>QLNU02003225.1:87164471-87212377 GCA_006491805.2 Dysdera silvatica | reverse complement strand
ACGTAAAAAATTTCAGATTAATCAATAAATATCTTCCGGTTCCACATTGGGGTCTAAATATGCAAAAGTAGCCGAAAATGATGCAAATTTTCATATTTCAGTGATTTTTTTTAATTTCCGATTTTCTTTTTTCGCTAGCGCGAAAAAGTTGGAAGAAAGTATAAGGAACGTAAGTGTAAATATGTATAGTAATAAAATAAATAACTTGCAGTTCCACTTTGGGGTCTAAATATGCGAAATTAGGCAAAAGTGTAGGACAACATGTCTAATGTTATAGACGGGCATAAAATAAGAAGGGGAAAGGAAGAAATATCGCCTGGAACGACAAATGCAATTGAACGCATGGAACGGCAGTACAATTGGGTGCGATTTGATTCTGAACCACGCAAGTGCAAAAACCTTCATGCATAGGTGCCAACTTCTAGAAGTGAAAAATCTGTAGTCAATCACGCACGCGTGGGCAGGCCACCATTTTTTAATTAAACAAAATCATACATAATTTATGAAAAAAGGACACAATGAGGAAATTAGGTATTTATTAAATTAATAATAATAGAGGATTAAACTGTATTAAACGCAATATTAATTCTTAGAATTTACAAATGTTGTAGTGCAAGATTTTGCATTTGAGAAATTTTTATCAAATACATTCTCGTAACATTTCGCATGTCTGCATTTAATTATTAGTAAATTTTCTAATGTGTCATCAGACATGGTTGACCTGAAGTCAGTTCTAATTTTCTTCACTTAACTGAAGATTCTCTCGCATGCTGCAAGGGATCGTAAGTATTGACAGCATAACCTGAGAAAGTCATTTCAATTTCAATTCACTAGTATCATTTTTTATTTTACCTCTGGCCGCCCATTGTGCATCAATGTTATCTTCATTACTCGCAGTTTGTGGAACTTCGAAAGCCTGGAACTCACTGAATTCCGTTTGTAAAGCATCAACAGCTTTATCTTCTGTATTATTGAACAAAAGAACAGGAAATTTTTCTGTAAAATATTTTAAGCTGGAAAATGATGCATTTTTAAAATTCGATATTTGTGTAACCTCTGCATGATGTAACATTTCTAACACAAAAGGAAATTTATTGCGCATGTAGTCACATGCTGCTATGAAATAGCTTCTGACGTTTTCATAAAATTCATTTTTATCATAAATGTTAAAATCTTGGATTACTTTCAGTGTTCCATTTCCAATTAAGATATCAACATCATCTTTTTGATTACTCCTCTCATGATAGTGGACTTTCAAAATATCACTACATAATTTTATCATGTTTGATTTTACAAATTTCACTAGCATTTCTCTGTACAATTTTAAGAGAAGAGATTTTAGCATATGAATATGCGGTTCCGCAGACTGAAGTTGAGCATTTGCTTTTTTAAATACAGACACAGTATAAGATAAAAATAAACAGAAAGCCTTATTGATATCTTCCGACAGAAAATAAAACAACCTTTCTTCACGAGATATGGGATGATATGCAGGGAAGTAGGACGGACACACATGTGTGTGATTTCCGTGCCTGACTAATACGTTGGAACTTAGGCGGTGCGCCTATAGTTGCCTTGTCTGTGATGTCAATGTATATACTAACCACCTTCAATAAATAGTCTTAGATTGTTTCTTCATTCTTGATATCTACCTCACTCTTCATCATCGACCTTCTAGTTTTCTACCTAGCCAAAAGGACAAAGGAACCCGCCTCACGAAGAGACGTATATTGCTCAGCTACGAGCCGAGCTGGTGGCAGCACACGACTACCTGCACACACGCTGTGTGATCGCATATATATACCTGACTATGACATATGGTGGCAGCTATCCTAGGTACGAATGACAAATAAGATGAAGTTTAAGGGAAAATAAAATCGTTTGAAGAAGCATACCAAACAAAGATTGAAGACCGTAGGTGACCAGTCATTTCGACCGGGCGTTAGTATCCAGGCAAAGTAGATAGACCCATCTGCAGATCCCGGAAAAGAAACAGGGGACCGTCCGAGTGACAAAGTGGACGACGGCCAAACAACGGGGAAACCTATCCTATTACGCGGACGCAAGACGAGGGAGAAATTTTCGGGGAACGAAGAAGAGGGCCCGTCGGCAGACGCATTCCGAATTAGAAAACCTTTTCGTAATTGACTGTAACGTGGACTCCCCATTGAAAGAAACAGTGGAACTGTACCACAAAAGGGAAGAGCAACTTTGTGAGCGTTATACGCTATATTTTTAAAGGACATACGAACCCCATAAAACTCTAAAGTGACGGCACAAAGAATGATTGGTAAGATCAATCCATTTCTATTGAAAGGAATCGAAATATACATTAGCTAAGTGTATAAAAGTAATAGGTTAAGCATTGATTATCCAATGTGGCGGAAATATTTTGTAGCAAAAAATAATCAAAATGCATGCCAGTATATGAAATATGAAAGGTTATAATGTATTGTAGATAGAAGCAGGTTATAGGAAGAAATATGTATAATCTGTGTAGTTATAGACATAACGCGGGCCATACTAGGAATAGGATATGGATATTCATATGATAACACATAATTATGAGCATGTTAATAGTTCAGAACTAGTGGGCATGGGAAAGATTTCAAGGATTTTTATGGGATTCTCAGGACAAATACCATTTGTCACTGAAGTGCAGATATCTAGCAGGTATTTCTAGTTTGTGCTCAGATCAGTTTTGTCTGCAGAAGGAACTGCGGTGTCAATTTTTTTGAAGTCCACAACAAGTAAAAGTTCACAATTCTGAAGTTGTTTTCCAATTGGGCCACAATACGTTTTAGGGCCAGTTGTATCGCCATCCATGTGCTGTATTAGATGCCTGGAAAGTAGCTCATTACCATGAAGTTGGCACATGAACTAATGTAAGTATTTCTTACAAAATAGTTCTATCCGGTGGAAAACATCACTTATTTCCCGTGTTTATCGCGGTCCCATCGTCTCTTAATGCTAACAGTGCAGTGAAATCAATATGACGTTCTTTGCAAAATTTAGTAATTACTTTCAGTAATGTCTTCAGCAGAAGATGTTATTGGTGACATTGTTCCCTACATAATTGCAGCCAGGTTCTTCTATTAGTGTAACGTGTTCTTTAAGCACTCTTTGCTGGTGCAGTGTTCCCTCAATGGTCTTCTGAATTGAAGTTTGATCTTTTCGAACGTCAAAATATAGTCCTTTTAAGTTATTGGTAGTAATGAAATTGAAATCTTGGACTTGCCGTTCCATGTGATAATTCTTTCTTTCCCTTCTTATCTTACGCATGTCTATAACATTGGACATGTCGTCCTACACTTTCGCCTAATTTCGCATATTTAGACCCCAAAGTGGAACCGGAAGATATTTATTATTATTATTATATATATATTTGCACGCATGCGTCTTATACGTTCTTCAAACTTTTTCGCTCTAGCGGGAAGAAAAAATCGGAAAATCACAGAAATGTGAAAATTTATATCATTTTCGGCTACTTTTGCATATTTAGACCCCGAAGTGGAATCGGAAGATATTTATTGATTAATCTCAAAATTTTTACGTATGTTTCTGAAAGCACTCCACAACTTTTCCGCAGTGGGCCAAAAAAATAAAAAATAAAATAAAGTTTTTACGCTCCGCCCTAATACGTACTTTTAACATGGATATTAAGTGTAGTAGACGGATTCAAAAAAATCCTTGTTTTACTATATATATATACTATGGTTTAGTAAATATTTATTTGTTCCGGATTACATACTGTGCCAAGAAATTTTTTTAAATTGCATTAGAACACTAAAAAATTCAGTAACTGCAAATCGTTTTCGCTTTCTGTGGGCAGGCACAGTGTTGGCAAAAATTATTAAGTTTGTGGTTCACAAGTTTCTAGTGAAGCACCAGAATCTGCCTCTTGCATCACAAGGCGACACACAGTTTACAACGTAATGAAAGCCTCCATTGAAATAACAGAATTTTAGTTCTAAGGGGCATATTTCATAACCGTCAACATGGGGATGGGGCAGAGGGGAATGAGTCCCTCGCAGCCGTTGTTTAAAAATTAAATTTTCGGGATTCAACTATACTTACTTTCAAAAGTTTTAGTCACATTTTAAAGTAAGATACTTTTTAGCTCATTACTAATTGTCAAGCAGTATCAATTATTTTTGTAGCATTTTAGTATCTTGTATATTTATTAAAACGCTTGACAACCTTGAAAGGGGTAATGATTTTTCTTAGCCCCCACTTAAAAGTAATCGGATGACCGCCACTGGCAGAGTTACCAATGTCACTCGCAATATCTGAAAAATAGTGATTATTATCCTCAAGGGTTTTACCATGCCATTAACGACCTGAACTGCTTGGGAGTTCATTTAAACACCGAACGTCAAGATGTAATCCATTGAGACATATTTTTCAATTCTTATCACATGTAAACACCAACAGGAAATGTCTTGCAATTGTATACGCCACTCCCACATGTTTAATAAGGTAACTACAGCCTATTAAAATTATCAATGAGAAGCTCTGATCTTATAAAGCATGTTTCATTCCTGTTAAACTGAGAAAATTTTCCTAGGGCCACTGAATACCAGTTTATTGTAAACGGTATTTCGACTTCACCGTGTTCGTGTTAAAGGAAAAAATAACATAGGGAGTCCTATACAATTTGACGGGACTTCAGAAAATTGTTCGTATTAAAAGTAATTCGTCTTAAGCGTGTTCGTTTTAATGAGGTTTGAATGCATTTTGAAACGCTCTTGGGGGTGGGGGGCGTACGTAAATGCTCGTACTTACCCATACAGGGCATTATTGTCAACTACTCTTAGGCTAGAAGCTGACAATTTTTAATTGCTCAACTGTTGACATTTTTGTTTATTAATTTTATTATCATATTAAAGCCAATACAGTAAATGTAAAATGCTTTGCTTGGAGTCACGTCTAGCGCTTGCAAGATATAGAGCCACTAATAGCTTAACGTGGCTGCTGAAACTACACCAGCCACCATAAAATAACGTAATAGAAATTGAATCTAGTGCAGTAAGATTAGTGTTGTAGGAAGAGGGGCGCGGATAGGGTCTTCCACTGGATAGAAAAGACAAATTGTTCCATTTAACACCATATCCCATTACCTAACTTAAAGCCACTCGAGCCTCCCCACGTCACCACCTGAAGATTTTTGTATTTCTACACCCGTAAGTGAGGTTGTTCCGAAACAATGATGCAGTCGTAATCAAAAAGTTCAAATTATAAATTAGTTTTGAATCGACGAACACAAGGAATAAATTATAAAACTGAATTAAAGTACCCTCCAGAAAAAAATAAACGAGATTTACAAAAATTAAATGACCAGACGTTTAAAAAATGGATGTTTAAATAAGCAACCAGTCCGAATCCGTAAATAAAATGGATAGAGTGAAACGCACCAAGCTAAATTTATACTCAAATGACACATATGCTTAAAAGGAGAGAGAAAAATCTAGCACACGCTTTCCTGGTTAAGCGCCCCAATGGTGTTGTAAATGCTGTGGCGCATTTCAGAAAGAACGTCAGAGGGTACTCCAAGTTCCTTCATGTAAACAAGCAAATTCTACAACCACAAACATTTGATAAATACCTTCTAAACGCACAGTTCTTATTAGGTGCTTGGTGCCGTGGTTAAAGGTCAAACGGCTATAAAGATGACGAGGGGAACATATATGTATAGTATGGAAAAGGTCTTTCAATTCCTTTTACGCCTGAAATAGGTTCCTGTTTATAAAGGGTTGATGTTAAAGGTACCTACTTGGCTGTGGGTGGGAGGCGAATCTCAGTAAATTATATTGTCTGAAACACCTAAGTAATTTTCACCCCCCAAAAAAATGCATTCAGAAAAATTGCCAATGGCTAGAGCAGTAACTGTTTTGCGGAAAAAAAATTGCAAAATTCGCAGGACGGTCGTGGGAAAAGTCCCGAATTTAGCGGGGGTGAGGGGAGGATGGTGAAAGAAGCGTAACAGTTAAAAAACAGTTTTGAAACAGTAACAAAAATAACTACAGTATTATGTTACTAAATAATCATTATATAGTAGGATTATATTTCCCTATCAGAAGGTCATATATAGGGAAGTAATTTTATCGCAGGGAAAAATCTAAAATTCGGGGGTGGTCTGGATAGAATCTTGAATTTTGCAGGGGGTGGGGTCGGGGAAGGACTGTTAACACTAACACTTAAAAAGTCTGTTTTCACATAGTTATACAAATAATTATAAAATAATTAATATATAATTCAGTTCAATTTATTTTCTCAGCATAGTAAATTTGGAAACAATTACAAAATATTCACAATTTGTTATTATTACAAACTATGCCAAGAGGGAGATAGGAAAAAGGCTCAGAGACCTGACAAGTTCCCAACACCCTCAAAAAGGTAATACAAGTGGCAATGCAATATACAATATGTAACAACTTTTTATACAAACAATTTCGTATGCAAATACCAATCTCCAAAAACCAGTATTTATACACAAAGATCAAGATATTAGAACATGTTTTCTTAACTTACAGTTAAATAGGGACAAACTATTTATAGATTTCAAATCATCTGGGAAAGAGTTTCAATTCTTAGGACACAACACTAAAATGCTATTATGTAAGTAGTTTGTTCTTGAAAATGGAATATTTAAATTTCCACAAGCTCTAGTAGAATATGGATTATTGTTGTATACTGGACAACAAATATCTCTATTAAGATTTAATTTAATACATTTAAGCATAAAAATACCAATCTTATAAGAACAAAATTTTGTTGATAGAAAGAATATTATAATGAGTTAAAGAAATAGAAGACAAGTTACATTTAAAAGATAATAATCTGTCAAATCTCTGCTATATGACTGATAAACAGTTTATATTACTATTTGTGAGATTTCCCCAGACCAAATAGCAGTAAATAACCTGAGCATACATTAAAGCATTATATAAAACAAGGAGTAATTTCGGGGGTAAAAAGTATGATAATTTAAAAATGGTCATATTTCTATTAATTTTACTGCAAATATAATTTACATGATTATTCCAATTAAGATCTTTACAAATTTATAACATCTAACAACACAATTTGATCACGAAAAATAAGTAACTCATTACCTATTAAAATCTGGGGCAGTGGAGACGGTAACAATTTAGCATAATAAAATAATAATAATAAATAAATAATAATTTGATATGAATAATTTTATTGAAGAGGTGTTGAAATCATATGAGTTTAATCGTCTAAAAGTAAGTGGAGCTAAAACTACAAGTATAATTTTTCATAACAAGAAAAATGTAGAACCATACCCAGTACTTAAAAGATACAGAATTTTTTTTATTCGAATGAAATTAAATTTTTAGGAGTAACAATACAGGAAAAGTTAAATTGGAATACATATTACAATTATATAGTAAAACGATGCGTAGGATGCTTGGTGTAATTAGAAGAATAAATGGTTTTGTTCCGTTGAGAGCAATTAAAATGGTCTATAACACTACAGTAATACCCCATTTGTTATATTGTAGCAGTGTTTAGGTATTTTCTACTGTTGCAAATAGAAATAGAATAATTAATGCACAGAAAAGGATTTTGGTTATTCTACAAAATAAATTGGGAGTAAGTTCCCGAAATCCTTGGAAAGATTTAGGAATATTGCCGTTTGACAAGTTGATCGATTATAAACTTACTATACTGATGTTCAACAGGATAAAGTATAATAAGGGTGATGAACTTATAAGATTAAATTGAAGACCTACAATAATTGATACCCATTTGTAAAAAAGATATGCTTGTCTGTGGATTTGCGAGAAATCTGTTTATGTATTATTATTTGGATGCTGTGGGACCTAGGTAGGCATGTTCGGTATTCAGGTATAAGAACCGGTATCTTTTAATAAAATACCGGTATACCGGTTGCAGCGATTACCAATAATCGATACGACCCTGACATGCGACATTTCAATTGCTCTCATGTACACTCTGAATACGGAATTATCATAGTCGCACAATAGCAGCCTAGAAAAAGGATAGGGGCTCACGCCCCTCCCCCGCGATATAACCTTGACATGTGACATTATTATTATATACCTATATAAAAGGGGCCCGCACCAGAGAAGTCCGTAATTGTATTCAGTAAATGCAAACCGATTTCAAAAATCACCAATAAACATCAGAATGGAAAGCACCGATATTAATAACGGAATGGAAAGTTGTGATACTGACATCGATACATGATACTGACATACACACATCGGTTTGATATCACGCATGCGCACATCATTTAAGCAACATCACGATATATCGCCGAATCGAAAATCGTTACCACAATGTGTATTCTACACCGATATATCCATACATCGCCCAGTCCTAATGATGAGTTATACAAAAGGACTACAAACATTATTATTTCCTCAGAAAAGAATATTTGCCATAAAAAAAGTAAAACAAATAGGAATCACTGAGTTTTTAATGTAAATTAAAATAGATCAGGATTAATGTATATGAAATTACCAATTTTTATAATGTTAATTTTACTTATTTCTAATTTTTATACTGAACCTCTAAATAACAGCCACCTCCTAAGGATGGTCATCTTTGCAGAGACCCGAGGCTGACTGTTATTCGGAGGTTTTACTGTGTATGTGTGTGTGTAAATACATATACATATATTATAATAGGATTATAATAGGATTTAATTTCGGGGGAGGAGGGTTCAAAAAATTTTACAGCATATAATGCAAGGCCGTAGCCAAGTCCCATTAAAAATTTAGTTTCCGGGGGATTGGTCCCTAAGATTCTCCACCCCTGGATACGGGCATATATAAGGGGCCTCGCAACAGCTAAAGCCAAGCCTGACAATTCGGTCTGATTTTCCGCACGTACGAAATCTAGATGTAGGGAATTAAATTTAGGGAACTTAACAGACATCCTAAACTAAAATTGGACGTCTGGTCACCTTAGGTATGTGTGTGTGTGTATATATATATATATGGCCTGCAAAAGGGTTGCTGGTATCTAACTGGAAGGAGACCCACACGCTGAACGTATGTGACGATGTGTGGAACCGGCCGGGCCAGTAACCTAGTGTCCTACCCCGCCTTCAAGTGGTGCGGGCCGGGCTTTCTATCCAAGAGGCAAATTAATATTTGCTGCACGGATGGAAAGGCGGAAGGGGAGGGCTAATTCACCAACCCGTCTAGCCAGCGTGGTGAAATGATGGCTAATTCCTCCAATATGCTAATACACCAAAAACCATGGCCCCTAGTCTCCAGGTGCTGGAGTGCTCCTGATCAAGGCAGCGGTCAGCGTGGCATGAAAGCAGGGGGTGCTAAGAATCACTGGAATGGCCCAGGCTGCCGTTTGTTATTGACCTTGGCAACGTATAATGGACGATCCCTTGCTTCTGAAGCAAAACTTCAAGAATTGGAAGAAGAACTTGACAAGATCAAATGGGACATTGTAGGACTCAGTGAAGTTAGAAGAAAAGGTGAAGAGTTGGTGGAACTTAAAAGTGGACATTTGTTTTATTATAGAGGAACGGAAACTGGAAGAACAAGTGGTGTTGGCTTCTTAATCAACAAAAGAATTAAAGACTACCTTCTTGAAGTCGAAAGCACGTCAGATCGAGCAGCGAGGCTCGTTGTTCAACTAACCCAGCGATACCAACTTCAGATAGTACAGGCATATGCACCAACATCAAGCCATACCGACGAGGAGGTTGAGGAATTCTATGAAGAAATCAAACAGCTACGCATCAAGCTCATCATGGGGGATTTTAATGCAAGAATTGGACAACAGGAACAAGGAGAGACATCGGTTGGTAAATACGGATACGGGGAAAGGAATGAACGTGGCGATCAACTCATAGAATTTGCCGAAGCTGAAAATCTTAGCATCATGAATTCATTTTTTAAGAAGAAACTACAAAGAAAATGGACATGGAAACACCCCAATGGAGGAACCAGCGAAATTGACTATATACTGGCAAACAAGAAATCAATTATTGAAGATTGCAGCGTACTGAACAGATTTAATACTGGAAGTGATCATCGAATGGTGAGATGTAAAATGCACTTAAATACTAAACTAGAAAGGCAGAAGCTCATTAGGAAACAAGTATGTAAGAGGGTGGATTTAAAGAAATTAAAAGAAAATACTGAGGCATTCAAGTTGGAATTAAAAAATCGCTTTTCTGCACTGGAAGGACTTATTGAAGAAGTTGACATCTCAGAAGCAAATGAAAACATTGTTAAGACAATAATTGAAACTGCTGGGGAAATTGGTGGTGTAATATGTAAAAAGCAGAATAGCAAATTATCTGAGAAGACGAAACAACTCATGAAAAGGCGAAGACTTATGAAGGTGGACAATCAAAATACCAGTCGCAAGATCGAGTATGTAGAACTTTGCGCAAAAACATGAAAGAAGATATAAGAAAATTCAATTGTGAGTTAGTAAGGAAGGCCATTGAAAGCAACAAGAGCCTTAGGGTTGTTAAAGGGAGTTTGTCTATTGGGAAGAAACACATCATTGCATTAAAAGGAGAGGATGGCACTGTAACAAGAAATAGGGAAGAAATACTTAGAAGAGTTGAAGAATTCTACAGAAAACTCAATCATTGCATTTATACACATCTGTTCTTTTTTTTTTTCCCCTCTGGAAAGCCAACAAACATCATTGAAATAAAAAACATCCCCATACTCGGAATTCAACTCCGACAAAATGTTTTGAAAATTTTGAAATTCTTGATGGTTCAGTCCTCGGCATCTGATAAAGTTCACATTTACAATGACCTTCGTCACTTTATCAAAGCCCACTGATTTTGCGTATAAGTTCTGTTGGTGGATAATACAGTGATGCTGCATTAAGGACAAGTTGTTCTCGCTTTTCTTTATTAAAGCAACAAGCCCTTCATGTTTACCAACCATAGCCGGTGCACCGTCTGTTATAATTCTAGATAGATTTGCCAATTTAAGATTGAATCGGTTTAACGCTACGTTACACTTTCATGGATGTCACATCCTTTCGTAGTTCTTTTCATAGGATATAGGCCCGCCATTTCTTCGGTAACTCCAAAATTATCATCAATTTCACGGATGAAAATAGCTAATTGTGCAGTATCAGCCATGTCTATGCTTTCGACGACAGCGATAGAGTAAAAAACGAACTTGGATGCACAATAGTGGAGAGAATTTTCTATAACTTTGGACAACTCTTCAATTCTTCTGGCAATCATCACACCTGACAGGCTAATTTTTGAAAAAAGATGCTTTTGAGATGGGCATAATATTTCTGCTGTAGATCCTATGTACCCTTTCACGAATTCATCGTATGTGAAAAGTTTCGATTTCAAAGCAATTTTTTCCCGATATAATGTAGCTTACCTTCACTTTCTATATTTTGTCATCTAATCGCATTTGATTTACTTTTTCTTCCAAGAATTCCTGAAATTGTTTTTGTGCATTACCATGAGCTTCATCAGAAAATAATGCCTACTGAAACCTTGCCCCTTTTTGCAATACTCTCTGTGATCCTGTTGTGTGTATAAAGAGCTTCTAATATCATTCTGAACTTCATTATACCCTGTTGTGGGTGCTCATAAATAACACTAGGATTTAATGAGGACAATCCTTAAACACGTGTATACTTTAAAAGGCTTCTCTGTAGTATCTTTTCCGTCATTGCAATACAAATTGTTTGACAATCTTCCTTAAAATTGAGAAGCTCAACTTCAGATGAGACTACTTCTTTCAAAAGTTTTTTTGCTTGGAAACCAATATAAACATATTTGAGTTCACGTAAATTATCTGTGTCTCTCAGATCAAAGACGTTGAGCTTACTTACTGTAGCATGTAGCTTATTAGATTTTACAAAACCCTACATCGGATTTCTCGTAAGGATCTGCAAATCTGAGAATAAAAAAGGTGCAAGTGGGCTTGAGGTTTGATATTTCCTTATAAAGACTTCACACTCCATTGATGAAGTTTTAAAAAGTGCTAATTTGCATTTCGTGAACTTATCTTTTGTTTGACATAACACATTTTTGGATGGACCTGTTTGCATTGATTTCTTATTCTCAACAAATTTCTTCACAGCATCAAAATCAAGCAAAGCTCTCTCTAATGATGGAACATTTTCCAACCATCTAATGGCACATTCTTTACAGGAAATAGCTTTCTTCCTGTTAGAGAAGTAAATTCTGCACAAAGTGTTGGCCACTCGTTGAAAATATAGTGAGTATCTCGCAAAAAATTGTTAAGTTGTCCCATTTGTTGTCCCCTCTGACAACCTGCAATCCAGTTTTGATTGCACTGTTCACAACATGGAGTCCACAAACACCAATATTCATGAGCATTTTACCATCAGGACAGTCTTCTCTCATCACTTTATATAGTTTTTTTTAAGAAACACAAGTTGACATTGGGTCCATCCATTAAGACTTAAAGAATATTTTTTCGTAGAAGGGGTTCAATTCCGATATTGAAACTATCCAAAAGGTCTTGGGCTGTAACTCATCCTAAAAGAAACAATATTAAAATACTGCATGCAAACCTTATTTGCATTGATATCAAAAAACTTAACGAACAAATCCATCAGCCTTTTCTGAACTATTTTGTTTAGAGATTCGTCAAAGCAAATCATAAAATTATTACATTCTTTTAACTTCCTTTTAAGAAACTTGTCAAAATACGGCGCCAGTCCATGATTAGTAATGTAAGAGCATTTTGTTTTTCCCATCTGAAATTTTGAGGCAATGGCACTATCTGGAAACATTAGCTGAAAAGTCTTTCCTAAATGTTCACATGAATTTGATGACATCTTACTGTCAATGACCTTCAGGGCCCAAATGATCTCTCTGCTCTTACAACTTCATCTCTGGAACAAAAAGATTTCACTGATGGAGCATGAGGTTGGTTTAATGAAACAATTTTCGAGGATCCAAGCTGACTTCCACTGTTTTCATTAGTATTAACGCACAAGTTTTTTAAAGATGGCTGAGCAGTCTTAATTTTAATCAACTTTGAATGTCCTTTTCCTTTTGCATGTGAAAACACAGCTTGGCATCCCATATTTGCCAATTCAAAGGTCTTTTTGCAAACTTTGCAATATGCATGGTATTTATCAGGTGCCTTACACAGCCATCCACTTAAATTAAGGATTCAAAGCAGAGTCCAGCCACTGTTCATTAAAGATGGTTTTCTTTGATCCCATTTTAAATTTTTTTACGCACTAATCTCTACAAAGGAAACACAAAAATTAAGAAATGCAATTTTTAAGTAAAATACATAAGGGAAAGAAAGGAATAAAGCCCAATTACAGTACAATTGTCCCTTTAAAAAAGGTATTTTGTTATAGCATCTAAAAGTTTGTGAACTGATTACAGTAATCAGTTACTAAATCTTGGGCAAAACATAGAATAAATAAATTATCTATTACTGATATATGAGATGTGCATGTAACGACAAATTTTTTATCGATGTCATGGATCCATGACCAGGGATCATACCAAGTTTTAACGTTTAAAAAGTAGGAAAAGCAGGACATTTTAAGGAAAAAGTAGGATATCAAAAGAAATTAATTTGTTTTACGCTGTGCTGACTTTTTTTTTTTTAATCCTCAACCATATAGCCGGGTAAGGCTCCAGTTAAAATGTTTTCCGCCTCCTGCTCAAATATATATCCACGATGGAAAATGGGAGGGGCTACAAAAGGTCATTGAACTGATTGCTTTGCAAATGTTATCTGACTTCCCTTTTCAATATCTTTAACAACAGAAGTATGACTTTGTGATTGCGAATTAGATGATTCAGTCCATGATTATCACATTTAATATTCTTTTTTACAAAAGTGGTAAAACACTTTATACTTACAAGGGAAGTGTCTCAAGGGCCGGTCACACCTGGAATCGGGACCTATGTCATATGAGTTTACATGAGTAATGAGAGAAATCGAAAGAATCAGTCTGCAAATCTCAATTTTCTAATTTTTATGAATTTTTAAAATTTCAATAATAACTTTGAAGTGTAACTTTCTTGTGTCACTTGCAAACTATGGAAGAAGTACTAAAATAGGAGAATTCATTTTTAATTTGGTGATTTTTGACACAACGAGCAAGTTCTTATTCGCCATTGGCAGGTTTTTGGTAAGTGTCAACCCAACAATATATGAAGGATAAAAGTATGTCGCAATTTTTGCTTGTAAATTTGAAAGCACTCGGCATGTTATTCACAGCTTTAAAGCATTTCACTAAAACACTGTTGTTGATTAACACACTACTGGGCAAAACAATGCTATAATAAGAAATAAATAAATAAATAAATAAATGCTATAATAGTTAATATAAATATTGCAAATATGCAGACTGCAATCAATATTTTGCAGGTATTTTAAACTTAGCTATTGAAAAACACCAAATTAAAATGAATTCTCTCATTTTACTACTTTTCCTATAGCTTGCAAGTAACTCAAGAAATTTACAATTCAGTGTAATTATCAAAATTTAGTTTTGCAGATTCATTCTTTCGATTTCTCTCATTACTCATATAAACCTTTCATATAACACAGGTTATGATTCAAGGTGCGACTGGCACTTGTGACACTTCCCTTGTTAGATGCACTTTTTTCACACCAAAGTTGTAACAAGCGACCTAAACAATGTAGTTAAAGGTCAAATTGAAATTTAAGCTTTAAGAACACACTTTCTCCAATAATCTGAAAAAGAATGCTACAACCTGGGTTACAACAGGCTGAAGCATGAGTAGCCCCTCAGAGTTCCTCATTGGGGCAAAAATCTTACACAACATTATAAAATTCGTGAAATTCATTTTATTTAAAGATGTTATTAGATAGTCAAGTTATACGAAAAGATTTTCAATTTAATAATTAAATATTCTAAATGTATTAATACAAATTAATTTAGCTCCAAATATATGATATTTAATTTCTGACATCTAATTTCTAATGCTGTTTAGTACCTTCAATTATTTCATTAAGAGTTTCATACCACTCAAATATCTGCGTCGGATGTGGAAAATCCGAAAATCAAAAATCGGATGTGGATCCTTTAAAAAAAGTAAGAAAAGTAGGGTTAATTTTCCAATAGTAGGACTTTTCCTGCTTTCCTACTAAAAAGTGGGAAAGATATGATCCCTGCACAACATCAACTTATATTAATATACAATTAGATAATTGAGTAAACTGCATGGAGTAAAAAATCAATACTTACTTTAGTGGCTTTCTTCTCCACACTACACTTGAAGTTGCAGGAGAAAAAAAAAATTATTGTCCTAAAAATAATTTTTACTGATTTTTTCATTAAATTTTCCTGACTAGCCATATTTAAAAAAAAATTCTGACTTTCCATGACCAATTTAAAGTTTTCCCCGACGTTCCCTAACCAATTACATTTTCCCTGATTTTCAATAACTTTCAAGGTTCGTGGCAACCATGTAATGGTATGGTCTGTGGAGCAGTGTGTGTGTTTTTAGTGGAGCATGTGTTTCAGCATGGCCGCTGATACACAAAGGAGGTATAAGATACAATCATGAAGTGACATTGCCTAGTCGCCATTCTGTGCAAAACCTGATCACCAAATTTCGAAAGAATGGGTCAATGGCAGATGTCACACATTCCAGACAGCTAATAAAACTGGATGATGAAAAACTGTTGCGCATTCTAAAATTTTACCTCAGTGAAGGAACTCAAACCCACCAATCATAGCAAACATATGTTTCATGGCAACTAGTTCAAGGACTTCATTACCGAGGTAATGAAGGACATTTTAGATGAGACCTTTTTCACTAACAAGTCCTGGTTTCACTTGTTGGGATACATCAATTCTCAAAATTGCAAGCTATGGTCAGCTGAAAATACAGAAGCCCTGCACCAGGCATCGCTTCATCGGCAGAAGGTTGGAGTGTGGGTGGAAACCAGCAGCCATTGCATCATCAGTCCAATCTTTTTTTTTATCAGACAATGAATACTGAATGTTATTGCAATGACATTCTGCAAACGTTCATCGGTAAAACTCACTGAGGACGAAATCTTCTACGGGTGGTTTCAACAAGATATGGCCATGGCCTACACTGCTAACAGAACAATGGACTTTCTGGAAAACTATTTCACCGACCGGTTTGGATCCAAGAACTTGTAGCCACCGAGATCATCCGCCCCAACTATGTGGCTTTTACATCTGGGGTGTGGCAAAGAACAAGATATATGAAGGCAAACCACAATCCCTGCAGGAGCTACGGGATGTCATCAAGCAGTATATCCATGCGATTACAGCACAAGAACTGTGTAAGGTGTTGCGCAACATGGTGATGTGTGTCCAGGCGTGTTCGGATGCCCACGGCAGTCATTTTTAACATTTCGTGTAATCAATATCTTGTGCACTCATAAGTGGACTAAGCCTTTCCAAACACCCTGTAAGTTATGATATAATTAATGCAATATATGAAACTGCTTTCAGCAAATGGAGAGTATCTGAAATTACGTTACGGATAATTAAGATGCATCCACTCCATAACACCCTTAACATCTAGATGACAGAGAAATTTAATATTTATAAGGGCATGAGCGAAGAAAGAAAGCACATTCCAGAGATACAATGTAAAAAATGCAAAGCCTGAACTGCATGCTTAAAAATACTGTAGATTTGAAATTATTTTAGTTCACGGTGCCCTTCATGAGACATTTGCTATGCACAGTGTGGGCATCAATGGCTTAGAAAACCGTTTAGAAATGCATTTGTCAAGAAATTCTATCCAGACATCTCTTCCCTTAGAATCTGATCATTTAACAAATGAAGAAAGAAAAGTAGAAAATTAAATTTGGAAAATAACAACAATCGAGAGTTAAACAAATAATCATGGACACTGGTTAATATATGCAACTTACCCTGTTATCATATTCTTTTACATCAATGATTACTTTCAAACCCAATCTCAAACACTCTTCTATAGCCTCAGTAAATGATGGAACTTTTGCCCCTTTAAATCGATCTCTATCAGAAAAAGAAATGAATACAGAATTAATAGGCAAAACACACACACCTTTTAAATTTAAATAAAAATTGTCCAACTAGAAATAAATAAAATGTATATGTCCTTGAGAAATATTACAAGAAAATTAATTCTACTGCATTCTATACGTTCCAAAAATTCCTACCCATATCGATGCTGTCATGTATAAATTCAACTTTTAAGATGCCTTCATTTCAATCAACAAAATAAACTTTTCTCATTTTAAGGGTATCATTTGGGTTATTGTGGCCAGACACAAAGAGACACTTTGTCTCAGATTGAAAGAATGTGAAACATACGCTGAGTGGTTCAGTGATGTTCACTGTGGAAAAACCCAACTCCATCTTATTCATCTCACTTTAATATCTATTAATCGTAAATAAAGTGGTCTAAGGAAAATGACTATTGACACTGGCTAAATTTATTTAAACGTAACAAGGCCCTAATATTAAGTAAATATCACTGGTTAGATTAATACTGTATTATTGCACTAGCAAGAGATTAGATGTTTAACTGTCGAAACGCTATACACAAAACGTGAGCAAACCTAGGTTTGTGAACATTTTAACAAATCATTGCATGAGTGGCGTATGAATAACTCCACAAACATCGCTCATGCCACCAATGGAAAAATCCACAAACGTAACACATACGACATTAGTGTTTCATCTAGAAAAAAATTAGGGCAGGACGCATGACCTGACAAAGGGACAATTTTTGGCGCTTTAAATACAGGATAGTCATGATGAATGTCTGTGGTTATGTCAGCTTTACTGCTACTAACTCCTTTAAACAATGTCTTAATTTAGTTGCTATTGCTGTTTTCTTTAAATTCTTTAGTTTTCGTTTGCATGTAAGGATTTTTTGGAGTTAATTTCCCTGAAGTCAGTATATATAAAAGATGGGAAAGTGGGATTGATTGCAATCTAATGGCAGTGTTGCCAGATGGCAAGATTAAAAAATCCCAACTTCATACAAAATAATAATTAAATTAATATAACTATAATTTAGTTAAACAATATCCTATACTATATGACAGGGGTGGGTGCGCATGAAGTCAACGACAGCCGCATTTTGGTTTTTCATGCATTATAAAGAGCCATGCCATAGTTATATAGTATTAAATACACAAATTTAAATTTAATTAATATGGTTACATATTGTACCAAAGTCTTAAGTGCTGTATAAAATATACATGTAAGAAAATATAATTAAGAGAAAGAAAATACAAAGTAATTATTTCAAAATTTTAATAACAGAAAAAAGTATAGGAAAAAATGTATTACTAAAAAGTATAACATTTAACGAAGGCCTTTGGTCAAACCTTTGAAATTTGGTGAAAAATTTGTCAAAGCCATCTGCAACAATTGTGTGAAGTGAATGCAAATGAATGCAATTTCGAATTCACGAACTTCATTGTGGAGTAAAAAGCAATATGTTGTATCAAAAATTAAAATTAGATAGTAAACAGCTTTCTTTAAGTAAGGGTATTTTAATTCTGGCACTAGTTCCCAGAATTCAATTATAGAAGTAGATTTGTGCTGCATTTGCAATGCCTGATCCTCTTTTATATCTAATAACTTCTCCCCAGTCGCTTTTTCAACAGGATTATTTCAGAAATTTAAAATCCATTTTCAACAGTATCTCAAATAAATGGTTTCACAACATATGCAAATGTAGATTTCAAACTTTTCAAACCTGTATTTGAAATCTGTTTGCAATTCGTTCAATTTTTCTTTGTATTCAATATTAAATATATTTACTTGTGGAAAATCATTAAATATTTTGTTCACACACAAAACTTCTCATCATTTATATCTCAGTCAATTTAACAAGGTTTGTGAAAAAAGTTATGAAATAATAAAAAAAGGGATTTAAATTTTCAATGGGAGCCGCACTTAACGAACAGATGCATTTACCCATCCCTTCTATATGACAAGTAAGCTTCATAAAATAGGGATGTAAAACATGCTTAGTTTAGAGCTTAAAGACAAACAAATTGATTTTAACAAAAATTTGATCTCAAAAATACGTGGAACCGCTAACGTTTATCGCAGTAGTCCGTGGTTGAAAGTCTGCAAACCTGGCAACAGTGATTTGTTTACAAACATTCGTCAGCAATCTCATTTTGCCAAAACCATCAGTGTTATAAAAATAACATGCTGGAGTACAAAAGTTTCATAAAGCAACAAATTTCGTCATGCATTTTGAATTCTAACATGAAAATTTGGATTATCATCGGGGAAGGATAATGCATTATTTTACGAGGGTTGGGAGGGACATTTGGGCACAAGGACGGTCAAGTTGAAGGGCAGGGTGCTTAATAGGTTCGGCAGAGGGTTGCACCTTTCTATTTCGCTTTAGATGAAACTGCAGCTACACATATGTAAAAACATAATTCCATAAATCTGTTTTAGCTACACACTCCTGGGAATTTAGAAACAATGACTCTTGGGAATTCTTATTCTCTAATGCTCAGGTCATTAAAAAATTAAACTCAATACTTGATTTAAACATCTTTGAATTGGTCATTACAGGACTGCCACTTAAATTTATACTGAAAATAGTTGCTTTAGCAGCCTAAACAGTCAGAAATAGTTGCAAAAATAGTTGCCAGAAGCGAATAATTTAGTCGCAAAAATAGTTGCTTCTTTAGTCGTTAAAGAAGTTGCCTTATGCAAAAATTTAACAAAATATTGAAATTACATGCTTTCAAAAAAAGACCTTACCGAATTCAATATACTGTGCAGTTTTATTCTCACAATTACATTCGAATATTTTACAGCTTAGGCACAAGATACAACAACAGAAACAAAGCATAAGAATAGAAAAAACTAAATTTGTATTATTATGTTCTATGTGTATAAATATATATTTCCACTTCTTAATAATTATAGCAAGTCTATTTATCACAATGGTAACCATCTAGACGCGAACTTCAGTGCCCTCAGCATCATTCAGGAACAGAGGAGCAGTTCTGGGTTCCTGTCTGTGTGCCATGGAGTTATTTTTGTTGCTCTTATGAGTGTAATTATAACCACAAGAAAGTTACAAAATCATAATATCGATAACGACCTGGACATGATTTTCAATTACATTCGTTAGCATTAAACAAGAAAAAGTTTTCAAAAAAGAAGTATTGGTAATATTAATTTCATAACCTGGTCATAATGGTGGGGGGATCCCAATGGCAGCACTGTGTATGACTTCTGCATTAAAACAGTCGGCATTATTTATCATTGTATTCATTATTGCAACACAGTATTCTGGTTTTGACTTTTCAACAGCATAACAGCTTCTACAGGGATGGGAGTGAGTTTAGAAGTAAAAAATAGCTATTTTGGTGATTAAAATTATTAAAAAGGAGACAAAAAGAGACTGATTGTTTTGACATGGACTTGTCTGAAAACATTTTTTTTCCTAATTTAATTACCTCATGAACAGGCCAGTTAAGTTCAGAATGAAATGTTAATTTATTAGATCTAGCAAAGTTAATTTCAAAATTCTTCCAGATACAATAAAAACCGTTATTTCGTTTTGAACATGAATGGGGCATGGCCAACATTTTCTTTATTTCAATACAAAATAAGATTTACAGAAAACAATAAAATTACAAATACATACATACAAAATCTAGGTCCTCAACTGGTTTTAGGACCCAACAAGGATAGCCCCCCCCCCCAAAGTAAAATGAAATATATAAGTTAAACATTAAAACCTAGATATCTACTAACCAAAATGAGAGAAAATCTTTTTAAATATTAAAGAAGTCCACATGTTCATTTAAACATTCTTTGAAGGAGTCTAAATTTTTAGAAATAACTACTAAATCTTTTTACTATTCTTAAATCTTAATTTTAAAGAATTATTATACAACCACAAATAAAAAACTATTCTGTTTTAAACTTTTTATGATAAAAGTTGGTAATTAGAGTGCTTTTCCTTTTTTCAACATCAGTTTGGAGCTCTTGAACTGTTTTGTATTATTTCTTTTCATAGTTTTTCATCAATCGAAAACCCTCTAGTATTTCTTTGACTACTTGAATCTGTACAAGGTCACCTTACTCCACTCCGAACTTTTTTTTTCAGCTTTTCTGTAGCATGGAAAAGGGATTGACTCGTTATTAGAAACACCATTGTGCCTATCAATAAAGAAAGCTTTGCCATCTCACGAAAAATGTCTGCTTCAATTAACAATGGCGAGAGGGGTGCTTTTACGGAACTTGTTTCTGATCCTTTAAAAAAAAAAAAAGCAAAGCTACCCTTATCGCGATGTTATGTCCGTAATTAGTAACAGAACAGCAAAACGGACGTACATTCATTTTTAATGCATTGTGGATATTGCAAAATTTTAAATTTAACAGTTTGAAGAAAAAAACCCTATCAGTACCCCTGTTCCGCCGCTACCCCTCAGAATGGCTAGTTTTCTAGAAGAACCGATGGTGGCCGCCTTAGAAGCGTTCCACTGTATATACTATGATAAAAGGGCAAATATTGCTGTATTCAAGGTGTTTCGTACCACAAATTTGGGTTTGGGAGTAAAGTGTTGTACTGATCATTTCTGCTTCAAAAGAATACTCTAGCAATTATTTCTTAAAGAATCACCGCCCCCCAGATCAATGCTCTTACGAAGTTCTCGTTGTTCACGAAAGTCACATTATGAGCCACATGGTTTGAATCCAAATTTGTTCGCTATGCTTGTGCTGTGAGAAGGAGAATAGCAATAAAAATGAAACAAAAATATGCTGTATATTAAGGAAAAACGAGTTCCGTTAGATTGTTTTTAAGCTTTCTTTTTAGGTCTAAAAATATAAATGAATCATAGTTTGCAACCATTTCAATCAAAAACTTTACAAGTTAGCAGGTATGAAATAGGTAAAATTAGTGATTAAGTTCTACTATCTTTGTGGGTGAGTAATAACGTGACTACGAGTTTTACAACAGCAATAGGCCCTGGTCTATAGCTCCCATGAAACAAAAATTATCGTAGAGCAAGAGACATATCCATAATTCAAAAGACAAACCTTTTTGTTTGTACTGAGCATATTTTATTTAGTTATATAACATACTTTATTTAGTTTGTACTGTGCATATGCCAGATATTGAAAAAGATCCCCAAAGATGTCACTCGTGTGGATTCTTGGCATTTTCTTTCCTTTTCTATTGTCTAAATATGCCGTACATCAAAAGGAACGTTTGATGATAATTTTTTTCGTCAAACAATTAAATTTCGTCAAAACCATTAACTGTTTGCAAACCTTAGTGACAAAAATTAAAATGAACGAAAAAGGAAGAAACAGTCGCCAGCACTTGTAAAAAGTTGCCATTTTGCCAAAAATAGTAGCTTTTGGGCTGTTTTCAACGAAAAAAGTCGCCATAGTCGCCTAAGGTCAAAAATAGTAGTAAATAGTCGCATTTTAGTCACCTGTGGCAACCCTGTCATTAATGTTGTAGTTACTGACCAACTTCTGAGTAATACACACTTGCTTATTTGGAAAACTGCTTATGTCTAATGGCCAGAGATGACGACATTAATACAAGAATTTCTCGCTAACTCAACTAACTAGTGCAATGACAATTTCGACCAACATCAGCGACAAAAACAGAAATCACATTTTGATGATTATAGCTGCAAACATACCAATGAAACATTACACTGAACAGTTTATTAATATAATTGCATCAAATAAATTTCGTATAATTATTTCTTTCACTGGGTTAGTGAAGTGTGTTGCTAATAAATAGAGTTAGGAAATTTTATTATGAAGACAATAATAGGGTAGACTATTAGCACTTTATGGAGAGAAAGAGACAGTAAAGAGGAATTTGGCTCACAGTACATTTAGTTTTTCACTTTGCCAATTTTGTCTCTATCACTATGCTGTGTACTGAATGTCATCAGCTTCAACACTTCTTTGCAAACTAGCTTTTTATATGCTTCCCTCAAAGATTAAAAACAAATACCTTTCAGCTCTCTCATCTAAACAAACTGTGTTCGACTAAATGACTGTTTGCCACAATTCTTGCTATTTCCCCAAGATTTTAGGTTTTTGAGTTTTATGGCCGAAAAGACGGCAATGGCCATGCTGCACTGGGACCTACAGTTTCCCAAGGAAGCCAAACCTCATATGGCCTAGGGAACCAACCCATGGACTACAGTGAGAAGTTAGTTAATGAGCCCTTTTGGCACTGTTGGGAGTCGAACCTGGAGCAACAGTATGCCAGGCCAACATGTTATCATTACATCACCGCAGGGCATTATTAACCACCCTAAAACTATATTTGGTAATTAATACCAATAACCAACTGTCAAGCAGAGCACACTTTTTCAAAAATGGCTTCAATAAAAAATAAATTTCGATTGACAATGCTGCAACAATGACTTAATGGTCTTACCACCATGTCGCTAGAACATGATATTGCTGAGGAATTATAGTTCGACGATGTCGTGCAATCTTTTGCAAACCTTAAAGTAAGGAAACACAAATTTTAAAGACTGTAAAATTTAAAACTCCTGAATTATGTGCGAACTTTTGCTATTAAGTATTCATTTGTAATTTTTGTTGTACTATACTATACACTTAACTAGCTGTTGTACATGCTGTACAGAGGGTAGATTTCAGCAAGATGTATTACACAAGTACCAAAGTTCAATAACTTTTACTAAAAACTTTAAGATAGTCATAAAAGCAAGTTAAAATATTGTACATGTATATATTACACTGATAGGTTGCAAGTGGACAGTGAGGGTTTTTTTTTTTTTTTCATGTAATGCAAATTTGTATTCTTAAATAATAAATATTAAAAATTGATAATTTAAAGCTTCTGTTCATGTCTACATAGAAATAAGATTAAGACAAATTTTTGAAGTCAGTATTGGATGCAGGGTGTTTCCACATACTTTCTTTTGTGAGAACTGCAAATAGTGGCCCCCAAAATTTTCAGTAGCCTAAGGCCTCTGAAAACATTAGTCTAGTGCTGAGTGTTGGTAGAAAATATATAACGACAGAAAAGATAATGAAAATGCTGCAACGTATTGCTGATAACTTTAGTTCAAATAAGAAATCCCATATACAAATTGGTTCTAATTTATATGAAGATAGGATTGTTCCTGCTGCATCAAGTCAACCAGATTCACCAGATGGTGATTCTATTATTCACACAATAGGAAATAAGCATAACATTTTGGCATAACATTTTGGTTACGAGTGAGAACAAGAAAATTCTTCATCACCTGTACCTTGTAATGATTCTAAATACAAAATTAACAGTACATGGAAACAGGCAAAGATGAAAAATTATTCAAGGGCAAAGAGGCAATCAATCACGGCCTATGAAGAGAAGTTTTCCTCATGCCCCAAAGCAGAATATTTCCAATGTTCTGCAACAAGCCTTCAGCTGATCAAAAATGTTCTGCAGGAGATGCATGTATGTATATATATATTCGTATTATATGCATTTTTAAATTCTATAAAATGTAAATTCCTTTTTTAATGGAAATGTGAAAAACATTTGCTGGACTGTTTTGGTTTTTTTTTAAATTCTTTATTTTAAGAAAAAAAAAAATTGATTCACCCTGCAATTGTTCTGCAGTGAAGCTATTTGTTCTGGAACGTGTGATGCACTTTTTAGCACGTTCTGTTTTTAGGGTCCTCATGTAGGCTGTGAAAGGAGGACCCTACATCATGCTGACATCATATCAGATCCACGTTAGTACATTATGATGTGTACCTGGCCACTAATAATTACATAGTGTAGTTTCAAGAATTAAAGAAATAGGAATCATAAAAGTTTTTTTTTTTCCAAATTAAAAAATTTAACTTACTGATAAATATGATTTGATGAAGCGTCTAACTCTCTAAGACCATCATATGTAATTTTTGTAAGTTTCCCAACTCCATTAGTTGTTCGTTCAATAGTATCGTCGTGGAATAAGACAGCTATATTATCTTTGGTAAATGATAAATCAATCTCAACACCATCAGCTCCATTTTTCTTAGCCTACAAAAAAAACGTTGGTGTTAAATTTCACCTTGAGTAATTGGTTGTTAGTGGGTATTAATTAAACAGTACATAATCAAAAAATAACTCATAATTTCTAAAAACTCTGAAGTGATGGCCATACTCCAAATGTAACACAAGACTCTTTCAACCTAATTAGTTAGCATATTGTCAAAGCATTAAATACTTCAACTAATTCTGAACAGGGGAGGGGTCAAAAACCAATTTATAAAGGACTTTAAAAGAATTATAATTCTAATGCTTAAAGCAGAGGTTCACAAACTGCGCTCCATAGAAGGATTTAAAATGAAAGGACACTTTCACAAAAATGACATATTCAATAAAAAATAAATGAATAATCCTAATTTTTGAAAGCCATTTTTCATCATATTCTGATTATTATCTTTAAAGACCTCCTTTAAAAGTCACCTCTGAATATTGGCCACATATCAATGGAATAGAATACGTTCCACAGGAATAACATTAGTGCTAACGATATAAGATATTATTACCCTTCTCAGGGATAACACAATTGCCAAATAATGGTCAACACACAAAGCCACCAGGGAGAGATTTTTGTGAGTTTTTGTGGGGGACTTTTATTACAATGTAATGGTATCTTATATTCTCATATACAGAGAAAGAGAGCGTTGTTCTTGTCCTCATTGGTCTAGCTGTCAAGACACTCCAGGCTCAATGGAGGGACCCTGGTTCGACTCCAGGATAGGGACAATATCTCCTTTTCTCCTATACCAAAAAAAAAAAGTTCTAGTATGAGCTAAAAAATGTGGGTGCCAACTTTATTAATTGTAATTAGTGCTAACTTCAAATAAATTCAGAACAACGGCCACTTGTTAAGCGTCACGAAAAGAAAAATTGTACTCAAATTTAAAAATTTTTTCAAATACGTTTGCAACCAAATTTGTCAACAATGTAAAAAGTAAAATTTACTTGATGATACTTTCTTCCAAAGTACTCCATTGAAACACAAGTTTATAATTTGTAATTTTATATGTATACCTCTTTCTGTGAGTACAGTGTCGCTATTTATGACCGACCATCCCAATATTTTGTCTACGCAAACAATCACTGTCCACTAAAAACTGGTTTTTGACAGTTCAGGTTCTTATGCATTGTTACTATTGTGTGGTGTCGTATCAACCTAACTTCCACCATTTGAACTGTAGTTTGTAATTATGATGAGTTTTTCATGAAAATTCTTACGTTTAAAGGAGAAAGTCAAAGTTATCCGAGACAGTGAAAAAGGTGTAACTGCATGAAAATAAGCAATGCTTTACAGCAGAAAATTAGACTTTAAAAAATAGTGAAGATTATGTGCAACAGTCCTCTAAAGACTAATTTCGATAGAGCTAAACGAAGCATTAGAAGACTGGAAATTAAGAACTTGACAAAGTGCTGTTAGACTGGGTTTCCAATTGTCGATTTAAAAACTTTCAATCAAAAATCCTGCAATTAAAATATTTCTTAATTACAGAATTTTTCCTCACAAATATAGACAGAGATGATGATGATTGGGAAGGATTTGGTGGCTTTCTCAGATTAGTAGGAATAACATATGAAAGCCAGTCTGTTTGTGTGGATGAAGATTTAGGAGTTTCGAGTACACTTTAATACCATTCAAGAATTGTTAGAAAATATTATGAAAGGGGGAAAATGTGATGAAGAAATGGAAGCAGAAAGAAGTGGGAATTGCCACAAAATTCTAACATGAAAATTTTACTCTGAACAAAAATGATGACAAGTTATACAAAAGGCCTATAAATATGTTATTTTCTTAGAAAAGAATGTTTGCCATAAAAAAGCAAAACAATTACGCATCACTGATTTTTTTAATATAAATTAAAATAGGTGAGGATTAATGTATTTGAAATGGTTATAATTTTTTATTGTTAATTTTATTTATTTTGTTCTTTTGTACTGAACCTCTAAATAACAGCCACCTCTGAAGGATGGTCACCTTTGCAGAATCCTGCGGGTGACCGTTATTCGGAGATTTTACTGTATCATGTGATTAACGTAATAACTACTATATTTTGATGCTTTTTTTTTTTTAATCCATTTATTTGCAGCAAAAGAATTATAAGCAAGTTTTAAAATAACTATAAATGCTTACAAGGTAATATTGTAGACACTAATATAAAACTGTAACATTTCCAAAATGCAGGCATAATACAGAAATTCACAGAGGGTTACAATTCTAGAAAAGTTAAAATGCACATTCAATTCTGCACAAAAACTCAATTTATAGCAAAAACCCAGTGGTTTTTTGTTGGTGGGCCCAACTTGCCATGTAGCGCCTATTTCCGACAGAGGTCCACTCATCGAAAGGAAGACTAAAATGTTTACCTATTTTTCTATAATCATGCACAGTTTCGAATTGATGTTACCAACGTTGGAGGAGTGTCAGAGAGAACCTCTCTTGCTTTTAATAATTCTCTTAAATCGGGTGATGAAATAAACCTTCAAAAAGAAAAGCCATCTCGTAAACACATTCAGCTTCGAGACAATTATCGGATTTGGAAGTAAAATAATCTGAAATTTTTCTGTTCTTGACCAACTACAGTTTTAATTTCTCAACATTAGCATCTACGTCGATTTCTACACTTTGATTTTCACTATAACTTTCACAAGCGATTTTGATTCAAGAGCTGAATTTTGTGAATTTTAAGCAAATGCATATGAAATCCTTTAATTGAACCACCACTAGTTTTTAAAACGGCTTGGCACTTCTCCTATTTAGCAGTTTGTGCACTATAAAATTCTTTGAGAAATTAATGCCATACAGATTTTGCATTGAAAGCTTTTGTTTCGTGATCAAAGTATTTCGCACCAGAAGTCAAATCAGACATTTTGAATTTTATCTGCCCACAACACATTTTCGAATCAGTAAACAAGGAGAAATGAAAGGGACACTTATTCAAATGGTTGTAAATTACTTAGCTCCCTCTCTGGGAGCTCAACGAAACTATGCTGTGAAAACTGTAACTGATATTTGGCATTGCTGAATGTCCAATGAAGGGTTTATAAGGATCACATATGGGAAAAAGGAATTCAGCATTTAAGGTGTGCCATATGTTTAGTATCATAAACTCATAATACCACATTGCTCTAAATGCAGAGAAGGCAGGTCATAGTAGAAGAGCACTGTGCTTTTAATCTAGGATGATACTGGACCTAACAAAACATTGGGATATCAAAAACAATTTTCATAACATAAAAGATTTGTTTTGAATACGTGATGAAAATATTTGCAATTTCCAAGCAGAAACTAGCTTGGGGAAAAAAAATTGTGTAGAAATATTTATATAGAGGAATTGTCTCAATATTGTAGCCAAACTATATAAAATGATAACTCGACATGGATTATCAGATAAGGCATAATTATTGAAAAGTTTATAGCAATAAACAAATAAGAGATTATATATTATTAATATAAATATTATAATTGTTTTAATTAATCAAGCGTTATAATACTTATTTTTATTACATAACTAGGGTGAAACAATAACTTGCACCTGGAAACCCGAAATCCCGGGTTTTTCTGTTTCAAAACATCATCCGGGATCCAGGGATTGGACGCTCTATACATAACCTTGGAACAGCGCCAAGACTACTGCTTCTCTTTGATCGAATTCTGCCATTACAGAGAGTGATTCTACTTCAGATTATGCATCCCTTACTATGTTTGGTGATTTTGTTTCGAATAAGGTTTCTTGGTGGTCCAGTGTTTCTTGCAACCTTGTCTAAATGGTTTTAGTTCGTTTTTGTAGCTTCTTCTGTAGTTTTAACGTTTCTCCACCATTAGTAATGCTAGTGAATCAAGAACTGCTTGCATCAAGTTAGGAATGACCAAGGTGTAGGTCGCAAATGAAGTCGTTTGCAAGGTGGAATGGATGCTGACGAACGTCTGTGGAAGTGTCGATTCCTATTTTGCTGACTTTATGTGGGGAAGAAAGCATAAGATGTTGCAAAAGCTTCTTTCTGATTTTTTAGATGCTATAACGCAGGGGTTGAAATTAACTTTTTAAATCAGGTGCACCCAAGCCTTGTGACTTAGGTGTACAAGTAACTAACAGAATAGAAAGTAAACCTCAACAGTAAACACAGGTAAACTGTAAGTATAGCTATTATATTAAAGCATGTCAGCTAAAAAAATGCAACTTTAAAAATAATTGAACATTCATTTGTAATAAAAAAAAAATACAAAGCAAATGCAGATATATGGAGAAAATTATATAAAATTATTCCGTATGTCACTGCTCTCAAAAAATATATGTAAATAGCCATTTGTTTTCTTAATGTATAACAACCTGTGTCTAGAAATGTGTTAACACATGGTCTCTTGTCATGCATTTGACAAATACTGCAAAACGCAGCTTTGTTCTTGCAAAGGAGTCAGTTTCTTCCCATTTTTCATGACTTGAAAATTACGTTTTTTTAAGCAGACCATCTTCTACAACAATATTGGTGCCCAAAGTAACTTCATTCTCAAAACAGATCGCCCTGGCAATTGTGAACTGTGTATGTCACTGTCTTGAAAGTTTGCTTCATTGTGTAGTGTCCTTTGATTGTACAAAATATATATGCATACAGGGCTGTACCCTAAAGGGTACACACTGTATGCACCAGCATACTCTCAAGATCTCCAGGAAGTTTTTATACTTGCTGGTTTATGAGCAACTTTCAACAAAGTTCAGCCTTTTTTTTTTCTAGTCATTTACAAACTTGAATAGAAACAAATGAGGAAAACACCCTGAACCCCCAAACAAAACATCCTGCATACGACCATGAGAGGAATGAAAAACTGATGACAGTGGTAACTGCCACCTTGGGCTTGGATAGACGATCAGTCAGATGCCAGTCAGTGCACCACGATGACGTGTCACTAAGTCCAGTACACCCAGAATTTCAATACTCTTTAATTAAGACAGCACTGCATACTCTCAATAATTTTCTTCAGGACAGCCCTGCATGCGTGTCCACAACATTTATGTTTGATATTTTATCTACCATTGATGAAGTTGTACTTTTTTTCTTCTTTTTATTTATAACACAGAAATATTTACTGATACTTTCAGATTTCAGTATCAGATGTTGTTTTCACTTGTGTATAGTTTATTGCATAACACCAGGTTCTAATGGGTCTATTCTAACACTTCTATGACCAAACATCACTATCTTGTAAATGCATTTAACAGTACTGACCACCTGTGTTTACAGCAGATAGAGTAAAATAGGGAGGGGGAAAATTTCCATTTTAGATGTAGAAAGGGGTGATTGAGGTTGAAGTTCATAGTTGGCTTTGTGTCAAGTGCCCTTGTAAGTGAAATTGAAGACCCTTATCTCTTATCTGAATGAATTTAGTTACTAGAGGGGGAAAATAATTCTTAAGGCTTCTGTTTCTTTTTTTAAATAAAGTTAACATAGTTTTGAATAGTTAGGAGCACTGTGTGAACCCAAATTAAAAAATTAAAAATTGTGATGCTACCATTGTCTGATGTTTTTAGTAAGTGGAAGAGTGTGTGGGGGAATACACTCCCCCACATGGCATGTACTGATTCAGGAAAAGCAGTGCATCAAAAATGCATCTTGGAAATAACATTTTATCATGGCAGATGGTTTCCACAATCGTTAGTGTCTGCGATGATGAAGAGTTTTGGAAAGTCATCAATAGTTACCATAATGTAAACTAGTAGCAACTGCCAAGAATCCCTTATCCAACGAAAATATCTTTCGATTATGGTGGATGGCCGATGCCCATTATGATGACATATTGGCGAAATTAGCCAAAGGATGCCAAATCTGGAGTAACACCCAGAGAGCTAATGTGAATCCTGATGCAAAGTAAGAGGGACAGTGTCGTTGGTTCATGGTTCGCTGTTTAGCTTCAGTGACAAAAGCAGCTTCTTTGTTTCCATTTCAAACTATTTGTTAATATTTTTTTTTTCTTTTAAATACATAGCAAAACTCTATGCATTGATAAGTAGATTGTAGAATAACTTATGAGAAACAAGCAGCTGTGAAAAATCGTTAAAAAGCATGAGACTAAGAATGGGTGCCCATATAAGTATTTCTAGGGGAAGGGGGCTAAGAAAAATTACCACTACCTTCTCAAAGCTGTCGAGAATTTTAGTGAATGTACAAGATACCAAAATGCTACAAAAATAATTGATACTGCTTGACAATTAGCAACAATTATAACTTTTGAAAGTAAATGCATAGCAGGTACAGGCAAATCAAACTTTTAAACGGCTAGGAGGGGGGGGGCATATGCCCCCCCAATATGGGCACTAATGAGACTAGGTGGTAAATCTGGGATTACATACTGCCCCTGGAATAGCCTGCATGACACTGGTAGACATACAACATTTACATGGAGTTTGAAAAACACAATTCTTTTCGTCTTTTTAATAATTTGAGTAATCTTTTCTGACTTTTTTTTTTTTTAACCTACCAACTTTTTAGTAATTCTTATCATACAAAATTAGATTAATTAAAACAATGATACATAACATTTAAAACCTTATTAAATGGTTGATTTATTATATAAAGTATTCAATATGCACAATTAATATTTAACTATTGGACAATATTTAAGTTTTTTTTCATAAAGCGTTATACACTATAACCATGGCTATTCTTGCACCATTAAATGCAATCAATATTCTTGTAAAATATGATGAGTAGGTTATAATAGTAAGCACAGCACACATGTCATATAGTGGGACACATGAGTGAACAAAACTCACTGGCGCAGTATAGCCCAGATGCTCTTGCGCCATAAAAAAGCCAAACAATCAATCAACAAAACCCATTTTGCAAAACTAAAAAAAAATATTTGGATAAAGGAAATGGTGGCGAAATGGTAAACAAATAAATATAAAGAATCTAAATTTAAAAAATTATTATATAAATAAATAAAAAATGATTAAAGAAGCTGTATATAGTGTAAGAACTGAAGGAAAAAAACAACAAACAAAACAAAAAAACAACACCCACTTTAAATGATCGTTTCCAAATGAACTAAAGACAAAATTATTACCTCTCGTATAGCTACGATCGTGTTTTCTGGTGCATCATACGCACCGCCTCTGTGGGCATAGATAGGCAGATGCTTTAAATTGTCTTTAAATAGTACCCTCTTCGATATTTCTTCGTCCAGAGGTTCGAAAACGAAGCGATTTAACCCTACTACGATCAAGACTATAACAACAGCCGTCAAGTACAGCGTTCCCATCATAAATGTCTGAAACAAGAAATAAAAAAGCACACATAACCAAATCTGAATGCAAGCAAGCAAGACAGCCACCGGCGGGAATACACCCCTGACCATCTTTTATAGCATGTCAACCATACAAGAAAGAAGCAAAAAGAAACTTCATCGTTAGTTAATAATGGGTTAGTAGGAGAAGGGTAAAAAGATGATGGAAGATACGTTTCTACATTTTTTCGCTATTTGGCATGAATCGACGGTAAGACAAGTTTGTTTATAAGTTGACTTTCGACTTGAAGATTTGCCTGAACTCTTTTCTCTTCGGGAGCAAGCAGAACTTGTAAAACCTCTCTTAACGGACACTTTTTAGATACAGTCATCTCGTTTTATGATCAGTAAAAAAAAAATCCAGTGAAAACGCCTTCACAATAACATCCTCCTTAAAATGAAAAAAGTGAATTTTAAAAAATTATAAATATGTGGCAGTTTTAATTTTACTGCATAGATAGTAAAAATTATTTTCATGGTCACTTCTTGTTATTTAAATTATTAGAAATTAAAATGGTTTCAACTTATTTTTCTTCCTTGAATATGTGATGATCCTTCCAGAAATTTAGAAATTATAGCTATAGAAAGTTGGCAATAATACGATAAGTTAGGTTTTGTTTTTGATGACGTAAGATCCGTTTCAGTCTTGATGTGATTTCCGGTATTTGAGGTTTTGCGCAGTTATTTCTTAAAAGGCAAAATTCGAGTGTCATCTTTGATACTTAAAAATGTCTGTCAACTCAGCACACGCAAATGGTGGAGTTTTAATTTTCAATGGCGAAATGTAAGTATAGTAAAATACTACCGATTTTATTTTTGTGTTTATGTTATTTTTTATAAAACCGATGATTTTAATGAAATATGGTGGGTCTGTTAGAATTGCACTCGATTGCGTTATATTATTTTTTCGTTTATTATATATACTTCTTTGAAATTGGGACAAAATACGTTATATTTTAGAGTTTGCCTATAAGTATCAATAAGTTTTTATACGGAAATAATTCCTGTCGAGGGATCTTCCTCCTTTATACGTAAACTGCAAAATAATTTTAAATTATCCTCTTCAGATTTAAAACCCGCTTTTTCAGTCCAGCAATACATTCTACTTTTTTTTTTTTTAAACTTTCGGTGTAAGAGGAATTCAAGTTATTAAAATTAATGATGTTTTAATTTTTCTAAAGACTTTCGATTTTATGAACTAGAACATACCCCAAAAAACTGTTCAATAGATCGAAATTGGTAATTAACAAATTCTGGAATTTACTTTTTCGGAACTGACGCAATAGCTCGAAGAGAACGTGTTGTACAAAAACTGGATTTTCGAAAATGGTGGGATCCCACTGTAATTTATTTTTCCCCTCCTGACATGGTGAAAATTTAAAATACATTGTTGCTGTCACAAAGTACGTATGAATTTTGGTGGAATTAACGAAAACTCGCGAACTCTGAGAATTACATGACATCCTCATATGTATAAAATTACTTCCAAATCTTTCTCTTACTTAATAAAATGTACATTTGTTTATGAAAAAATTATGTAATTTTCCTTTCAACCATTTACTTGCCAATGTTGTACAATTGGAATGAGAGCCTTAAATGAACATTGTGTAGGTAAATGGTATATAAGTACTTCATCACTTAGGTTTGCTTAAAGTCATAGGTATAATCTTGTGGCGGTAAGGGGGCATATGTCGCCCTGAATTATTTAGAACAGATGCAAAATCATATTTTTTCCACCCTATTTAGTGATTAATATGACCCCCCCCCTTTTGCCTGCCTCCCATCCCAGTTTACGCTATATTTAACCCTCAAGTTACGCCTATGCTTACAGTTATATAAAAATTGTTGTGCTGGTTCCAAACCGTATGTGCTAATTTTGGAACATTGGTTTTGGAACAAGGAAGCTGAATTTGGACAAGATGAATTTCCATTATAGGAACACATATATAAATTCTATGGAAGATCGTCAGTTTCCATCATTATGCCCTACAATCTCTTTGGAAAATTCAAGAAGTTCTTCTGTTTTATGGACAATAGCCAATTGAAAAACCCCAAGAACAATAACATTTATTGGCCACACTGCATATTATGTCCTTGTTTTTGTCGCCAATTGCGCCAACCACTTCCTTCTTGGATTATGTCATCATGACTTGCCGTTTTGCATGTATTTCCAGTCGCCATGACGGAATGGCATTTGCAAACAGACCTATTTTTATAATTTTGGACTTTTTATGTTTCTTATTCTTTTTTGAAAAACTTACCTATGTATATAAAACGTCTTCTCCACCTCCCCCTTTCTAACTCGTCCTAAAGCCTATCCCTCATTCCTCCCATTGCCCATGCATTTTGCTTTAACATTCATTTATAAGTTAATGATAAAGTTGGGGGCCATTACACCATAAGCATAAGTGAAGCAGTCCAAAAACAAGTTGAAACGTGTTGGTTCGTTGTCCAGTTTTCTGTGGTGAAATTCTTTCCCTTGTTTCTAGAGTACAGCTTTAGTTTTGGTGACGTGGTATCGCTTTGGTGAAAAAGGACGTAATATACAGTTTCTCCCATTTATTTATGAATTATCTAAAAACTTACACAACAATATGAAATTCATCATGAAGAGTATCAATGAATTACTGGTACTCCACTATGAGATAGATCATCATACCAATAAAATGTTCATAAATGGGAAACCTATTAAGTTTGGATTTAAAATGAGGATTGTTGGATAAAAAAATTAGCCTTAAAGGTGGGGGGGGGTATTTTGACGTAGCTGAAATATTACATTACAATCATTTTAATACTTCATTTCGAAACTTGGATCAGGTGGGGTAATATGGGTACAAAAACAATGTTTTTAAAATTTAATGGTACAAAATTTATATAAGATTTCGAAGAAGGTAATATTTTTTTGTTACATATATACATTAATCTTGTTGGGAATACATTATGCTTGAATTTCTAACCCAATATTAAAAAATAAATAAACAGTAGCATTTGGAACGAGGCCAAGTTTAATACCCACTTTACCCCATAGTGTGGAGTAAAATGAGTAGCCTGTGGGGTAAAGTGAGTCATTAGTAAAAAGTGAGTAAAATGATAGATAAATCATTTATTTTTATTTAAATCAACCCAATAAGCATTCAATGGAAGTATCTCAGAAATTAAATTCATAATACGATAATTTTTTCTCCCACTCGTATGTAGCTCTAAACTTGAGTTTTTGTTTTTGGAGAAAAAGTGCGGAGAAAGAGAGCGTTGTTTCCTGTCCTCATTCGTCTAGCGGTCCAAGACACTCCGGGCTAAACGGAGGGACCCTGGTTCGAATCCAGGATGGGGAAAGCGTCTCTTTTTCTCCAAAATTACATAAGCTCTAGTTTGAGCTGTAATTAATACGTGGGTGGCAAAAATTATTGTATAATAAATTCCCCCACGAAAACTCACAAAAATCTCGCCCCGGAGGCTTTCTTGTGTTGACCATATTTGGCAATTGTGTTATCCCTGCGGAGGGTAATAATACCTTAACACCTTTACATACGGAGAAAGAGAGCGTTGTTTCCTGTCCTCATTCGTCTAGCGGTCCAAGACACTCCGGGCTAAAAATTTTAATGTAAGTATTGTCACCATCTAATAAATACAAAATGAAAAGAAAAAATTAAAAATACAGTAATATTTTAAACACTTTCAATATGTTTTAACTATATCCACTTTACCCTGCATACCCACTTTACCCCACCCGGCCCTATGCATTTTTAAGTATATAAGACAAGTTTAAGATAACGAACATAAGCATTTGTTGAATATAACAAGAAAAATTTACAACAAAACCTTAAATATTAAAATTTATTTACATTGGAAAAAATTGATCAATAGCTGTTTGGTAGGTTTTACTTACCAGTGCTTCTCCTTTGAAGTGGATGTTTAATTGCAAGATTAAATCCACCGTTTTTCCGTCATTACACTAACAGAACCTGTGTGGTAGTTGAGTAGATGATAATGTGGTAGTTTTGTGTTGATAGTTGTTTATTAGTTTTGTGCAGGGTGTCATTGTATGATGTATCACAGTCTTTAGTAGGCATTAGTCATTGAAACAACAAATCCAAGTCAGTTATCACTCTGTTAATGATAGGAAAAATTCTTATTTCTTATCCTGTTTATCCTTAGTTTTCCTGTTCTGAGAAGAGCAGTAAAGGTTGAGGTTCAAACGTATTTTGTCCTTACAGGGATTCTAGTCTAATGGAATGAATCATGAAAACTGTATCCGTATCCCTATCTGAGGGTGACCGCTAAGCAAGGGTTTGAAATACATTATTGTAAATCAGTTTCTGCCAGGAAATTTTTATCTCACCATAAAAGCAAGGTGACCATACGCGAGGGGTGTTCGTTGGAGGGGTTTCACTGTGTAGTCCATTTGCGGAAAATTTACCACTAATCCTGTTAGAATTCACGGGAGCTGACGTCACAAACTGGTTGGTTCATTACAACAGAGGGGAAGGCGTCATTTCATAACTGGTTGTTCGCGTACGTTTGTCTGCACAAAAAAACCAGTTATGAAATGATGCCCTTCCCTCTACTGCAATGAACCAACTTATTTGTGACGTCAACTCCCGTGAATTCTAAAGGGACCAGCGGTCAATTTTCCATGAATGTACTATACTATCGAAAGATATCCAGAAACAAAAGCCTCACCTGTTATGCAGTTGGGATCAAGAGTTATGCAAGATTGTTTTTCAGCAGTAGCACTTGAAAATAATTCATTCTTTAATGTGTGAAGAATACATGCTGCATGGAGACGTGTGTGAAACAAGCGAAGAAAACTACATAAAAATTATTTTAAAGTTAATGAGTCAAACAAGGTCAAACAATGAAGGTTTTGAAGTCATTCTCTGGCTTGCCAATATTTTTCATATAAGTCTTTGGACACTATCTGGCTTGTTTGTTTGTGGTTTTACGGCTCAAAGACTACAATGGTCATGCTGCGCCGGGACCTACTGTTTTCCGAGGAATCCGAACCTCTAATCCGAACCTCTTAAGGCCTAGGGAACCAAACCCCGGACTACAGTGAGCAGTGCGATCTTTATGAGATCTCTGAGTAAGCGTTCTTTTTGCACTGCTGGGAGTCGAACCCGGATTAGCCGCGCAATAGGAGAACGCGTTACCACACTGCGCCACCGCAGGGCCAGGCACTGTCTGTCACTCTTTGAGATGTGATGCATCCATTTCCTTGTCATTCTCACAAAGGATATGTTTGATTTAGTGAAGATTTTAAATTTGTATGAATGTTTGGCTAGGCAGTCATGTCCAGTCTTTGCAAAGCTGTGACAGTATGTCGACAAGGGAAAGCTGGAGTGTTAGGAAGTGTACTGTCAAGTTTTTTCACTTATTTCTTGTGTCTGTTTGGTTTGGCAGAATTCGTCTGGAGTTTCTTTTACAAATTGCATCATAGAGACGTAAAGGGGTTGTATTTAGAGGATATTGTGAAATGGCTACTTCTTTCTTAGCTAGAAGATTGTTCATTTCATTGCCATGTATACTGCAATATGCTGGAACCCATTTCAGAGTTGCAGTTTTATGATTAGCTTGTAGAAGGTTTAATTTACATCTACAACTTTTTATCTTTCGCGAGTCAGATTGCGTGAGTGAGATGATGGCTTGGATTGCAGATATGGAAGTCTGACAGAATGATGATTTCATTGAAATTGTTGCATCTTAGGGTTAGTTGACTTAGTCAACTAACTAATTGAAATCATTTCATTTGCTTTACACCAGTATAAAGCAAATGAAATGGCTTCAATTGTTTCAAAAATGGTACAGTGCGGTCCCAGTGCGATGCAATGAATGGACAGGTTTGAAAAAACTCCTGTACCTGTGTTCCCATGTTGTTTGCAGTGGCGCACCTAGAAATTTTTTTCGGGGAGGGTGTCATCCGTAAGTTAGAAAGGGGAATTACTTTTACAAAAAAAATAAAACTTCACATGAAATATGTTTTTTATTTCACTTTTAAATCTAATATAAAGTCTGATCAATCACGGAAGGCCATACTTCATAGATTAATCATATAAAGGACCTCTTAAAATTAACATATATTAATCTAGTTTCAAGTCTAACCCTCTAGATTTCTTTAATAGTTCATTCACTATATCTTTGGTGAATGTTGTATATTCACGATGAATATTTAAAAGAGCTAAGCCATTCAGTCTCCTTTCGCCCATAGTATTGCGAAGATTAAGTTTTGAGTCAACGCAAGATTGAAAAAGATGTTTCACTTTTACATGTTGTGACAGGTAATGTTACCAATAAATGCAGTAGAATTTTTATATTTGGTAACGCATTATCTTGACGATCTCAGTCCATTCAAAGCATCAGTTGGCCATTCAGATTTTTCAACGTGGGAAATTCGTCTATACCACAAATTTAATTCTGCCTAGAGTTCTTGAGGATTATTCACCATACCATTGATATGGCTGCTTGCTTAGCAAGTTGTATCAAGATAAATGAGAGAATCGAAGCAAAGTGAGCCAACGGCGGGAAAGGATGGTGACATCAAACGAACACAAATAATCTGTAACTATGGCGAATCCGTTCGAATATGTGCATATATATATTTATGTAAGAAACAGTGTTTGCATAATTAATTGTTATTGCATTTTTATTAAAATGCTATTATGTTTATTTAAAAAGTTTATAATTTGGAATTTTTTTTTGTCCTAATGAGCCTACATAACAAGCCGACAAATGGAGATACTCGTTCCACTGTGGTGGTTATTCGATGTATCAAGTCAGCTTTAAAAACCATTGTGAGGTTTCAAGACGTTGAAATAATTGAGACAGTTGACTAAAACGTTGTGCATCACTAGTAAGAATGGAATACAATTCATGAATTTTGCATTGGTTGATGTTCATTGAAATCTTAATAAAGAACTAGCTGAAGAAGACAGCAGAAAATATAATTATCACTGACAAATCAGTGTATATGTACAGCTAGAATGATAATGTGGTGGTCACAGTAGTATTCAAGTGCTACATGCATGAACACATAGTGATGGTCAAGAGATATTTGAATGCAAAAAATAATAAAATTGATGTTTCCTTCCTATATCAGAAAATACAATGAAGGTGTGGGGGGGAGTCATCGATATGAAAATTTTTTTAAGCAATTCCACACAGGGACGGATTTAGGAGGGTGGGGGAAATTGCCACCCCTTCCCCTTGAATGAAATTTAACTTTGCAAAGATATAAGGTAAAGATCCAATGAGGTATTAAGTCATTAATCATCCTCCCCTTGAACTCGGTAGCAGAAAATGGGAGACGGATGTCGCAGATTTTTGAGCAGCCTGCAGATTATTTTACAAAACTGGCGACGACCCCCTCCCCAAAAGAAAGAAAGAAAAGGAAAAACATCTTTGAGTCCGATGTGCCAAAAAGAAAATAAACGCGTTTGTGAGCTACCCCTTTCTTTGATCCTTGTTCCAACGTTTTGTTAACTAAAGGCTATATACATGGCAATTTATCGTACAGATTTTCCCTGTGTGTCCACATAAACTAGGGTTTTCCCATGCCTTCATATCCTATCGAGGCTAAAAGAGTCGTTTTTTGATCAAATTGATCAATTCGTTTTTTTAATCACTCGGGATGATTGCAAAACCTGTAAAATCTGCGTATTTTCATCATACACATGGGTGGTTTTCCCTTTGTCTGCCTCCCTGCCATAAATCGCTATGTGTGTAGCTAGCCGCCTTCATACTCTTTTCCCCATCCCAACTCCCCCTAAAGTATATATCATGTAAAATAAGGTTTTTGGTTTAAAAAAAAGATTTAATTATTTCTTCTATTTTAAAGAGGGAAGTGAGAAGTAAGGGGCTAATTAACAAATTCTGGCAGGGCAGACATACAAAATCGCATCTGTTTTTCTGCATCCTTGAACTAGAGCACATGACCAGAGTTAAAAAATAGTTCTTCAAATTGAGATTTAAGAGGGGAAGGATAAAGTTTGGTTCTGGTTTTAGTTTGCCATTCACTTGTTTTTCAATTTATTTAGGTATTGGGAATGCTAGATTGTTTTGATTATGGATTGCATATTCAAAGATTCAGGGGTTATTGTAACCCAATGTAAAAACCCCGCAAATTCGGGGATGGATCCAGGGTTCCGTAAAGAAGGCCGTCTTGTCCCCCCTTCCCACTTTTTAAGATGTTGCAAAACTGATTTGAATTTGAGCTGATACTATTGCTAATTCACAACATTTTACGTAACTAAACACATTTTAATGGCATTTCACATGCAATGCATAGCCTACAGGCCAAAATTTAAATCATAATTGGGGGGGGGTAGGATTTGAATTTCTTTCTAGGCCATTCAAATATAGGAATCCTATCCTTTCACCTTTCAGGGACCCATTTTTTGAAAATTTCTGTCATAATACATATTTAAGAAAAAGAAAGCAAAGCATTTTTAGTTACATTTTAATTAAAAGAAATTTATATAAAGGACATTTATTTATTTTTTTGGGAAAAGTGTAATAATTTTAATGGCATTCAACGTTTAATTAAGAAAGTAAAATTTTAGTTACAATTTTTTCCAATAAAAATTAAGTGCTGCAGTATGAAAAGATCTTGTTTTTCTATTGTAGTGGGAATTTACGGTCTTGATTATTTTGAAATGTTTGATTTTATTGAAAAAATAATTGATTATTTTCTTAAAATAATATGAAATTAAAATACAATAATATTAAATAATTTAGCTTTAATGTTTATTATATTTTGTCAGATTTCTGTGTTTATGAAAAACTAGGAAATTTTTGACAAAATACCTGTGTATTTTATGCAAACTTTAAAGATAAAAAATTATGCTGCAGATTATTTTCAAATGCCAAAATCAGTGTTGCAGACTGGTAGAAAAGTTTCTGCCACTGGGTCCTTGAATGACCTTTAAATCCACCTCTGATTTCTGACTGCAGCTGAAAAGTAAAGAATGGTAGTTTGAATTTATTTGTCAATGTTTTAAACATGGCAGTTGTTTTAAGTTGGATTTTGAGCTCAAGAATTGACATGAAATAAAAATGTTCATTTGAAATCTTAAAGATACGTAACAGCACCACGTCTGGCACAAAATAATCTTTGCTGTCGTTGAATTATAAAAATACAACCAACCAACAATAATCCTTCTATGAAAGAAGTGTCTACCTTTTTCATGTTTGACCTGGCGGTTATGTCCGAAAGTCACACACACACATACACACACATATATATGGCCTGCAAAAGGGTTGCTGGTATCTAACTGGAAGGAGACCCACACGCTGAACGTATGTGACGATGTGTGGAACCGGCCAGGCCAGTAACCTAGTGTCCTACCCCGCCTTCAAGTGGTGCAGGCTGGGCTTTCTATTTATGAGGCAAATTAATATTTGCTGCACGGATAGAAAGGCGGAAGGGGAGGGCTAATTCACCAACCCGTCTAGCCAGCGTGGTGAAATTATGGCTAATTCCTCCATTATGTTGACACACCAGAAACCATGGCCCCTAGTCTCCAGGTGCTGGAGTGCTCCTGATCAAGGCAGCGGTCAGTGTGGCATGAAAGCAGGGGGTGCTAAGAATCACTGGAATGGCCCAGGCTGCCGTTTGTTATTGACCTTGGCTACGTTTAATGGACGATCCCTTGCTTCTGAAGCAAAACTTCAGGAATTGGAAGAGGAACTAGACAAGATCAAATGGGACATTGTAGGACTCAGTGAAATTAGAAGAAAAGGTGAAGAGTTGGTGGAACTGAAAAGCGGACATTTGTTTTACTATAGAGGAACGGAAACTGGAAGAACAAGTGGTGTTGGCTTCTTAATCAACAAAAGAATTAAAGACTGTCTTCTGGAAGTTGAAAGTACATCAGATCGAGCAGCGAGGCTTGTTGTTCAACTAACCCAGCGATACCAACTTCAAATAGTACAGGTATATGCACCAACATCAAGCCATACCGACGAAGAGGTTGAAGAATTTTATGAAGAAATCAAAGAGTTACACACCAAAGGGAAACAACATATCAAGCTCATCATGGGGGATTTCAATGCAAGAATTGGACAACAGGAACAAGGAGAGACATCGGTTGGTAAATACGGATATGGGGAAAGGAATGAACGTGGCGATCAACTCATCGAATTTGCAGAAGCTGAAAACCTTAGCATCATGAATTCATTTTTTAAGAAGAAACCGCAAAGAAAATGGACATGGAAACACCCAAATGGGGGAACTAGTGAAATTGACTATATCCTGGCAAACAAGAAATCAATTATTGAAGATTGCAGTGTACTGAACAGATTTAATACTGGAAGTGATCATCGAATGGTGAGATGTAAAGTGCACTTAAATACTAAATTAGAACGACAGAAGCTCATTAGGAAACAAGTAAGTAAGAGGGTGGATCTAATGAAACTGAAAGTAAATACCGAGGCATTCAAGTTGGAATTAAAAAATCGCTTTTCTGCACTGGAAGGACTTATTGATGAAAGTGATATCTCAGAAGCAAATGAAAACATTGTTAAGACAATAGTTGAAACTGCTGGGGAAATTGGTGGTGTAACCTGTAAAAAGCACAATAGCAAATTATCTGAGAAGACGAAACAGCTCATGAAAAGGCGAAGAGATATGAAGGTGGACAATCGAAATACCAGTTCCAGGATTGAGTACATAGAACTTTGTAAAACTCTGCGCAAAAGCATGAAAGAAGACATAAGAAAATTCAACTGTGAGCTAGTAAGGAAAGCCATTGAAAATAACAAGAGCCTTAGGGTTGTTAAAGGAAGTTTATCTGTTGGGAAGAAACACATCATTGCATTAAAAGGAGAGGATGGCACCGTAACAAGAAATAGGGAAGAAATACTTAGAAGAGTTGAAGAATTCTACAAAAAACTATATGAAAGTAACAGTGGATTAAACGAAGACACTGAAATAGTCGAAGGAACAGCTCCTAAAATCTTAAAAGAAGAAGTTTCATTTGCAATAAAAAGTATGAAGAAAGGAAGAGCCCCTGGCGATGATGGTATTACATTAGATATCCTAAAAGAAGCTGGAGAATATGTAGAAGACATACTTGCAAAATTCTTTACCAAATGTCTTAACAGCGGTAACATACCAAACCAATGGGATTCTGCAACAGTAATTCTTTTGCATAAAAAAGGTGATAAAGAGGATTTGAAAAATTACCGACCAATTAGCTTGTTACCTGCTATTTATAAAATCTTCACAAAAGTGCTAACACATCGCCTGCAGAAAAAATTAGATGCAGCTCAACCAAGAGAACAAGCTGGATTTCGAAGTGGATTCAGTACAGTGGACCATATTCAAGTATTAAGAGAATTAATTGAAAGAACACATGAATATGAACTTCCATTGTGTGTTGCATTTATTGACTATGAGAAGGCCTTTGACTCTATTAAAACATCAGCAGTCATCAACTCTTTAAGATCAACAGACATTGAGGATGTGTACATTGACATGGTGAAACGTGTGTATAAAAATGCAAGTGCAAAATTTCGGTTACATAAAGATACCAAAACTATCAAAATTGGTAAAGGTGTGAGGCAGGGAGATACCATTTCTCCAAAACTTTTTACTTCAGCTTTACAGATGATTTTTCAGCAGATAAATTGGAATAACAGGGGAATAAAAATAAATGGTGAATATTTAAATCATTTGCGGTTTGCTGATGACATTGTTATTTTTTCAACGAACCCATCAGAACTCCAAGACATGGTACAGGAGCTCTCAACTAGAAGTAAAGAAGTTGGACTCAAGATGAACCTACAAAAAACTAAGATCATGTTCAATAATTTTGTAGAGGAAACAAAAATACAAGTTGACAACATTGAGCTAGAAATTGCTGATTCATATATTTACCTTGGCCAGCTGATTTCAATGGATGGCAACATTATGAAAGAACTCAACAGACGTATTAAACTTGGCTGGAGTGCATTTGGAAGAAACAGTTTTATCCTGAAGGGGAAATTGCCTTTATGTCTAAAAAGAAAAGTCTTCAACCAGTGTGTATTGCCAGTCCTCTCTTATGGATCAGAGACATGGAGTCTAACAGTTGGAGCAATACGAAAGTTACAGACAACGCAAAGGAGCATGGAGAGGTGCATGCTTGGAATAACTAGGAGAGATCGAAAAAGAAACACTTGGGTGAGAGAGCAAACTAGAGTAGAGGACATCATTGTTAAAGTAAAAGGACTGAAATGGCGATGGGCTGGGCATATTGCAAGAAGAACTGATCAACGATGGACAACAGAAATTCTGAACTGGATTCCAAGAGACCACCGAAGACCTAGAAAACGTCCTCAAACTAGATGGGTGGATGAAATAAGAAAACAGGTTGGGGTGACGTGGAAGCGAATTGCTCAGGATAGACTTGTGTGGAAAGCATTTGGAGAGACCTTCATCCAGCAGTGGATAGATAATGGTTGAATATGATGATGATGATGATGATATATATATATATATATATTCTCATCAGCATCATATACAGTCATTTTCTAGATATTGCTGGATGAACATCTCTCCAAGTGATCTCCATAAAAGTCTATTTTGTGCAATTTATCTCCATATATATCGACCTCGTTTTTAACACTATACACTAGCGGAAGGTGAACTGTCCGCCGCTGAGGAGCCGGAACGAAAAACCGATCCTTCTGCGCATGTGCGTGGTCTTGAAAATGCAAGCACGTCGCGGCTTAGGTACTAGTAATGCCGAAACACGCTATAAAATAGCTAAATGTTCTTGCATCTAGCTAGATTTTCTGTCGCTGTTATGGTTCCCTCTCGGTATCTCCGCTAATATGGTATTTTGATAATGAGTTAGTACTCTTATAGATAAATCAGTTCTTTCCTGAATTACAGCAACCGAACTGGTTAGGGACCTCCCCGACCCCCCGCTCGTCGCTTCGCGACTCGTGCCGTTTCGATCACATTCGATGTGCGCTGTCTGAATCAGTATATGTTTATAAGTATAAATTATAATTTTATCCCCTTGCCCAGGGATTTATACACTCCTTATTGTTATGTAAACACACACAAAATCTAATACCCCCACACCCTTTTTGTCAATGAACGTACGCGAGATCCACGTGCATGCGCAGAAATGCGACAGAAGCTATTTTCTCCTGTTTTTCTAGCCAAGTAAATGGAAACACTTATAGGAATTTTCTCCAGTGCACGCACATGTGCAGAAGGATCAGTCTGTCGGTCTAGCTCCTCAGCGGCGGGCGTGTTCATCTCCCGCTAGCCGCTATTTTTTCTAACTTCCTACATAAACACAAAGATATACATAAACAATTTCGGGCCTTCATCAGAGACCATCTACAAAACTGCATCCCTGGTGTCTTTTATGGGAGAAAGGATATCCAGGGGCGGATTTAGAGGGCGGGATGGCGATAGCCCTCCCCCCTTGAATGAAAATTTAACATTGAAAAGGTACAAGGTAAAGGTCCAATGAGGTATCATTTTCGAAAATCAAGTCATTAATCGCGCATCCCTTAATGACTTCTAAATCCGACCCTGATCATAACATATATAAATGTGCGTGTACATGCGAAATTTTACATATATGTGATAAAAAAAAGAACGCAGACGTTGAATATTTATAAAACAGGAATATATGTTTTGGAAATATAACAATATTTTCGTTAAGCCAATTCCCTTTTTCCCTCTTTCAACCATGTGACGCAAAAGTGTCAATACGATAGAGTGTTGACGAAAAGGGATTATTTCTTCCCCGTTATCCTTACGTGCTGAATTGTATCCCCCGAGAGTCGCGTTCAGATCCGATAAAGGAAGAAAATAAATTTTCCTACGGCTTTTTTCGAACATGTTCTGCGAAAAGCCCACCGAAATTTTTTTGCAGGTTTCAGCAGATTGTTAAGCATATTTTGAAGGAAAACTTTGTTCTTCTGCGATCATTATTTCAAGAAAAATTTTAAAAAAAGATATGAGCTTTCCAAAAAAGAACGTGTTTCAAAATATTTATTTTTCCCCATCTTATTGGAAAGAAAAATTTATGATATTGCGACTGGTTAAGTATCGCCAACGGCGATAAGGCGATTTTCCACTTAATCAGTAGTTAATGCACCCGCATTAATAAATCTTCGAAACAAATCTCCTCTGATTCCATACAATCCATTATGCAATGTCGCGTTGATTGTTTTTGGCTTGCGCCCGCTAATTCCGTTTGACTCCTTCCCTTGTCCTAGCGACCGGATAAAAGGGATTAGAAAACTAACCTTTAGGAGTTACGGTCGTGTTAATCAGTGAATAGAGTAGTAACCGAGATCCTAGTGACTTTTATCTCCCCCAGTTTCCTGTAAACTCTTATCGGCTCAACAATTTCTAATTACCCGCGGAGTCATTACACAAGCTGTTAAGTTTTATTTCTATTCATCTTATGAATACTGTAAAATATTCCACGAAATAGTACTAAAAAGTGTAAGAGTGTAAATGGCAATACGTGAAAAAGAATACTTCGTTCAGTTACGTATTGCTGCTAGAAATTGCTGATTCATATATTTACCTTGGCCAGCTGATTTCAAAGGATGGCAACATTATGAAAGAACTCAACAGACGTATTAAACTTCGCTGGAGTGCATTTGGAAGAAACAGTTTTATCCTGAAGGGGAAATTGCCTTTGTGTCTAAAAAAAAAAGGTCTTCAACCAGTGTATATTGCCAGTCCTCTTTTATGGATCAGACATGGAGTCAACAGTTGGAGCAATACGAAAGACAACGCAAAAGAACATGGAGATGTGCATGCTTGGTATAACTAGGAGTGATCGAAAAAGAAATGGTTGGGTGAGAGAGCAAAGAGAAGGAGAGGACATCATTGTTAAAGAAAAAAGGGTGAAATGGCGATGGGCTGGGCATATCGCAAGAAGAACTGATCAACGACGGACAGCAGAAATTCTGAACTGGATTCCAAGAGACCACCGAAGACCTAATAAACGTCCTCAAACTAGATGGGTGGATGAAAGGAAAAAACAGGTTGGGGTTACGTGGAAGCGAATTGCTCAGGATAGACTTGTGTGGAAAGCATTTGGAGAGACCTTCATCCAACAGTGAATGATTGAATATAATGACGATGATATATATGTACAAAATTTCGTCACAAAAAATGTGCACAGAATGTTCATAAGTGGGTTACAAGCTCGATGGGTGGTATTAAGGGGCTACAATTCCTTATATGTACAAAATTCCATCTCAATTGTGGAGGTTACAACCCCAATCAATATTCCCCTGCATACGCCAGTTTACAGCCCTTTTACAGCCAGTTTACAGCCAGTTCACTTTCATCTTTCTCGTTTCTTTTATTTGGTTTTTCTGCAAATTCTCATAGAACTAAAGAATGATATTTCCCTGGCGTTTTTCAACCTATCAACACAGTTTAGCTGTTTTTACGCTTTCTGCATATGCTTTTCTCAGTGAGATGAAAAACTGTATACTAGAAATTTCCAAGCTCATTCGATCTAAAAACGAAACCTCAGGTATTTTTTACTTGTATGTGTTTAAAGCCTTGTTTTTTCAAAGGTTAAATCTTACGTTTTATCTCAATATTTCAACAAATGTTGTCATTGGAGTCTC
>QLNU02003225.1:87140503-87164371 GCA_006491805.2 Dysdera silvatica | reverse complement strand
GTAACATACCAAACCAATGGGATTCGGCAACAGTAATTCTTTTGCATAAAAAAGGTGATAAAGAGGATTTAAAAAATTACCGACCAATTAGCTTGTTACCTGCTATTTATAAAATCTTCACAAAAGTGCTAACACATCGCCTGCAGAAAAAATTAGATGCAGCTCAACCAAGAGAACAAGCTGGATTTCGAAGTGGATTCAGTACAGTGGACCATATTCAAGTATTAAGAGAATTAATTGAAAGAACACATGAATATGAACTTCCATTGTGTGTGGCATTTATTGACTATGAGAAGGCCTTTGACTCTATTAAAACATCAGCAGTCATCAACTCTTTAAGATCAGCAGACATCGAGGAAGTGTACATTGACATGGTGAAACGTGTGTATAAAAATGCAAGTGCAAAATTTCGGTTACATAAAGATACCAAAACTATCAAAATTGGTAAAGGTGTGAGGCAGGGAGATACCATTTCTCCAAAACTTTTTACTTCAGCTTTACAGATGATTTTTCAGCAGATAAATTGGAATAACAAGGGAATAAAAATAAATGGTGGATATTTAAATTATCTGCTGTTTGCTGATGACATTGTTATTTTTTCTACGAACCCATCAGAACTCCAAGACATGGTACAGGAGCTTTCAACTAGAAGTAAAGAAGTTTGACTGAAGATGAACCTACAAAAAACTAAGATCATGTTCAATAATTTTGTAGAGGAAACAAAAATACAAGTTGACAACACTGAGCTAGAAATTGCTGATTCATATATTTACCTTGGCCAGCTGATTTCAATGGATGGCAACATTATGAAAGAACTCAACAGACGTATTAAACTTGGCTGGAGTGCATTTGGAAGAAACAGTTTTATCCTGAAGGGGAAATTGCCTTTGTGTCTAAAAAGAAAGGTCTTCAACCAGTGTGTATTGCCAGTCCTCTCTTATGGATCAGAGACATGGAGTCTAACTGTTGGAGCAATACGAAAGTTACAGACAACACAAAGGAGCATGGAGAGGTGCATGCTTGGAATAACTAGGAGAGATCGAAAAAGGAACACTTGGGTGAGAGAGCAAACTAGAGTAGAGGACATCATTGTTAAAGTAAAAGGGCTGAAATGGCGATGGGCTGGGCATATTGCAAGAAGAACTGATCAACGATGGACAACAGAAATTCTGAACTGGATTCCAAGAGACCACCGAAGACCTAGAAAACGTCCTCAAACTAGATGGGTGGATGAAATAAGAAAACAGGTTGAGGTGACGTGGAAACCCGAAATGCCAGAGAATAGGAATTGTGTGAGAAATAGCATTTGGAGCAGACTTCAGTCCAGCAGATGAATAAGATAAATGGTTGAATATGATTTGATGATATATATCAGGTGGTTATTAGCCGTACGTATATCACAAAGCTTAAATGGGTTGTACAGGAAATGGGTTACGAAAAAATACTCGGTGTAAAAAACAAGTTCATGAAATTTATTTTCTGTTACGCATTGTTGAAGTTTTGTAATGAGGCATAATCAGAATTTATTTTTTTTCGTTTAGAGATAAGATTCGCATTATTTTTTTTAAAGGGGTTTATTTGTAAATTTTTAGAAACTAATTTTGGGCCCGTTTGAACCCTTCGTCAGTTAAATATATTTTTTTTTTATTATGTGCTCTTGTATGTTTTTTATATTGAGCCTATGTTCTGTTAAAGTCATGGGATGCATATTTCCATGGCTGTAATATGTTTGTAGCACCTCACATGTTCAAATTTCTATTTTGTAATATTTTTGAATTGCTAGGTTTGGTGATTTCTTGTAAATGGTACTGTTACACTTATTAATTTTGATGTTCTTTTGGTATGCTGTTTGTTTGATGTGAAGATGCCTGATTGTACTATGTATATACAGTAGTAGTCCATGTCTGCAACTACTACATTCTAGGACAAACTGCAGATAGTAACAAGCTATATATTAGTTGTTTTTCATTTGCATGCATATGATAAAATTCAATTAATAAATTAATCACAAGCTATTACTAATATCATGGCTGTGTGCACACAGCTGTGCATAGTTTTTTATTTGTTCAATTCTCAGAATGGTATATGTTCTATCCAGCTTGAATACTATTAAGCATAATTATGCTAAATGTTGTGGTGTGGAGATTACATTATTTTTGTTCTGTCCTAACAGTCATGCAGTATTGAAGCAAAAATATCTTTACTTAAATCAAAGAAATGATTTATCCATACTTATAAAAAACAGCATATTATAAGAGCATTAGCAAGACATTGTAAATAATAACACGGAAGATAATACACACACACATATATATATATATTAATTTACCTGAACCAGGGTGATGTACCAAGCAAATGTCCACCATGGAGTTGAAACCCAACTAAGTTTCATTCCTTAAAAGGGAGATTTCTGATAAAAGGATTTATCACTCATACTTATGGAATTGATAAGAAAGTACTAAAGTCCAAAAGGTTTAAGAACTGGGGATTTGAAAGGTTAATGTTTCTCCCCTATAGTTCAAAGGTTAAAGATACTGTCGTTCGAAAGATCTATCAACGCTCAAAAGTTATTGATGTATGTGTTCATATGATTGTTTTTGGTGTATTTATCTTGCGCAAGTCATGCTGAAAGGAAGTGAGAAGTATATATTGCAATCTCTATTGAACATCTTATTAATCTTACTATTTACATGTCTTGTATTAATTTAATATGTGACAAATTTAGTATGTTAATAACATTTTTTTAGAGGGCAAAAAACACTGTAGGGAGAGGTAATGCATTTATGGTGTGATTCCGAAATTGAATGCATGCTGTTCTTTCTGCTCACTTCAGTTCTGCCTTCCCTAATAAACAACAAAGGTTTAGATTCTTCAGAAAACTGTAGGTCCCTATTCAGCATGATCTAAAGTGTCCTTGGCCCCCCAAAAAAAAAAAAAAATAAAGAGATTAAAATTAATTCCGATGGTAATGTTTTTGTGTGCTTCTAAAGTGTTGGAGTTTCACCTTGTTTGGCATAGTATAACTCTCACTATGCTTAATAATCTTTGACACCCATGTTTAAGTGCAAGGTAGAGCTTTGTAGGTATAGGAGAAAAAGAGGTGCCATCCTCGACCTAGAATCGAACCCTAGGTTGGGGGACGACGTCTCTTTTTCTTCTATAATGTGAGCCTCACATTTAAGCCATGAATTCCCTAGCTGCATAAATTTAGCCATGGGAAGTTGTTTTGGACCATAGTAAGTGGTGGACTCTTTTCCAATACGGTTCTAAGCTGGAACGACAAATTTTCCAAATTTTGTTACATGATCGACTAATGTGGATGCAAATAATAACATCTCTGTAATTCCAGAACGGCTCATTTTCGGACATTGGTTCACTCTGCCAAAGTTGTTTCTTTTGATCTCCTTCACCTATTACACATGCTTGACAATTCCCAACTGCCTGCAGTATGGTAAAACAATCGTTTTCCATACCTTTGATGACTAAATGTGGTTATGTCAGATGACATAAATATAAGAAATCAGGCAGAATCAAAAAATTAGTTCGTTATATGCAGCGGTTTGTTATAAGCAGGCTAGGTGTATAGAACCAAAAATATATTTTGGTGAGGGTTTTCCGGAAAAAAGGGCAGATTTCCAGTAGGGCATAAATATTAATTACAAGGCATATGAACAGGCTGCAAATTTTTATGAGAGCAGGCAAGGCCCAACATATTTTCATAAAGGGGCAGACAGAACTCTTTGCTCCACGAAATAAACCTAGAATGAACAACACTGTGTTATGTATAGTGTAAAAATAGTTACGTATAACCTATGGTAGTATCGAGATAACCTTCAGCTATTATCCATTAACCTGGGTTTGATTTCAATGACACCGTCAAACGTAATTTTTTCAACTCACCAGAATTAACAATTTGGTTACCCCAAGTAACAGAGGTTTGGATTCCTTGGGAAACTGGAGGTCTCAGTGCAGCATGACCATAACTATCCTTGCACCATAAAAAAAAAACCTGTGTAATAAGTCAAACGGTTTCTTCGTTCTATATTTAAACTGTTATTTTAGAATCTACAGTAACTCATTAACATATTTCAAAATAGATGTAATGTGAAAAAATAAAAATAAAATCCCTTAGATGAAATTTTATTTATGAAATTAGCACTAAATGGGGGTACCTCCGAGTATTTCATGCCAATTTTAAATTCCTTGTATGGCATGGATATTTAGATTTATAATTAGGAACTTGTATTTAATCGCCCACATTACATTTCCCATTTTAGAAGACCAAAACAAACTGAGGACAAATAAAGAAACTGATTTCATGAATTTCCAGCATGTATCCAGCTTAATAGTATAGAATTCTGTGTCATACCATTTTCACTACAGTGTTTGAAGTTTCAAATGAAATTTTATGTGAATTTATGAGCATTATCATGCTAAATGTATCAAAAACAGGGTGTAAAAATCTACCTTGTGGCCATACCTGATAGCAATTATTTTGTTTCAGAATATTATTATACTGCGATGGCGTTGAATTACATATTGAGGGCTCTGATGCCAAAGACTTTGCTGGCACGAAGAAAGGAAGGATTTATCTAACTTCCCATAGGGTAAGCATTGTATTGAAAACAATCATTTATTTAGTCATGAAAAGTTCAGTAAATAAAATGAAAAAATTTATGTTCCATGTTTATTTTATATAATTGGGTTTCGATCAGTTACCTAAAATTGTTCATACAGTAGGACCTGTATATCTAAAATTTCGCAGGACTGAGGAAAAAGTGCAAGATATAGAATTTCGTATCTACAGGTTTGATCAAAGCTATTTCATTAACCTGTTCGTGGATACATGCTTGACAATAGAAGACTAAAAAACACGCCATAATTTTTTTTCTAATGAAAATAAACAGTTGAAAAAGTTATATAACTATAATCGAAATTGCTAACTGTAAGTTATATAACCAATCCAAAGCCTTGTGTGATTTAGAAGAAATAAAACACAGAGTTGCAACTGACACTCTATCCCTTTATATCCAGAATTATGTCAATATGGCACAAAGCGAAGCAAATGGCATGCCATCATGCTGGAATCACATTTTGTGGTGGATGGCTACTGGTACAAGCAGCAACAATCCAGGCAAGACTTGTTGTAGGAATATAAGGTACATCCTCCCAGTGGCGTAGGCAGAAAGTTCATAGGCTTAATGGGAGGGGTTACAGAGCTACAACTCATATATTCCTATGTTAAATATACAAAATTTCATTATGATTGGGGATGGTTACAACCCTCAAAACTGCTCCCTAGCTATGCCTCTTTCTTGCATCCTCCCATTCAGACATTCCAGTAGCATATATGGGCCAGTTATGGGGTCGTGAATTATACCCACCTACACATTGACTGTGAACCATTGCTTGTAGAACGGTTGCCATGTTGCATGCAGATTACCGTTGGTCCATACATGCACATTGTGAGGAGTACTGAATATGCCTTTACGAATCAACATGACTTCATCTGTGTATAGAACATGTGCCGGAAATTCCAGTTACGCTTTACTGTAGGAACCAGTATATGAATTTGCATTATGGAAATTGCATACATGGAAATCTGCAAGTTCCAATGCTTGTACTTGGTATGACAGCTTATAACTCTCGAGCTGATGTCAGAATATTCTTCTACCCCATGGGAAATCGCTTCTGTCATGGCCTGTATCATTCATATCAACACTGAATGATTCCCATTGCGGACAATTGGTGGTGCAAATGAGAAAACATTGTGATTGGAAACATGCCTGTTAGGGATATGCGAAAGTATTCAGGAAAATATTCGGAGCAGTTGATGAAAATGGCGTATGGAGAATTAGGAGAAACGAAGAAATGTACCATTTATATGGAGACCCTGAGCTGGTGACAGAAATAAGGAAAAGAATTCTTAGGTGGCTCGGACATGTAGAAAGGATGGAAGAATCTAGCATGGCTAAGATCATGAAAACCAATCCAATAGGAGGAAGGAAAGTGGGACATCCTAGGAAAAGATGTCTTGATACAGTGGAAAAAAATCTGGCAAGAATGCGAGTGTGAGATTGGCAAAGAGGTCTTAGGTGGAGGAGAATCGGCAACGATCGTTAAAGGAGGCTAGGTCCTGCAGGGACTACAGCAAAGGAGGAGGATGAGACCGCCTTCACAGTGCCGGCTAAGGAACAACGTTGCGGTGTGTGTTTTCATTTCGGACTTTGGTCGAACCCACTGCACAGCAGAATGCATGCAGACCGGTATTATGAGCAATCTGGGCATGCGTCAGTTGGGCGCTGCAGAACAGAACCGTTTTACTGTGAAGGCAGACTGACAAGAAGTAACATCAATAAACTTTGGATTTGCATGCCACCAATATCAAAGGAATCTAGTCTTAAAATACCAGTACCTTTCCCTTTTTCGGCGTGTTTGTTTACTATTATTTGTAATAATTATACAGAATTATTATTGTAGTGTTAATGTTGATCTTTCATGATGTGTCAAAATATCATTCATAATACATATAAATATTTGATACCCCTGATTTCTGCATTCGGTGAAACCTGAACCTACAACCTTCAACTTGCCGGGCAGAGGCTCTACCATCTGAGCTATGAACTACAATATCTAATCCCTTACGAACGTATATAAAGACTTTACTGAGACCGGTTATAATACTGGTCTTTTCGTAATTTGGTTTAAATAGTAGTCCATGTACTACATCATTCTGCGAAATAACTGGCAACAGTAAATATATACGTTCGTAAAGAGATTATATATTGTCCTTCGTAGCTCAGTGGGTAGAGCCTCCGCCCGGCAAGTGGAAGGTCGTGGGTTCAGGTCCCACCGAAGGCAGAAATATTTATTTTCTTTCGAACGTTTCACCATCTAATCACGCCATACCATCGGCGTTGGTATCACTACGCCAATAAACGTTCCGAAATGTGGAAACACCCTCTGTATTCCTCCCAAATTCATTTCTTCTCATCAAGGCAGTTGTAATTTCCCCATTTCTGTTTTCAGTGCAATTGATTTTGATTAGGTACTTTCTTGATATATCATTTATTTTTCTGTGCAGTTCTTTTGTAGTATTAATCAATTGTAGCTGCTCAGTTTCCTGGCACTTAGCTGCATACCATTTTTCCTTAGCCGAAGTTATTCCCTTCTGTACTTGTTTATGTATTATTCTATATTTCTGGATGTCTTTATCTTTAAATTTCTTACTTTCATCAATTAGCTTTAAAATATCATCTGTCATCTAGGCTTTTTTTTTGGTTACCTATTTTTTTATTTAATCTGTATCCAATAACACTACTCGCGGTGTTCTTAAAGCAGGTTTTAACATCCTCCATTGATCCTCTGATTTAGTTTCTCTTCTAATGCTACATTTTTCACATACTTCTTTAATCTTTGAAGTAAACTGGGCAGCCATAATGTTCTTAAGTGCCTCAACAATTATATATAATAAATTTAAGTTTATTACTATATATATATCATCATCATATTCAACCATTATCTATCCACTGCTGGATGAAGGTCTCTCCAAATGCTTTCCACACAAGTCTATCCTGAGCAATTCGCTTCCACGTCACCCCAACCTGTTTTCTTATTTCATCCACCCATCTAGTTTGAGGACGTTTTCTAGGTCTTCGGTGGTCTCTTGGAATCCAGTTCAGAATTTCTGTTGTCCATCGTTGATCAGTTCTTCTTGCAATATGCCCAGCCCATCGCCATTTCAGCCCTTTTACTTTAACAATGATGTCCTCTACTCTAGTTTGCTCTCTCACCCAAGTGTTTCTTTTTCGATCTCTCCTAGTTATTCCAAGCATGCACCTCTCCATGCTCCTTTGCGTTGTCTGTAACTTTCGTATTGCTCCAACTGTTAGACTCCATGTCTCTGATCCATAAGAGAGGACTGGCAATACACACTGGTTGAAGACCTTTCTTTTTAGACACAAAGGCAATTTCCCCTTCAGGATAAAACTGTTTCTTCCAAATGCACTCCAGCCAAGTTTAATACGTCTGTTGAGTTCTTTCATAATGTTGCCATCCATTGAAATCAGCTGGCCAAGGTAAATATATGAATCAGCAATTTCTAGCTCAATGTTGTCAACTTGTATTTTTGTTTCCTCTACGAAATTATTGAACATGATCTTAGTTTTTTGTAGGTTCATCTTGAGTCCAACTTCTTCACTTCTAGTTGAGAGCTCTTGTACCATGTCTTGGAGTTCTAATGGGTCCGTTGAAAAAATAACAATGTCATCAGCAAACCGCAGATGATTTAAATATTCACCATTTATTTTTATTCCCTTGTTATTCCAATTTATCAGCTGAAAAATCATCTGTAAAGCAGAAGTAAAAAGTTTTGGAGAAATGGTATCTCCCTGCCTCACCCCTTTGCCAAGTTTGATAGTTTTGGTATCTTTATGTAACCGAAATTTTGCACTTGCATTTTTATACACACGTTTCACCATGTCAATGTACACATCCTCAATGTCTGTTGATCTTAAAGAGTTGATGACTGCTGATGTTTTTATAGAGTCAAAGGCCTTCTCATAGTCAATAAATGCAACACACAATGGAAGTTCATATTCATGTGTTCTTTCAATTAATTCTCTTAATACTTGAATATGGTCCACTGTACTGAATCCACTTCGAAATCCAGCTTGTTCTCTTGGTTGAGCTGCATCTAATTTTTTCTGCAGGCGATGTGTTAGGAACTCCTGCAAAAGGGTTGCTGGTATCTAACTGGAAGGAGACCCACACGCTGAACGTATGTGACGATGTGTGGAACCGGCCAGGCCAGTAACCTAGTGTCCTACCCCGCCTTCAAGTGGTGCAGGCTGAGCTTTCTATTTATGTGGCAAATTAATATTTGCTACACGGATAGAAAGGCGGAAGGGGAGGGCTAATTCACCAACCCGTTTAGCCAGCGTGGTGAAATTATGGCTAATTCCTCCATTATGTTTAGGACACATATATATATAAGCATAACTTAAACCAATGTATGCTATATTTTACATACAATAAACTCTGTAACTATGAAGAATCTAAAAACTCAAATATCTGTTTTGATTGTCCTATTATAATTATGTAATAGCAAAATAGAGGCGGGGAGGTCGACAAAAGGTCAAGGAACTCTTGAAGGAGGTCGATGGTCAAGGAAGTTCTGCGACCCCTGCTCTAAGCTTTAAGTTCTAACACACTTCTATTGGTAGATTTAATCCAGTGCTGAACTGTAGTGAAATACTAAAAAAAATAGTTTTTGTCTATTCTGTGTTTTACAAAATTATAAAAAGTGATAATTTTTAATTTTTTTCCTGAGCATTGAAAAATCAACTTAAATCTATGTTTTTCATTAAATCAGATTTAAACCCCTACTTCATTTAAAAAATTAGTTTAAACTTGTTTTAAAAAATAAATTAAGAAATTCAATTTAAACTATGTTTTTCATTAAATCAGATTTAAACCCCTACTTCATTTAAAAAATTAGTTTAAACTTGTTTTAAAAAATAAATTAAGAAATTCAATTTAAAGCATTGATTTTAAAAAAGTTGTAACGTAAGTTGGATTTTAATCATATGATTTTTTTAAATCACATGATTAAAATCATTGACAATGCCCTGACAATAAGCAACTCAGAGTGCAATGCACAGAAATATCACCCCAATTTCAATCTGTCTTTTAATAGAGTTTTTATTTTACACTTAGATGATATTTACGAACAAAAGCTCCAGTGACCGATTGCAGTCATTCAGTTTTCCATTCTTCAGTATGTCTCACATTGAACTTGAGCAGCCTATCTTTGGAGCTAACTTCATCAAAGGAACCGTTACTGCCCAAAATGGAGGTGTGTATCTTTATACTAGAAATCTGCTTTTGATCTCTTACCTACGTTCAAATTAGCTTTTGACAAATCCCAATTCATTATTAACGCCTCAGTGGTCTGTCTCATGGCTATAACCCAGTGTTTCCCAACCTGGGAGTCACAAATTGGTTTCTGCGGGGGTCGCCACAACTATTTTTAGTTGCAATTATTTTTATAAGGAATTTTATACCAAATGTTTCCAACGCTTTTATATTTCAACATGGCTACATTGCAATATTCTACTAACGGTTGTTAACTTTATATCTGTAATATAAATTAATTTATATAATTAATATAATATATATAATAGATTAATATAGTATATGTGTTACCGGCCAAATTAGGTTGGCCTATGTGCATTAGGATAATCTAGTTGGACCTAACGCATATAGGATAAACTTGTTTGGCCTAGACCAATCTAGATCATCCTAACGCACATAGGATAAACTAATTTGGCTTAGGTCAATGTAATTTGGCATAATTTTATAGATATTTGAGCTTTAAAAATAATTCGAAAATTTGTAGAACATATTTCATTCAAAATAGTTATATTTTGTTAAAAATAATTTCCCCCTCAGTTGGTCAGTCTATTACGTCTTCTAGCATGTAATTACTAATTTTAGACAAAAGCAGACTGACTTTGACTTATGTATTAGATTATGTCTAATAAGAGCAAGCAACTTAAATTTTTCGTTCAAAAATGAAATTTGATATAATCAACTATTAGTTTAATTATTTTATAACAGGATAGCAAAGCAAATTGACAAAAGTGCATAAGTAACAAACATCGTTTTATTTATAACTTATTACATAGTATAAAGTTACTCGCCTCTTTATACTTTTTGCTTATTATTGCAAGCTAAAGTGCTATGGCACTTTGAATTACAAAGTAAGAGACATTTCTTGGATGCACACATTTTCATACAACAGCAATGAACAAATCCCTGACTCATTCCAACCAAATTTCCAGTACAGGGGATATTTTTAACCGACGCTGTTGAAGTGGTGTCTTCTTTTCAGCGCTTTCTGCATATTATATCTCCTTCAGTAGTTCTAAATACTTATCGTTCATAATAACATTAAAATGCGTTAATTTTTTATCTTCACTCTCTGGAAGTTCTTTTATAAATTGTTCCTTCCAGTCCTTCCTACAACTTTACATTTCTGCTTGAGGATCACTCATTGCAAAAAAAATAATAATAAATAAATAAATCACTGATAAGTGACTCAGAGAGAGATAGGAATCTAAAATTGTGCCACCCAATTCACACCTCTTACCCATCACCGGTGAATACTGTCAAGTATGATTGCAGTGGTCCCAGGCTCAATCAACATGGAATTGCACTGACTGGGAACTAATTGTCTTCAATGATGAGTCCCATTTTGAACCGACTCCCTACAACTAGCACAAATAGGTCTGGAGGCATCCTGGACAACTATGGGATCCTATCTCCACTGTCTCATACCACACAAGTCAACAGCAAGGAGTTATGGTCTGGGGGTGCTATTTCTTTTACTAGCCAGTCACTTTTGGTAATCGTCAGTGGCACCCTTACAGCATAGAGGTACGTTGACAAAATCGTACAACCCGTTACATTGCTGTTCTGTTTGCACCACCCTGGAGTGGCTTTTCAACAAGATAATGCCTGGCCGCACATGGTGCGTTTTTACATTGTCTTCTTGCTTGCTAAATACTTCCTTGGCAAGCTATGTCGCCAGATATCTTGCCCATAGTGCAAATTTGGCAACTGATGAGAAGGCACCTTCGATTATCCCAGAAAGTTAGTGAATTTAACCTTACACTTGGAGACAATTTTGTAAGAAGTCCTGTAGGACATCATCCACCAACTTTGAGTGAATGCCATGCTGGGTAACATCTTGCTTCCAGACCAGTAGTGGACCACCATTGATTTGCTTACTTTGTGTATCTCTTCCTCTTGAATAAACTCTCCAGTTTTTCTGAAATCGTAATCATTTCTTTTTCTGTACATATACATCATATCTGCCAATTTATCTCCTTAGTATATCGAGTTTTACATCTTAACATAGTTCATGAGATATGTATGCTCTCTCTCTCTGTCAGAAGTAATGTAATTTTTTTTTATCTAATTTAAGGTTTGGTAACAGAATGGTTATTTATTCTTGTTGTATTGATTTTTTAAAGGTTATAAGTAATGTAGTAGATTATATGTAGAACTTGCAACATCTATAAAATAGAGATTTTGGAAATGACTAAGTGAATTCACAGCGCCGAATAAATAGGGTGATTTCTTTCATTGCTATTTTACCAGGGGTGATCTTTTTCATTGCTATTTTACCAGTGTTTAACCTTTTGTATGTAAATATCAGTCAAACTCGACTTTTACAATAGATATAAGTTACTGATGCTTCATTAAATATTATTTTCTTTAAAGGCAACTGGACTGGACATGCTAATTTTAAGTTAAAATTTATGTCCGGTGGAGCTATTGAATTTGGGCAGTCAATGTTGCAAGCTGCGAAAATGGGTAAGTATTTAAAAGCTACTGTATATCGTTAGTCATTCTGAATATTATATAATAAGTCACAGAAAAAAATCTTTGTATATTTAACTGCTTTAGTTCTTAACTTTGTAATGAAAAAGTAATATAAATTTTTTAAACATAATACTTACCTCCAGCTGTAATGTAATTATATTAAAAAATAAACAAACCAGTAACACTCTTTGGGCATTTACTTTAAATGATGTATTTATATCATAAAAGTTGACAGTAAAATGTCTAATTGAAATTATGCCTACTTAGTAATGATTATAATGATGCTTAGTAATTAATGATTTCAGTTCATATGCCTACTTAGTAACGATTTCAGTGATTTCAGAAATTATGCCTACTTAGTAATGATTTCAGTTACAAAATATAGAATGTCTTAATTTATATACCTATGTTGTTTATGATTTTAGCAAGCAGGTATATGCCACCTCAACCACCTGCGTATACTCCACACCAAGGACCATACTATCCTGCGCAACCTCCTGCATACACACCACCTCCAGGTGGATATTATGGATTTGTACCACCAACGCATATATTTCCTGATTCCCCGCCACGTACGTATTTTCATGGTAAAACCTTCATAAAATTTACAGGCATGAGATTAGCATAACATAAAATATAACAAAGGTTAGTACACAACATTAACATTTTCAACCTTTTTATCCTTGAAATAATGTTCATGTTTGAAGGAGTCGGTATGTAAAAGCCATTATATTTCATTAATAAATTCCTAAAAGATTTGTAAAGAAAATGTAATATTTTTTTTTTATTCTTCTGGTGACTGGTTTAAAAAAGTAACTTCATATTGTTATTTAAGGAGTTTTTTTTGATAATAGAAAAAAATACTGGATTCAAACTGACCGTTTAAGAGACCACATATGGAAGTTTTCCTTCACACAAACGAGTAGCTTCGTATCTGTAAACATAAAACAATAAACTATCATATGAACGTATGTTCCAAGGAAATGTTAGTTTCAGAGCAAATTTCTAATGCAAAGTCTGTTTGTCTTTTGGTACACAAATACTTTATTCGGGATCAAATTCTCACAGGACACTGAGTGATGTCTCTCTGGGTTGAGAAACGCCATTATAGAGAACATAGTTTTTGATAATAGGGGGAAAGTGTCAGTGCATTTCAGACGTACGTTGTTGATCTTAGAAATTGGCTGGTATGAACATGAAGTTTTGCCATAAGGTTTTTGCCATTTTATGCTACTGTTGGTTATCTGGCAGCAGTTCTACCTATTGGCAAAAAATACTTTGAAGCCAAGAAATGAAGGGGGAAAAATTCGAAAAAAGTGATGTGCCGTGATAATTAGTGAATAGGTTGTAATAGAATCTTTCATGCATTACTGAAGCTAGGGGTAGATTTATTATCACTAACAACGTTGGTTGGCTGTTCATAAATTTGACAAGCTTTCAATCTTTAAGAGTCTTTAACTACAAATGCAATTTAGCTTGAGTAATAGTCGAAGGTTCCAATGCTGAAAAGTATGATTATTCTCCCAACAATTGTAATGGGCCCTTACACTTAATTAAAATGGTTCTATGGAACCATCAGATCAGCAACTATACCAGATGTGCATTTGTAAACATGAAACATCTGTGGGTGCATTCCCATATATAATTTATTTATTATGTTGCAAATATATATGAATATAAAAACTCATTGATAGCATTTGTCAACTGGGAAGTTTTGGGGTTTGTTGATCTTCTACCTGAACATAGAAGAACTTAAGTTAGAATGAGCCAGTTGCTCAGTTAAAGGCTTGTGTGTGAAGAATTACTTTTAGTTAAATTTTGGTTTAAATTAATTTGTACTGTTAAATTAATCGTTACTGCTACCATTCTTAATTAAATTGAAGAATCGAAGGCAGTGCATCCTTTCCGCATCGGGTAGACTGAAACCTGGCTTATGGCTTATTATTGCTGAGTTTGTCGACCTTGATTACTTTTGAACTTAGCCGCTATGCAGAATCATGGACGGTTACATACATTTTGGTTTATTCGAGAGTTAATACAAGAGTTTGTATACCAATTAACGAACAAAGTACACCAATTTAGGTTAGTTTTAAAAAGGCATGTAACTACACAAGAACCATTCAGATCCATGACAATATTAAAACATAAAATATACAAACTATAAAAAAGATTGTATTTTTTTCCAGCAAATACTGTGTTTATGTCGAACATGCCACCACCTTATCCTGGGATAAATCCTCCAGCCTATGCTGGTGCTCCGATTCAACCAGGTTATGCCCCAGTTGGCAGCATGCCTCCAAATCCTCCGGGCTATTCCTATGGATCTGGACCTCCACAGCCAGGATTTAATCCCAATGTTGTACCAAATAGTAACCAAGCCATGATGCACAATGGAGCTTCAGCTCCACCTGGAGATCTTGGTTTCCAAAGTGAGTTTTTTGGCTGATTTATGTAATTTCAGTTTTGCTCCCTAATTCAGTTTTTGCAATTTTATATATTTTTATAACATGGATAAAAACTTGTTTCTGTATTAAAATGGTTGACTTTGAATTTATTGGCAATTTACTGACCGCAGTAACTACGAAGCAACTTGTAAGTCACAAAGTGGAGATCATTTATTGATTGCAAGTATGCATCCTGGCTATTGAATCGTCATCAAAAACTGAAACTATCGAAAGTCTTTCCATCTTGTTTCCCCATAGCAATTATTAACAATAGTGGCTACATTTGGAACCTGTTTAATATGAAGGATGTGTTCCTTGGAAATGGAATGCTATTGAACTATTGAAACTGTAACAAAACATGCCTGGAATGCTTGCTGTAATAGTGGCCACTCTCGAAAAGTGTTCTTTAAAATGAATTTTTTGTCATTTTTTCAAAAATTTAATTCATCTATTGCATTGCAACAGATCTTAACTGCATAGAATGAGTGTATTGTAGCATCTTCAACCCCAACATTTTTGGCAGATCAGATTTTCATAGGCTTTCCTCAAAGATTAGAGCCAAATATCTATCATCTCTCTATCTCGACAAACTAAATCTAATATGGCTATTTTCTATAATCCTTTGCCATTTCTTGAACTTTTTAAATATTCCTCAGCATCAGAGCAAAGGTCATCAGTGCACCAGTAAGGGACTGTTCAAGTATTACGCAAGCATCTTTAAGGGAGAAGGTTTGAGATTTGCTTATTTTTGCAGACAACAGGAGGGGGGGGGGGAGATCTGAACCATGCTTACATAAGACACAAAAAATAATAAAACTGATATATAGTCACAAATTGACAACTGCCCTAACAGAACTGCAATACTTGGATTTATGACTCATTATAAAGTAGAAGATGTAAAATATAAAATACATGTAATCATAGTTAAATGTTTAATTATTTACACCAGTGACTCTCAACCTTCTTTCACTCTGGAGCCCCCAAATATTTTTAAATTATCATAAATGTATTATTTTTAATAAATGTATTTTATTAAATCCACTTCTTATATATTACAGCCTGTTAAAATTTTGTTAAATGCGATAATTTGTGATTACTCTCTATAAATAGGCATTTAATATTATAACACAATTATAAATAAGCACATATTACAATAAAAACAAAAATAAGCACTATAATTTGTATCACACACATTGCAGTCTTATTTCAAAAACTTGTACCAACCAATTAGAAAACCGAAATCTTACGTAAGCATGAGGGGCTCAAGCATTTGCTGCTTTTTTACAAGGGCAAGGGGGGAAACAATGGCCAAAAATGTGCTTATATAATACTAGAGCAGCCCCTCAAGCACCCCATTTGCCTAATTCTCAGAATCATGAAGTAACAATTTTTGACACTATAATAACACTCATAAATTTTTAAATGTTAGCAGAAGTTTTGCAAGGTTTCAATCATTTTTCATTGAACGAAGACTTTTATTATCAATTGTGAACTGGTGTTTCCCCTTTCATGGAACATGTGTTAAACTCTCTCCATGGGTCTGTGCAAAAAAACTCCTTCCACTAAGAAAGCTGGAACTTCTTCCAATGGATTTTGGATAAAACCATGAACATGAAAAAAGTGTATGTTGATTCCAAACCGTGTCTGGATAATTTCGACTTCAGTTCTGTTACGGCCTATGGCAGTCTTTTCCATTAACTTAGCTTGTCAACCCGACTAAGAAAAAAGTTTCCATAGCAACAGAGTAGCTAAGTGACTCTCTATCGGTTGTAGTTCAGTATAGGTGACAAAATACATCTCAATAGTCTAGATTCTCACCTCTGTCACAATCTGTACCAGTATTTAATTTTTCCCTTGGCTCACCAACACCAGTAAGCAGTTAACTTCGAATAGCAGCAGGGTAGCTTTCTGTTTTACTACAGGAGTGAATAAATAGTTCGTCTTCTCAGACTGTTTATTGGATGTACATTATCTGCAACTGCAAAATTCTTTCAAGTGTATGGCTGTATTATACTTGTGAATAAAATTTTAATGAAGATCTAGTCTCCTCGACTTAGCTTAGACAACATTATAGTGTTTTGTAATTGACATTAGTAAAATTATTGCTAATATTATTGAGATACGATTTTGACATTAATCTTACATGGAATTACCATAGTTTGAATTTTTTTCCCTAGGTTTATCTTATACAGTGAAACCTCTATTTAACTAATATCTGCTTCGGGAATTTTTTGTTTGATGCTAAATTACTTATGAATTTCAACATACATTCCGTTTAATGAATTGTCCATTTGACCAGATTTTGCGACTTTGTTAGATGAAGGTTTAGCTGTATCCGGGAAATTTTTACCTTGTACGACTTGCTTGTACTGAGTCTTTGCCATTTTTCTTTTTTTTTTCTACTGATCCATATTCTGGGGGTTGATCCTCTTGGCAACTGTAATTCACATCCTCCCGAGTTTGCTTCTCTAGACCTTAAGAGGTTCGGATTCCTTGGAAAACTAGGTTCAAGAGTTTCGGATTCCTCAGAAAATTTAGGTCCAGAGGAATTTATTTCTCGGAAAACAGTAGGTCCTGGCACAGCATGACCATTGTAGTCTTTGAGCCATAAAACCACAAACTTTGGAGCTGTAAAAACCCTGGTGCAGTATGATCATAGTTCTCTTTCCATTATATATAATACACATACCTTGTACAGTATTGAATTATCTAAGAAATGTGACATGTTTTATCTATTTTCGAACGATAACGAAATCCTTCAATCTTTTGTCTCCTTTCTTTTAAAAGAATGAATTTTTTATTGATATTATTTTGCTTCAGATGCTAAAGCTCAGGAAGCTATGGGAACTGCATACTATAGCCCTTATGATCCCAATCAAGCGTATGTGCCACAAATGAATGGGTACCAGCAAGCACCACAATATGTAAGTATAACGGCCTAAATTTCATAATCCTACAATGGCATAGTAGCAGCATTGTAGAGTTTTCAGAATTATTAGCGGGTTTCAATAGATATTGAACCCGCTATTGCTTTTGGTTTTTCTGTCAACAATGAAAGGGTAAGGTAAAGATCTTCCATAAATACTTTGCATTGAAATTTTTTCAAAATTTTGAAATCGTTTAAATGTGTTGAACTCGGTTGAACATTTTGAACTCGTATTTAAAGCAAATTACACACAAACACAGTTTAATTTGAGCTGGAGATACATTTTTACAATTGTTTCGGTGGAAAATCAAGCATCCACCATCGTCAGAAAATTTGTCCAAACTGATTTGTTGCCACTAAATCAAAAACGAGAAAGTGAAAAAGGCGAAAAAATGTAACATAACAAAAAGCCTGATTTATGTCGCCATCTATTGTACAGAATGCTAAGTAAAAGTTGTCCTACGTTGGCCAAACACGTAGAGCCCTGCGTTTCAGACTCAAAGAGCACCAATCGTACGTTCACAAACAAGATTTTGAAAAATCGGCCATTGCAAAACACTCATGGAAACATGGCCATCGTTTCTGTTTTGTTGATGCAAAAATAATTGAAAAAGTCCGTTCACCCTCAGATCTCAATTTTTTCGAGGCCTTTCATATCTTCAGTAATTCCTGTACAATAGTCAACGAGCCGGTTGAGAACAATTTTTCCCCCCTCTTATTACAAACCTCTCTTTCAATCAACATAATTTCTTCTTCCAACAATAATTGTTCCTTTTCCTTTTACTTAGCATTCTGCACAATAGATGGCGACACAAATCAGGCTTTTTGTTATGTTACCTGTTTCGCCTTTTTCACTTTTTCGTTTTTGATTTAGTGGCAACAAATCAGTTTGGACGAATTTTCTGACGATGGTGGACGCTTGATTTTCCACCGAAACAATTGTAAAATGTTTCTCCTGCTCAAATTAAACTGCGTTTGTGTGTAATTTGTTTTAAATATTATTTTTGCGCAGTGTATCGCTCATATTTCTCTCATTTTGAATTCAGTTCAAAGTTTTGAATTGAATTTCATAAAATTTAGCCTCTAACGGCCAAATTCAGAACTAATGGTGTATATTTAGTTACTGGCAAATGAACATTTTAATATTTGGACAGGGTGATCCAGGGTTGGCTTTCTGCTGGCAGAAACTAGTTTTTGCCGTGCCAGTGGCAGAAACTGGTAATGACCGGCAGAAACCAGTAAAAGTACTTAAAATAGTGTTGTATTATTTAGTAAATGAAAGATTACAAAATATATGTTTATTACAATAATTTAGCAAAGATTTGTTACAAAAACCATCTTTCGAAGGCCATGTAACTTCTTAAACCTGTTTCATCTTCTTTACCTTCTTAACCTAGGGATCCAAATTAACTTTTTAAATCAGGTGCACTAAATACTAGTTAGGTGTACAAGTAATTAACAGAATAAGAAGTAAATCTCAATATTAAAAATTCAAGTAAAATGTAAGTGTAGCAATTATATTTAAGCACGTAAGCTAGAAAACCTCACCTTTTCAAAATAATTGAACATTCATTTGTAAAAAAAAAGAAAAATATCAAATGCAGATACATTGAGAAAATTATATAAAATTAGTCCATAGGTCACTGTTCTTGAAAAATAAATGCAAGTAGCCATAGTTTTGAATAGTTAGGTGCACTGCATGCACCCAAATTAAAAATTTACGTGCTGATATGAAATTTCATATACACCCGCTAATTTCGAACCCTGCCTTAACCTTATTAAATATTTGACTAAAAAATAAATACCAACATTGACAGACTGGCTGTAAAAAAAAGCCTCAATGGTTTATGACGAATTGGATAAGCTGTATTTACAGCCAATGAACCACACTTTTTTTTTAAGTCTGTTGTAAAGCATGTGGTATCTGCTTAGAAATATTTTAGAAATCGTTACAAAGTGCTTGGCTAAAGGAATATGCATAAACACTGTGAAGCCACGAATACCTGGCAATAGAAAATAGAAAAGTCAGGTAGATTGCTTGGAATCATTCATAGAGAATCATCCGTATTACTCGCAGATCATGAAAATGATATGGATGATAAAGGTGCTGTTCAAGTCATAAATAATCAGATGATTAATAAAGATGTAAAAAGACTTGTTGCAGCTTTTAAAATCTATTGCTATTCCTGTATAAGATTCGGAAAGATGACTTTTCTATTCCAGATGCTTATGAAATTTGGTTACATTAATATATGATGATAATCTTGTAGAAATAAATCAAAAAAGCATAAAAGGTGGAGCAATAACTCAACATCATATATGCCAGTTTATATACTTCATCCAAAGTACATGTGATCTAAATTGTCACAGGAGCAGGAAGAAAACACTAGGAAATTCTTTAATGTCATTAACCCAAATTTGTACTTCACATTATAGCTTTTTGAGCAAAACCATCTCCTTTTCCTGAAACATACTACTCCAATAAAATCTTAGAAAATGTCCCTGCTTCTATATGGTGGTCTAGTTTAAAGGAAACAACTATAAATGAAGATTTTGTAACTCCTGTTCACACAGTGATAATATTGCCTGCAGTATTGGTGGGTTTCGAAAAGTATTTCTCTTAAGCTATTGATCTATTCATGGTTAAGAAATTGTTTGAATTAGGAAATAACAGTAAAACTGGTATTTTGTTATGGTCTGATATGAAGAATTATATATAGAATTTGCACGATGATAGTAATCGAATTTGCACGATGATAGTAATCTCCTTTGAATAAATATTATACACATTGTAGCGAAACCTATTTTACTTTGAAATACATTCCCTTTTGCAATTTAGGTTATTTTGATAAGTTTTTAATGCATGAAATAATTATTTCTTGGGTTTCTGTCACTTTTGTGGCATAAACTAGTTTTTGCCATGCTGGTTTTAACTGGTTATAATCAGCAGTTTTAACCACCTTGGCAGAAACTTTCCAACCCTAGGGTGATCACACAGCCATTCTCATTGGGGATTCCTAATTTGGGCCATATAACTATACCTATGTATAGTAGCAAAATATTTGTCTACCATGTGAGAAATCCAGATTCAACTCTTGATTGTACCTAGCACTTTTCAGTTTTTCTTACTAATCTGAAGTTGCGGGTTGGATTTTTCAGAAAACCAAAAATAATTTCTCAAAGTCCTAGCAGAGTATGATCCTAGCTGTCCTTTCACTATAAAACACAAATCATGGCCTAATTTTTATAATTGACCTCCTTCCCCACCCCCTCTTTTTTAGTAAACTGTCCTGCTGCAACTTTTTAGTTATAATTTTCCTCTTCTACCTGATAGCACAAGTTTTCTTATTTTTCAGGAAGGACCACCACCCCCATATACAGAAGCATCAAAAAAGAATCAGTAAAAGCAATACCTAGTCTTTAGCCAAACCTTCCTCCAACGTTGCCGAGATGTTTAAAACAGTATGGAGCAAATTCAGAGAATATGCTATTTATTCAAAGCATTAGCAAAGATAAATTTATTACTGGTTTTCTTTTCTTGTTATATTACAAATTTTAAAAAAAAAATGAAAATTATATAATAAGTGTTTATTGCATAGAGCATATGTTGTTTGCAATAATATGCTGTTGTATCTGATATAAAATATGATTCACTAACTGCAATGCATTCCTGTCACAAATATTACTTTATTGCATTTCAAACCCTGTTATCTGAATATCTAATAAAGTGTGGACACTTATTATCTATAATTATGTGCTGACTTGGTGTTTCAATTCTTTGTTAAGTGTTTTTCAAACATTATACCTGTAAGCGAAAATACGTTGTATCTAGAGAATGTGTATAAAAAGTTCCGTCGTTTTTCTCTGTATTGAAAGCAAGCTTTTTACTTTTCCGTTTATTTTCAAATAAATGGTGTAACCAAGTTTTTTTTTTTAATTTCACTTTGGGACTTGAAATGTAAATAAGCGAAGACTTACCGATAGTGATAACTTATGGATAAAAGTGAGAATGGAGTTTTTTTTATTACTTGTATTATTGGAATTTATGTGTATAGATGGATTTTTTTTTTTTACTGTTTCTGTACAATTTTGTAGAACAGTGCACTGAATTTTTTTTTTTTTTGTCAGATTCATATCAATGCGTTTTCCTGAATAAAGTTTCACAACTTGTCTTCAGCCATTTGTGTTTTTTGTGTATGCATTTTCTTTTAGGAATAATTTTCTAACTGCAGTTGAACCTGTATTTAGAAAAGTTGCAGGATCCCACGAAAAGACTTCGTTAAATGGAAAATACAGTAGGGACATTATGTAATGAGAAACTTGAGACCAAAGAAAATGCTCATTATAGGGTCATTCCACAGAATTTTGACAAATGAGGGTCACTCGACCATTTTTGATTTCTTTCATACTTTGTATGCTGAAACATATATGCAAAGAAAATCAAAAACCAATTGAAATTTTTTTTTTTTATTTTGGCAACAGGCATCGGAAAAACAAGATTTCGTGCGGTTTTGCGAAAAACAAGTACTTACAAAATCGCATGTATTTTATTAACTAATAAAGATAAATCAAATATTCAAAAAGATTTAAAATTTACGTTGTTTGTTTACCTACATCACGTAAGTTTTAAAGTTTTAGGGTATTTTTAAAAAAGATTCCGAGTAATGTGATAGTGATTGAAACATTGCTAAATTCATTTTTTTTTTTTTGAAAACGATTTCCTCCTGAAGGGCAACAGATATCAATGTCGCGTTTTTTATATGTTAGTTCTCTATCTTAGGGTATTACCCCAAAAAAAAACTGGAGTTATTTCCATCCCTTTTAACATATAAAAGTTTAAAAACAGGCATATTCGGCGACTCAAAAGGGGGAGCAATTATCTGTTTGAAAAAGCAGCACTTCTTTGCATTCTGTTATTTGAAATAGTCAGATACAGCCACCTTCAAACTGGAGAACCGGAAAATTGACTTGAAAAGGATCGGGGGTGGTGGTGGGGATTTGGGGGGGGGAAATTTGCTTACTATATTCCAGGGTTTGGTTCCCTAGGCCTTAAGAGGTTCGGATTCCTCAGAAATTTGTAGGTCCAGAGGTTCGGATTCCTCGGAAAACAGTAGGTCCCGATGCAGCATGACCATTGTGGTCCTTGAGCCGTAAAACCACAAACAAGCAAAAAAAAGAGAAGTCTATTGCTTCCAAGCTCTTAAAAGGTTCACTTTTTGTCTCTTATGACTTTGTTTTTTTTTCATATTCCATTCTCCTTATTTTAGCATCTTTTTGGGAAAAAAGTTCAGAAATTGCATCACTCATTTCTGGCTTTGTTTTCAGTTCTATCCATGTGCAGTCATTTTTACAAACTTTGAAACTAGTGAAAGAATGAAACATTTTAAAATCTTGTTCAGAAATAGAAATGTCTTTTATAATTCCAAGCCGCCAATTTCCTTGATATATGCAAGCAACATCGTTTCCTTTGGGTGTGTGAAGAACAACTATGTCTTATTTTCTTTGGAGATTTCAAAATCGATGAAATGTTCTGAAAGAGAAGTTTCGTGGGCTTTTATAGTACACATATTTAAAGAAATGTGGCTGTGGTCAGCTTGAGGGTTCGAAGTCCTCATATAGGAATTAAATGTGTCTGCAAGAAATTCTGCTTGCTCTTCAACCTTTGATTGTAACACAAAGACGTTGATTCCAGGTATGTTTTGTTTACAAAACTCAAACATATCCTTTGGTGTTGTGATATGATCCTGGGTAATTCTTTGAACGTCCGCTTCTGATACAAGTCTTTTAGTGGCCCCCTCCAAATGACATCACATAGTCCCATACTATGTGAGGTTGGAAAAAAAGAAATCCACTCGGTATTCTGCCCAAAATCTTGGTGATTACGGAGGTTTATAAAATTCGTTCGATTTTTGTAGTGCTCTGATGCCTTGTCGGAGAAATGTATAACCTTTCCCACATATGGAACAGTGGCTTTTAAAAGCTCAATTCCTTTTGGACTGTGTAAACTTCTTCCACTGTGTGATTAAGGTAATCACTGATAACGCAGATACTCTTTCTAATCGCTTCTACAGTTTCATTGTCTTGTATTTTAAAGTACAAAAGGCAACA
>QLNU02003225.1:87124635-87140403 GCA_006491805.2 Dysdera silvatica | reverse complement strand
TAATTGAATGTATTCACAAGCAGTCATTTACAAATTTGACTTATCAAAACTACTTTACATTACTTTTCAATACCTTTTGCTCCTCTTTCTTATACCGTATATGAGCCTCTACAAATTTTTTAACTATTACTTCACTGTATGACACAGAAATGAACTGTTCTACATTTTAAAATTCAATTTTAATGGCGCGAATGAATAAAGAAATATTTTTCTCAGAACCAACAAAACATTAGCATGAAAGGTGACATCTACACGATTCCACAATCTACTTGAAATTTGGAGTAAAAATCATCGTGGCCAAGTTTAAGGGGTTCTCCAGCTAAGTATTGATTGGTTCGTTTCGGCAACTACTCTTATTACTCACATCAGAAAACAATGACTCGCAATTGGTTGGTTGCATTTTTATGGCACAAGGACAGCAAGGGTCATTCTGCACCAATCAGGGTAACTCGCAATGGTAAGTGGATCCATAAATCACTAAAAAGAAAACTGCTTTTTTGCAGTTTGGATACATTGTGATTTTTGTTACATTTGAGTTCTGAATCTTGAATTTCAATCAGTTAAAAAATCTTCAATTTTTATAGCCAGGCCAATTTTTACTGTCCTCTGGCTAGATCTGGCCCACGGACTGCCTATTGCTAACCACTGGCCTAGCAGTTAAGGTACTCTGGGATCAACGGAGAGACCCTAGCTCGAATCTACGTAGAAATGCCCATTTCTTTTATGAGTGAAAAAAGCTCTACTTTGAGCAAAAAAGGGGGTGTCGGAATTATTGCATATAAAATACCCCATGAAAAAAAGTCTCATACCAGAGGATTTGTGTGTTGACCTTCATTTGGCAATTATGTTTGCCTTGGAAAGAGTAGTATCTTAACAATATTTAAGTTATTTTTCCAGAACTTTATATGATTGTCCATTTGACCATCTTTTTGCACAACCTCATTCAGGGATTCATCAAAGCAGATAATGTATATTTCCAGATAAGAAAGAACAGCTGGTAATTCATTTTTGAAGTAAAGAGCCAATTTGAAATTCCTTTTTTTATTAAACTGAAATTTCTTTGCTATGTCACTATCTGAAAAGAAAAGTTTAAAAATACCAGGCACATCCGAGTTTGAATGAAAAGATGAATGTCATAACAGTATGTATACACTATTATTTTTCACCATTTGGCCATTAGGAAGCATTTGACCCCCACTGCTTGCTGAGTGCTTTAGAACAACTTTCTTCCTAAAATCTGATTCCAAGATAAAATAATTGACTATTGCATGGGCAATGAAGTGCTGGTTGCAAATATTTTTTATAAGATATTGCAAACTAAGTTGTTGTACTCCTAGACTACCTTTAATACTTTTCTGGTGTTAGGCATCTTTTCACGGCTAAAGAACATGGTTTGTGTTATTGTTCTAAAACGCGACTGATAACGTGATGTGACCACTAAACCATGCGGCCAGTCTTTCTCTGGAAAAATGGGACAAGAGGATAGCATTGAAAGCAATGGCAACAGTACTAAGGTTTTGGTTGATTTTAATTTCCTTAAGGTTTGATTGCAATAGCACGATCATTCACTTTAGTGCAATCTTCGTTTCAATTAAATGCTTTCATGTTGCTTAACACAAAACAGAAAATCACTGTTCGTTTAGTGGAAGTGTTAAAAACACATCTACAAAATAATCACTTTTACAAAAGCTTTAAAATATTTTATTTTCCCAATAGTAACATGAAGTAAAATTTGCATAAGAAGAGTAAATTACAATTTTTTCAGTATAAAGTCACCGATTCCCAGAAACCAGTGCAAAAAGTTATAAAGAGTAAATTTTATCATTAAATTTTATAAATGGCAATGTAAACTAATACGTGTTAAACACCAATAAAAACACAAAATGGAAAAGCTAAATACAAAGTTTCGAGAACAAATAGCTGCTCAGTTATAAATTAGCAGCACAATGTTTAAAAATGCAAAATACAAGAAATTTGTTAAAAAAAACAAAAAAAAAACAAGTGGTTTTATACCCAGAAAAGTATCACAACTGTCCCTAATTGAGCATGGAATCAAAGTTCATTGGTAATTGCTCTCGAACCTTTCAATAAAATGCGAAGAAAAAAAAAAAGGACGGCTACAACATACGTTTTGTTTTTTATACTGCCACCCGTTTATCTCTGAAAATTGTATCGCACCATGCTTCATTCTGAAAATAAAAATAGAAGTTTCTTTACACTCTCCTCTGAGATTTATACAACAGGTATTGTGTTATCCTCTTTAAAAAATCCACAGTAAAATGTATTTAAAGAAACAGTTCTTCAAATGGGTTACAAAAGTCGAATTTTTCAAATTCATACTTAATTGGCTGTCATTTTTTAATGAAGTGATAGCTTAAAAAATGCTAAACATTAAAATCATAGTAAGAACATGCTGTGAAATTTGTTACATTTTATTTTGCCAAATTGCTTATTAAGAAAAATTCAAGAATTGGGTTTTCGTCAGAGGACAGCACTATATATATAAAACAAACACAGCAATGCTTGAAGTCAAATGAACTATATATTTTTAATCTACATGCAATCAGCATGGGAGATTATCCAGCAACTAATGAAGGTTTTCATAGTAGGTATAGATACTATTATCACGCATAAGAACTTTTATACAGTTGGCCCTTGTTCTATTTAAAGTAATTCAAAATTCTGCTTAATATAACTATACTGGACAACCTAAAGTGTATGTATTACCAAACGCATCAGCATTGCATTCTTGATTGGTTGTATTTTTATGGTGCAAGGTCAATGGTCATTCTGCGACAAGCAAGGATTGCATTCTTGCAGTAAAATCAGTAAAAGCACTTTTTTAACCACCCTGCATAAACTACTAATAACATACACAGCAAAAGCCATATCCAAATACATAATTCTTTAATAAACTAATAGCACATATCAATTTAAACAGTTTTGGGAATAAAATGACACGCACGCACACACACACACACAGAAAGGGAGAGGTGGGGACTGCCAGAAAAATCTTACCACCAGCTAAAAAGGTGCAACACTGATAGGTTTGAAATTTAAAGAAATTTACTCACCATTTGCAAGTAGGCGAGCCCAACTCCCCACCCCTGCATAATTACATCATTAACACAGAAGGAAATATATACAGAAAGTGGTTATAATTAAACTGGGCATATTTAGGGAACTCTGCATCCTAAACAGTTCAGCAGACTGACATCAAAATTGGTATATAAACTACCCAAAGGATGCAGAATATGGAAAAAGCAACCTATAAATGACCAACGCACAACATAAATAACATTTTCAATGTTCAGTAGCATTTATTGAATCAAAACATTTCAAATGAACGTTGTGCAAGTGTTGCAGGTAGACAACGGGGACAAAGAATTTTGGACACGAAGATGGAGTGTAAAAGAATGTAACAATCAAGCTGTTAATCGTATATAAGCCTATGTTAATGGATGTTGCACAATGTGGCCATCGTTCACTTGCAAAAGTTCAAACTGATGGATAGTGTGTTCTATAGCAGATCACAACTGATCCTCTATAAAGCTTCGTACGTGAAGCCCTTCAATTTGGCTAATATAGCACTTTCACAGTACACGAAATTCTTTAAATGACCCCATAACTAGAAGTCGTATGAAGTGAGATCTGGAGAATATAATGCCCAGGGATTTGTAAACGAACGACTGATAACACACTTATCGGTGAAATACTGGAGCAAGGAAGTTTTGACTGACCGTGCAACATGTGAGGGTCGCACCATCTTGTACAAAAATGGCCGATGTAAGGCATTGTCTTGCTGTAGTTGCAACAAAAATGTTTGGAACAATTCACAGCACCAAAGGGCCGTCATAGACTATGTGACAGGGCCATGAGTGAACAATGGTGGCCACATTAAGCAACATCCATTACATTGTTCTATATACGATTAGCAGCTACTTGTCACATTTCTTTATGTGCTGTCCGCATCTGTAAAATCTTTTCTTCCCATTGTATGCCTGCACTGTTATTTCTCACATAACGTTCATTTGGGAAAACATTGTGATACAATAAGTGCTAATAAACATTGAAAATCATTTGTGTTGAATGCTGGTCATTACATAAGTTGCTTTTGCCATATTTGGCTAAAAAGCCCATCCTCAGCAGACGTTCTTCGTGTTTTTTTTTGTTTTTTTTATGATTCCTTTTCCAAATCATTTAATCTATATACGAGGGGTATTCAAAAAGTAAGTTCCTAATTTTTTATATCTCATTACGCACGACACCGAAGTTTACGTGGGCAGGGAATTTTAGTTTGGGTTTAGTGGCAGTACTTGGATCCAGTTCGGTTACCTTCAAGCACTCAAGTCTCGTTTGATAGCCGACAGCCATAAAGACTCCACTTCGCTTTGCTGCCAGCTGTGAAATATGCAGTGTGATTTGTTTTTTGAGTGCAAAAAAAGGAATCGGCCGTGGACATTTGTCAGTTACAGTGTTTATGGTGAAGATGTCATGCCTTATCAAACGGTTTGTCTTTGGCAAACCACGTTTATTGAAAGCAGAGAAATTTCATGACAACGCCCAGCCTCACACTGCTCAAGCAACAAGTGAGCTTCTACAGAATTTTAAATGGGAGATTTTCGAGTACCCTCCTTACTCTCCTGACTGTGACCAAGTAACTTCCATCTGTTTCCTAAACTTAAAAATTTTGGCAGTCGCCCCTTTGCCAATGACATAACAAAGTGCAAGAGGAAGTCCAAAACTGGTTTCAGAATTTGGTGGCAGATTGGTATGATGAAGGAATTAAACTTGCCTAGGTACCAGAAATGCTTACAAAGAGATTATGTAGAAAAATCGTGTACAAAAGGTAAATATGTTTGGTAATTTTGTAATTTTTTATTTTTCCTTGATAAGGGAACTTACTTTTTGTATACCCCTAGTACCAATTTTGGTGTAAATCCCTTGAACAGTTTAAGCTACAGAGTGCTCTAAATATGACAAGTTTAATTATAACCACCTTGTATATGCATCTAATGATAAGGATTCCATCTCAAAGTATTAAGAGATCAATGTCAATACATATTTATTAAAATTGAAGAAAAAGCAAATACGTAAACAAGAATTAATGAAAAATTTACCTGCGGTTGTTGAATTAACCATGGTTTCCTTCACAGTTACCGCCATTGTTGACAACTTTGTAACTGTTTCCATTGTCTTAACAATTTTCGTCGAAGTTTCATTCTCAATAACTGTTGTTGATTCTTCCGTAGTAAGTGATCTATAACACAACATAAAATTTATGGATTGCCATTATTTAAGAAATTGCACTGGTAAAAAAAAAAGTTCCCCAAGACTTACGATAAATGATCTTTCACACTGTCCACAGTGATATCCAAATCTCTTTTCTCTTCATCTTGTGACATGTTTGAAGTATTTGGATCAATTTTTTCAGATATGTCATTTTTTTCTTTATCTTCAATTTTTCTGAAAATTAAAATTATGTATATGATCATTCATTCAATATATATTTAGAAGCAATAGCCATGAAAGACAGCTGTTATAGTAGACTTATTCAACGTAATTCATTTAAATCGTTTTGCTAAAAATTTAAATATTATGTTTGGAAAGATTCATCCCTATCAACATATATAGTATTAAGGAAATTTGACAACTGAACGGATACACATAAAATTGCTAGGTGGTTTTTTTTGTTTTTGTTTTAAGCATTTCTTCGAAAATAAAGTTATATTATCAAAGTATTTTAAAAGAAAACTTATTCAGTGTATATTCTAAAACTGAGTTTTCCACCCTTAAAGCACAATGTTTTGTAACGTTCTGTAACAAGTCTTCAGCTGATTAAAAATGTTCCTGCAGAAGATACATATATTATATAAAATTTTAAATTCTATAAAACATAAATTCCTTTTTTTAATAGAAATGCAGAAAACGTTTGGACTTTTATTTCTGTATTTTAAGGGGAACAAATTTATCCCCCACCCCAATGACTGTTCTGCAATGTGCGTCAAATTTTTTTTAGCACTTCTGCTTTGGTGGTTTTATTATTAGAGTGTTATCGTTGCATAATAGCAAAGGGCATGCTGCACTGAGACCCAGTTTTTCAAAAAACCCAAACCCTGAACAGTACAGAAGAAGTAGCATACATTCCATGGCATCATCGAAAGTCGAAACCAGCTTAATGGCCTGACAAGCAAATACGTTATTACTATAGGGAAGCGAGCTTAAATTTTTTCCAAGGAATATAAACCTTACAAAGCCTAACTATTCGATCTTAGTTTAAGTTTTGTGCACATAGAAGTTTTTTCCCCGCTACGGATTTTTTAATTCATTTTATAGCTATATTGCCACACACACACACAAGTAGGCAAAAACTTAACAGTGGAAAGTTACCACTAACGATGTAATAGAGTGTTTATTACATCTATATAAATAAAATTTAACATTTCTCACTCTTCAGCAGGTGTTTCTTTTACTTCGTCTACATTTTCAGCTTCCTTCACTTCTTTTTCTTTCTTGGGACTTTCTTCCTTCTCCACAATCTCCATTTCCTTTACTGGTGAAGGAGGAGGGGGACGGGCCCCTTTGGCTAATTCCAATGAAAATAGTGGTTCAGTTATAGATTGAGCTGATAAAGTGAATCTCCTAAATTCACAGGGGGAATGAAGGTAAAATCCTTGTCCGTACTTCGTAAACACAACACTGGAAATTCCACTAGAAAAGCAAAAGAAATATTTATGAAAAAAATTAAATATTTAAATAATTAATCAAATCATAAAATCAATATATAAAAGTTAAGCAGCATGAATACAGAAAAATAAGCATTACTTAATATCCTCGCGTTTGAGGCAGGGGTGATTTTGTTGTTTTTTGAGTTCGGGTACGCTGAAAATACCGATGTCACCTTGATTAGAGAAGCAAACCAAGCAGTATTCTGAATAAGTTTCATCTAAGGAGAATAAGATACATTGTTTGAGAGAATAGTTTAACAGGAGAAGTTTCAGTTATGCCTGAAGTCTAGTAAACTAATGCATCGTAATGTTCAATATAGAAGTAATACAACTTACCACTTTTGTTCTGAAAATTCAGCACACCAACCTTCCGTACTCTTGCACCTTCGAGGCCAGTCAATTTATATTTGGGCCCAGGTTTTAGACCAGGCAATGTGAAAAACTGGAAGAAAAATTCATTATAGTAGTGACAGTAAGACAAAGGCATTTTTAGTTCTAAAACTAAAAGTTTACTCTCTTATTCTGCTTCCCCCCCCCCACTATAGATGACTGCATATTTGCAGGTAAGTGTTTTGACATTTTAACACTTATCGGGTTTTAAATTATACTTTTACAATACTTTTGAAATCTTATCTACAAAAAGTCTAACACGTCTTGTTTTTCTTATCAAAATCCGCCAACTAATCAAAGTTAAGTCAAATGACTGATTGCATACCTTGAACTGCTCCTCAGAGCAAATCAAAACCTTATGGTTCGTTATCTCTGCACCTTTTCCTTTTTCCTTTTTATCATCCAAGGGATCAGGAAGTGGGCGTCCCAGGCCATCCAAAATCTGAATTGCTATAACTGGAGCACGATGTTTCAATTGAATTTCCTTACCTGTTAACAAAAATAGAATTAATGTAATTAGAAAAGTGTCAATGCATTCTATTGTTAATATGTACAGCAAAGTTATACTTATGAAGGACAACCATTAAACACATGAACTTACCTAGTTGGCATGTGATAGAATCACTTTCACGCTTGTCATTAGATGGACGAGTGATAGTGAAAACATAAATTGCTCCTGCATTAGTGCCTGCCCACAAAGTAGGAGTTGTAACCGCACCTAAAATAATCACATGACAGTTGAAGTTTAAAAGGGAAAAAAACAAAACATGAACCCTACAATCAATGTTTATAAAATACATAACAAAAAGACAATCCCCAAGGCTAATCATTGGCTTTGTGTGACCTTTTAAACTACAATACATTTTATTTACACACAACCATCTCATTAGGAATCAAATCCCGCCCAGAAAATTCCAAGTCAACAGTTACACTCACTAGGGATCATTAATGCCAAACTTGCGTTATATGCATTTGAAATTTAAGCATAGTAAAGAAGAGTGCCATTTGTACACCATAAGAGGGGCACCAATGAGCATTTCTGTTTCTAGTAAGCTCCATATTAAGTACAATCAAATAATCAAGTCTGCATATGGTTAGGTTATTGCCAAACCTTTGTGACCTCTGAAGCACATTGCAAAATTAAGCATTGGTTTTACCTTCTGAACATGATAGAACAATTTCAACATTGCATATTTTCAGGACAAATGTAAATCAATTTCCACCACCACGTAGCCAAAGTCTTCTCACCATACTTGTTGCCACAATTCTAGTAAATACTACGTAATCTGGTTGTTACAGAATCCCCTGCAATTTTCATCTTCTGAACAAGGTTCTTCTCATATTCTCATGAATCATTCACATGGGTTGTTTGCTCTCTGACATGCACCAAAAGATGAAAAATTACTCAGCTGTCTTCCTCTGGGCACTTGGTTAGATGGTAACATTCCCAATACAAGAGTCCTGCTTATAACTCTTGATAAATTTTACATGTATTCTTTGGAGAATTCATGTTCCATTACTCACAATATCTTTATAAGTAAATTATCTTTAGAGTTACGTATGTACCCACCATTACACATGTAATAAATTTAGTACACATTTTTATGGACATACAGTGACCCACTGACCATGTGTTAAGTAAATACCTTACCCTGGAGAGTTCTTACAATTCAAAAATACGTTTTGGAACCTTCTAGTGCAGCACTACCATAATTGGTCATTCTCTGACAATATACAATAAGTAGGTCAACCATGCTAATGGGGTAAATGGTGTGGTATATACAGGCATTAAACTGTTGTGCATAGACAATGTTTGACCACAAACTTATATTAAGGGGAGTGTGTTTGCAATTTGAGGTAAAACACATGGGTTTTGACTTGCCATTTCGGTAGACATTTGTGTTTATCTCACATTTCTGGGATGCACATGTATTTTTCTGTGAACTGGTGATAGTGAAAACTTTGTGGTAAAAAAAAAGGTGAGAGCAAGGTATTTTTATGGCTCTCAATATATTCCCATATTCTTTTTAATGCCCTTTGATTTTTCTCTCATAACGCTGCTAACTTTCTAATCATTCTTGGTGAATCAATTTTTGTACAAATTGCCTTATATTTTCAAATATTTCACTAATTGAACACTAAGGAGGATGGGCAAATGACTGGACTGAAATCTTCAACTCATGCAACTTAAAATATTTTTGTACTTAAAAGCACATGAACACAAAAAAATGTGTCACATACCATCAATATGGAATCCTACCAACATTTCACATATTCAAAAATATACAAGGTAAAGTTCAATTCAGAAATGATATTTATATATACACCATATCTCAGAAACATACTATTGATGATGTAACTTTGGTCCAAGTAAAGGCATCGAACCATCGATGTCATGCTATCTTCAGCAGATCGAGCTTCAACTTGACGCTCAACGGGTTTTGCATCTGTAGGTGGGCTAGTGGTAGCCACATTCGGTGATGAAACATCTCCAGTAGCATCAAGATCGGTTACTTGTTCCTTAGAAGGGCTAGTTTCATTAAAATATATACATTAGTAACCTATCAATAATAATCTACAACCATAGCATGCACTTTTTTTCCAGCAACGTAGACTAATTAGCTGTTTAAAATACAAGTTTATGCCTCAGAATCTAACGTTTTCTAAATTATAAATAACTAGCATTTTTTTTTTTTTAAGGGTGTTTTTCTGAGGAATCCTAACCTCCACGTTGCCTAGGAAACCAAACTCCAGTCTATGGAGGGTAGGAAAAAATGGCATGATTTCTACAGCACCACTGAAACCGTAACTAGGTTAATGTCATGATAGGTAAACATCTTACATATGTCACTATAAGGTTCACAGTAAAACTGAAGTGCAGAAAGAAAGCATGGGGAAAAAAAAAAAAGCTAAATACTACAGAAAACTAAGCTACTGCACACAAGCACAGACACCGTACATACCCACACCCAAGTGCCAATCAGGAGTGTTGAGAGCAATTGTGCCAGAGAAAGCCAAAGGATAAAAAGGGCTAGAACAGCATAAGAGGAGAAAGCAATATTAGAACTGCTAAAATATCAGAAAGGAAAAGTAAAAATTTGACAAAGCTTAGCAACTATTTTATTTTCAGATTATCTTTGATATCATACAAACCTAATCCAAATAATCACCTGCATAATTGCACTACTGTTTGTGAAAATTGAAACATATTAAGATACGTCGAAAAACAAAGTGAAAATGAAAATACAGTTTTGAAGTACCCTTTAACTAGTTGGCCTTGGTTATAACTTAGGATAAGAGAAACTGGATTTTCTTAAAATGAAATTGACAATTCATGGTATGTTGGTAGTTATGCAAGCATTTTGCCAGCGGACAGAAAGCTTAGATGCACAGAAACCGGAAATGGGCAACAAAACTGCATGAGTGTGCAGGATGACAACACCTATGTGGCAGTGATGAATTGCACAGCAATATTCATGTTGTTGGCACATCAGCAGACGGTTTCCAGTTCAGTTTGACGTTTGCTTAACAGAGGACTAGCTGCTTGCAGCCTATTGCTGTGAATAAATTCCTTTAACCCTGAACTACAAATGCCCAGAGAAAGCAATGGGATCTCAAATGTATTGACATGCTGACTGCAACGGACAGTGTTTTCTAACGAATCACGATCCAACTTATTGCACTATGAGGGTTGAATTATACATTTGTAGTTATAGTGCATGGTAGGGCTTGCAATGTGCATTTTGCAGTATCATAACAGCCCAATGTCATAGTTTGGGGTTGCTATTGGATTCAAACTGCAATTTTGATACAATTAGGAACCCTCAACAGGCAGTGTTTTTTTTTTTTAGAGATTGAGAAGGACATCCCTTTTTCAGTTATCCTAGAATTATATTCCAATGACATTACTCGCACATGTGGCCCAGAATGACCAAAATCTCATTCATGCATAGCAGATACTGCTTTCTTGGCCTGCAGATCTGCCAGACATGTCCCTGAGCAAACATGTTCAGGTCATAGCAGATCAACTACTGGTGGAGGCATTGGATGGACCATGCACAACACCTGCCATCCAAGACTAAACTGTATAGCAGTTCAGGTTATTCGTGTCTCTTCACATAATGCTATATTTTGAAGAGAAAAAACACCTACATCCAAACGTATTCAGTTATCTCCAACACGACAAATGAAGGACAACACGACAAATGAGGTAAATTTCATTTGAGTAGCACGATTTATTCTTGGTGTTGCTGTTTTCACGAACAGTATTTAGTTTTGTTATAACTACTGATGGGATAAAGGCTATGCAATATTCAAAGTTAACAGAGAAAGGAAAACTGGTATTTTATTATACTTTTTCTACTTATACGTAAGAGCCTTGTTAAGTGTTTAAAGAACGAAGTGAATTATGCGGGCATAAATAATTTTGAATATTATGATATTGTGTATTGTAAAGCAGGAAAACAAAAGTATAAATGAAATGAGTAATACCACGCTGATTAGTGAAACTAAAACATTTCATTTTTGGTAGGCAAAATTTATGAAACAATTTTAGTAATTATCAGTTTTAGTTTAGAAATAAAAAAAAATTTAAATGTTTTTGTAAGCATTTCTTACACAACTTGACCAGTATTTGTTTAAACTTTAGTTGGTTGGATTTTTATGGAGCAAGGACAGCAAAGGTTATTCTGCACTCGTTTTAACTGAGACACTTGACATTAATAGATTCCTTTTAAGTTTGTAACACAATATTCAAAAATCATATTTTCGTATTCAAAATCGAAATAGCATAAAACATGGAACTTAAAATTTGTTCTCGAAAGCTAGAGACATACATTTTCAAAAAGCTATATAAAAATCACTCTTAAACACTACCAGTTTAAGAAAATTAAAGAATTTACACATTTTCTTTTCAACGTGAAGAAGTACAAATCATTATAGCCTTTTACACCCAATTGTACTTTGCTAAATAACTCTATAGTACTAACATGTGTTACAACTGTGTGCATTTGCACACTCAGTGTTTATAGCTAATGCTTTTTAGTCGTTCTCACCTGGATTTAGTTTCTTCTGTACGTGTCGGGGTCTTATCCCTCTTTCCACGCTGAGATCTTCCCTTGCGTAAACGACGAAATGATTCCCTCAAAGATTTCTTAAAGGATTTTCTTCTAGACATGGCTGCATCTCCTGTTGCCAATAAATCTGAGGAAAAAATTTCTTTTAAAAATGCATATTCACAGAACTAGAATTTAAACCATATGAAAAAATTTAGGTCTAATGCCTAAGAGCCAGGGATGGCAAGTTTTTGACACATGACAGTTTTAAACTGTCGCATCAAAAATGTCAAATCCAAAATTTACATAATGATTATAATAAAACACCTTGCAGGGCGGTTTCTACCATTGGGCCAGACTAGGCAATGGCCTAAGGTGGCAAAATGGCATTAAAGTTGTTTTTTAAATCAAAGAAAGAATTGAGGAAATAAGAAAAAATGAAAAATAGGAAAAATTAAAACATCGAATTGTTTTCAAAAGCATACATACGTTAAGTCTTTACTTTGATGAATGTAAAAATGTTCGATGTGTTTCATTGGGAATGTTAAGTTTTTATATCTAATACATTTAAGCCTTCTAGCTCTGATAATACAACGTTGTGTTTTGAAATATTACTCCGTCAATATTACAATTTTCAAAAATATAAAATGTTGAAATTAAACGATTATAACATGTAGCAATTGTTTTACTATTCACAATATTCTAATATTACAAAATAACTAATATAAGTCTAAAATATAAATATAATTAACGGGTTTAATGATTAAAAGTATAATAGAAGATTTACGTTGTTGAACCGCTGGATGTTGGTGGTGGTAGAGAGGGGAATATGGGCGAAAGAGATGGTAATAAAAGGGTGCGGGGGGGGAGAGAGAGAGAAGAAAACGCCTAGAAACTGCTCCGACACCTTGCATTAGTAAAATGTGCATGAATTAAATGAAGACAACCCGTAAGAAATTACCTAAAAAAAAATTATTTTAGCTTTACTACACCATTGAGGTATCAATACAAAAACTACTTTTAATGGATGCTGTGTCAAAAACTGCTGGTAACATTCAATGACTATATTAAAAACACATTGCATTTTGTTAAGTTATAAATTATTAAAATATATACATATAAAAGATCATGATCTGTATAACCAGTGCAAAGACAGTACCACAGCTAAATCCAATGGCTCTTGTAGTAGATGTCCTTCAAATAGACACAGCAGCAATAGCCGATGTATGGTTGAGTTTTATGAAAGAGCACTCTAAAGCCTCACATAACGAGTGTGAAAAAAAAAATGACGAACAGGTTTTGGGGTCAATACATTTGTTTGTTTACTTTGTGGGGGTTAATGTAACAGTAACTCAAATTTTAACCTAATATAACAATAACTGGGTGATGGCTCCAATGTGAGGTATGCTAGTTAGAGAGCATACTTTAACCAGGCTTTATATATTCAAGCAGTGACATTTTTACCGGCTTAAGAGTATTTTGCAACCTGAGCATAATGCTACAGGAATGTGACCTTATTCACCCCAAATATATGGATGAAGGCTATCATGTATAAGTAAATGGAAAATACTCATGTTTTTGCTGCTGAAGTCTATGATTGTTTACCATTTTTGATAGCATTTGAAGCCTTCGAAATGGGTACCAGTGTGTAAACATTGCTGCATGGTGGAAAACCATTTCGAAAGTGTGAAGACTTCAGAAGAATAATGCAGCAACTGAATTTTCAGGACTAGCAATAATGCTTTTGTCTGAACTTGCAAGTTCAGCTTCTATTGAGAGAATGTTTTCCAATTTTAAAATTATTCATTTCCAAACCATGGAATCTATTAAGCATTGAGAAAAGCTCAAAACTTGTAATATGCTCCCGAATGTTGCTTGACTGCACCAAACTAGAACATTAAAACAAATTATGCAATCTCAATGCATAAAAAATTCAAGAAACCTTTTCATATCTACCCTTTTCAATAAATTCAGAATAGTTTTGGTATTTTATTTCATTCAAAACAGTAACTAGCCGTTTTCCTCCATTTTTACAATATTTTTAGAGAAAGCGTTTTCGAAAAAACACAGCAGAATCTGCCTAAATTGACCACTATATAAATCTGGGGTTCTCCCCCACATTTGTGATTTGCATCACATAAACAATAAAAATTGAAAAAGTTAGGCACCAAAAATGACTGGGTCTAAAATCTTTGTCATCAAAACGAAATTTATAGATGTAAAATATGACTAACGACTGTTAGTTTCAAGCCCTGATCCAATCTGACTTGTTAGATATAAAAAATATAGATATTTCCTGCAGACCTGATGCCATTAAAATTCATAAAAAAAATAAACTATCTTGCATGACATTATTTTCCTCTTCTTCCATGTGAAATGCATGTTGTAAAACTTGATAAGTCCAAGTTATCCTAGACTAGGTGTTTTAGTGTTTCTAACTTCCACTGGCTGAGGATGTCAGATGTATGAATTATGTACTAAACTGGTGCATTTTAGTGAAAACGAAGATGTTTAATTTTTTTATTCTTGGTGCAGATTTGGAGTACACTTTGTTAAAATTCCCTTTTGTATCAGGATGGCACAAGACTTTTTTGTGCAGTCCTGGCATCACTGAAAATACATATCAAACAATTATAAAACACGATAAAATCTGTAGAAAAGATTTCAACTAATCCAAAAATTTGTTAGTGTGAGAAGTTCTTGGTTCCAATTAGTTTGAATTACTGAGACTACTGAACTATTGTTTTTGTTACAAAATATGTATGCTATAATAAAATACAAAAAATTCGTAACATAATGGCAAAATGCATATATGGTAAACCAGAGATGGAATAAATAACTTAATACGAATTAATGTTAACAGATTTTCTGTGTCCCTCCGTGTTCATCTTAACAAGGTTTGTTTGTATACATATTACAAAAATTACCCTACAAAAGGAACTTTCATATTAAAAAATAACTTCACTCACCATTAGGATTCAAAGTACACTTTGACATAACTGGTTTCTTCTGAACATAATCTAACAAACCAAATCCATGAGCAGTACCTGCAGCAATTCTGTGAATACAAAAGATTTTTTTTGGAGACAAAATATGTCAATTACTTTAAAAAGGTTTTCCATTTACGAGACTGACGCCCATAAAACGAATAGCTGTTACAATCATAACAGTCAAACCCACATATACACAACTCTCATATGTGTGAAAATCCCCATACATGCATAAAATATCAAGCCTCAAATTTTCTCCTATATTTTTAATATGTAAGTCCACTTAATTGCGATTTTATAGATGCAAGTATTTTTGAAGCCAAACGAATGTTTTATTATAGAATTTAAACCGGATATATGCAAACAAACTTTATGAACAAGTTTTCATCCACAATAAATAGCTGGCAACCCTTATTTATATGGAGGGAATGTCTTTCTGAATCACTGCCAAAATTTGTTTTCGTAACGGTGCGGATTTGGTGCAGCAAATTACGCATCTCATATTTTATTGGTCTACGAAATTCCCAGTCTATTTGGCAGTTTACTCCTCTTTCTTCCTTTGCATTTTTCAGTTTATAATCATTGTGAACATTACAGATGAAGCTT
>QLNU02003225.1:87098667-87124535 GCA_006491805.2 Dysdera silvatica | reverse complement strand
AAGGTGATAAAGAGGATTTGAAAAATTACCGACCAATTAGCTTGTTACCTGCTATTTATAAAATCTTCACAAAAGTGCTAACACATCGCCTGCAGAAAAAATTAGATGCAGCTCAACCAAGAGAACAAGCTGGATTTCGAAGTGGATTCAGTACAGTGGACCATATTCAAGTATTAAGAGAATTAATTGAAAGAACACATGAATATGAACTTCCATTGTGTGTTGCATTTATTGACTATGAGAAGGCCTTTGACTCTATTAAAACATCAGCAGACATCAACAGATATGAGGATATGTACAGTGACATGGTGAAATGTGTGTATAAAAATGCAAGTGCGAAATTTCGTTTACATAAAGATACAAAAACTATCAAAATTGGTAAAGGTGTGAGACAAAGAGATACCATTTCCTCAAAACTTTTTACTTCGGCTTTACAGATTATTTTTCAGTTGATAGATCGAAATAACAAGGGAATAAAAATAAATGGTGAGTATTTAAATCACCAGCGGTTTGTTGATGATATTTTTCAACGACCCATTGAAACTCCAAGACGGGTACAAGAAACAACTAGAAGTGAAGAAAGCGACTCAAGATGAACCGCAAAACTAAGATCATGTTCAATAATTTTATAGAGAAAACAAAAATGCAGGTGGACAACATTAATCTAGAAATTGCTGATTCATATTTACCTTGGCCAGCTGATTTCAATGGATGGCAACATTATGAAAGAACTCAACAGACGTATTAAACTTGGCTGGAGGCATTTGGAAGAAACAGTTTTATCATGAAGGGGAAATTGCCTTTATGTCTAAAAAGAAAAGTCTTCAACCAGTGTGTATTACCCGTCCTCTCTTATGGATCAGAGACATGGAGTCTAACAGTTGGAGCAATACGAAAGTTACAGACAATGCAAAGGAGCATGGAGAGGTGCATGCTTGGAATAGCTAGAAGAGATCGAAAAAGAAACACTTGGGTGAGAGAGCAAACTAGAGTTGAGGACATCATTGTTAAAGTAAAAGGACTGAAATGGCGATGTACTGGGCATATTGCAAGAAGAACTGATCAACGATGGACAACAGAAATTCTGAACTGGATTCCAAGAGACCACTGAAGACCTAGAAAACGTCCTCAAACTAGATGGGTGGATGAAATAAGAAAAGAGGTTGGGGTGACGTGGAAACGAATGGCCCAGGATAGACTTGTGTGGAAAGCATTTGGAGAGACCTTCATCCAGCAGTAGATAATGATTGAATATAATGATATGATATATATATTATTTTTTTCCGACCTTGTTGGTAAGATTGTGCATTACACATTAGCCTTAAAAAAAAAAATCAAACTAAGGACAACAGCAGACTTATTTTATTTGTTGTCATTCTGAGACTGCATTATAGATCCAAGAAGGGATCAGAAGTTTGTTGTGATCTCTATATAAATCCATACACACCATGTTCACTGGGAAAGCTAATCCAACTTGCAAGTCATGGTTATAATCTCATTACAGTACCTTACACCACATCTCGAGGTGACCCTCTTCCAATGCTTGAATACCCTTGTTCAAAATTTCAGCGATTTTTAACTGTCATTTTCAACATAACATGAGGGTTACCCAACTATCAAAACAAATCCAAGCTATAACACAATATGAAAAAAGGAAGAAAAAAGCCATCACAATAGCACTTTCCTTTAGATCATGCAGGACACTCACATTTCATTGTTAAAGAGAATTTCTTAAAAACGCTGGAAAGAGTGTGCCTTATTTGACTAAATTTAAATAAATCTTTCAGGTTCAAAATGCTATGGACTTTTAAGCATTGTATCAAAACCAAATGTAATATTTAAGAATAAAATTACATTAAAGAAACTGCATATTTAAAACTGGTAATTTCTCAAATACTGAAAAAATTATTTGTGCAAACTTAAAACACTCTAAAATTACATGTATTGTCTATCTAGCTGGAATTTAAAAACTCACCAGACTCTTCATCGCCTTGACATATTGTTACGAAGTCCACAACCTTTGATGTAAAATCTAATACTTGATGCTTATGCCACATTACATTGACAGTATACCTATCACCGTAACACCTGGCATACCTCGGAGAAGATGTTAAGTAACCCACAAGAAGTGGGGTTTTGATTTGAATTAGAAGAACACAACCTTGCTTACAAAAGTATAACAACTCTAAAGACACAAGTTAAATTTACAAACACCCTCGCTAACAGCCCTCTGAAATCTTTATTGCGGCTTTACGGAAATGGACCTGGAAAGAGCAAAATCATATTCATCCATAGAAATTTATTATTTATAATGCAGTATGCAGTAATACCTTACATAGTCCGGCTTCTATTAGTCCGGGTGTTATAATCCAATTTAAAAAATTTTGAAATAAATTTTAATTAACCAAAATAAAAATTCTAAAAAATTGAACTGAAATTGGCCAGTCTACGAGTTAGGTCTGATAATCGATATCTTAAGTTTCAACATGCATGCACATGTTCATTTGAGGCACACATGGCTGTTTTTTATCATTGCATTTATACACATCTGCTCTTCTAAATTAACTGAAACAAACTTGTCTCATTTCATTATCAAGTAAGACATGATCGTGTAAACATGGCTACTATAAAGTTCATTTACCACACTGTATTTTGTGCGAATTCCAACAAGGCAGAAATGCTACAGAAGCGTTTTGAAATTTAGTGAAGTTTTTGGTGGATATGCAGTTTCAGATAAATCATGCAGGAGATAGTTTAAAAAATTTGAAGGTGATTTCGACCTTAATGATAAGCCACGCTTTGGGTGGCCATCTTTGATCGATGACAATATTGTCAAGACCACTCATTATAAGCTTTCAAAACCTAACAAAAAGCATAATTTGAAGAGATACTGTCAGCAAATGGTTGATTTAAACAAAACAGCCAAAGAAAAGAAGCCACGGATATTCGATAGGAAGCACATCATAATGCATCATGATAATGCTAGACCACATGCTGCTTTGGTGACTCGTCAGAAATTGTTTCATTCCCCCATACTCCCCAGATCTAGCACCCTCCGATTATGTGTTTATCTCCTTGCAAAATTTTTTGAAAGGGAAAAAAAAATTTAAAGCTGAAACAGATGTCACCCATGCACTACTTTAGTTTTTCGCCTCTAAGACATTAAAAAATGGTATTTACAAATCACCATCAAGTTGGCAAGAGGTCATAAGTAACGACAGGTATTATACAATATGATTAAGGGTATGAAAAATTTATTTTCTTTCACTTCCCAAACAGACAACTTCCCAGTAGACCTAATATTTTAACATTTTTTTTTTCTCTTTATACATTCAAAGTCCCCCCCGTTTGGTTTTAAAGTTATGTGATGCGATACAATACATATCTGTGTACATACGTGTCTGGTACCGGGACCCACTATCAATTATACTGGGCCGTGAGAGATTCTTCCAGAATTTTAGTTCCATAAGCCTTTTTTTTATAAATATTTTATCACAGAAATACACAGTGGAGAATGGTCACGAATGTGTTTGAAAGCTCAGATCCAGAATGTCTAAACATTCAACAACTATCAGTAATCAGGGCATGTATTTTTAAATATGCGACAATTCCTGAATGATTGAGAACTTTCAGAAATTGTAATCATTTAGCATTCAAAAAGGAGCATACCACTCATTAGGACTAGACATCAAAGTGCCCACAAGCTGATTACAATAATGTGCAGTGCATCCATCACTGTTCTTAAAACCAAACATAATATCTGTATTGCAAATTCCAGTAACCAATCAGCAAGAAAGTGTATTGGCAGTGTATATTAATAAGAGTGTATTGATACTCTTTATCGTGTCATTCCATACAAAAAAAACCCAAAACAAAATAAAAAAAAAAAAAACCACTGATACCCACTGTCTCAGATTTTCACGAAACTTGGTATACTTGTTCTCACTATTAAGGTATGAATTCCAGTAAATTTTTTTTGTTCCCACGTAAAAACATTACAATTTTGACAAGTTGTACAAAGTTGTCACTATCAACGCTCGGATTTTTGAAGGTAAAGTGTCAAATAATTTCATATTTCCTTTTCTAATCAACAAATCCTATTGAAATGTTTACTATGGGACAATCAAAGCATGCTGATTATAGGAAGAACATTGACACTGAAAATGCTTTAAACATGACAAATGTTTTTAAAATTAGGAAATTTTTGGGGAAAATGATAGATCAATTAAAAATGTATTTTCAACCAGTTCCAGGAGATATGAAGCCAATTTATTTTTAAATTGCAGGTAAAAGTATACTCTAATTGGCTATGAAATAGAAATAATCGGATTTTGACTGCTTTTATAAGTATTTTTACTTTTTTTTTTTTTTTTAACACTTGATATTTTTTCGCACATGAAAACTAAATACATGACCCCCTCCCCAAGTAATTTTGTTTTCATTTAATATCCAGTAACAATATAAAAACAAAAAAATTAAAAGTAGTACACAACCTATTATTAATGTACTAAATAAATGATCAAAAAAGAAATATATAGTGTCAATTTCCATGTGTGATGTTCTATGTTTGATCCAAAATGCAAATCATTACACTAACAATATACTGTACAAAATAAAAATTTTCCCCTCAAAGTAGTACACCCTTCCAGTTCCTTTCGTTGCAAGGTAGCTGACGAGAAGTTTCTTTAGAAGAGCATTGCAAATACCTCCTCACTCCTCCAAACAAAGGCAAATAAAGAGATCATGCTGGTCCAGAGATGTTCATGAATTTCATTTTATAACTTTCCTCTCAATCTGTTGACTACACTAACTCAACACAATGCTGGTTATACGCCCAAGTGACATAAGAATTGGTGATTACCTCAGGATTAATAACACCTAAGAAGAATTTTCGCCATTAAAATCAAAATGATTTTATTTCTGATTCATGGGGGGGGGGAGATGATCAGATGAAAAGTTTAAATTACAAATTTTAGTGATATAGAAAGTCCATGACTGGAATTTTTTTTATGAGAATAACTTAAATAACAGTCTATAGAGTTGGGTTTCTCAACCCAAATTACTTCACAACCCAGCAAATTGTAAATGAATGTGTTTACAGCCCATTTAAAAATTAAGTTTTTGGGAGGTGGGCAATGAAACACACGAGTAGTTTTCACTGAAGTCCAGCAGAACAATAGTTGCATCAACTTCAAGATTCATTTTCTTAAAAAGAAATTGCAGGAATACCAATTATCACCTCCAGACCCATATAAATAATGGGGTTTATATATATATAAATCAATCTCATTGTCGCAACCCAGTAACAAGGGCTTCATGTCCCAGCATTGGATCACAGGTATGTCCCGGTATTTAAGTAGTTGAGAAATAGTGTAGACATCTAAATGTACAAGTGAAGATTTAAAAAGTAAAAATTAATGTTTTTATTCTTAATTATGGTAGTTTATAACCAATATAATAAATTTTCAAAAAATTAAATACTTCGTTAAGGCTTTTATCTGAGAAGTCCTTTCTTATTGAACAGTATGGTGTACTGGTGCTGTACAAAATCCATGTCCTTTTGAAGGAAGTAGTACATCCTTCCAGAAACCTTGGTAATGGGAGGACTGATGCCAGAAATTATGTTGCATACGGTGCACACTGCGGAGGCCAGTGAAATGATACTTCAGGGCCATAAGGGCGCATGAACTTTACTTTTATATCACTTTCCTCCTCATGTTTGGAAAGTACTAATCCAAAATACCAGTGATTGTCATAGACACATGCACTACGAGTTTGTTGAAATCTGAGACATTTTGACTGCAGGTAGTTACACGCCAGAAAAATGGAAAATAGTACTAAAATTTGTATCAGAACTGATTATCTTTGTTCCGATGGAATCTTCTGACAAAGGGATGAAATGAATGAAAGCCATGTGTTCCAAGAATTGTTTTTGCTTTTCAAAATCGGGTTTTTAGTTGCTGACATGTTTCTGAAAGTTTTTTTTTATCATCAGCCAGAATTGTATGTTTTTGATTTTCGCCTCACAGAAGTTAAAGACTTTTTGGGCTGAATCTATTACATCACCAGAACACATGTGAAGGCTTGCTCGGGTAATAAAACTCTTAACTGTACCGCCAATGCCATCACAAGGAGATTTTCCATGACTGGTTGCAAAAAATGTCCATGCTGCCTTTAAGGAGAAGTCCCGTTCATAGAAACAAAGGTTGAGAAAGTTTTTGCAGTTATATTGTGCAGCACAACCATCACTGAAATAATACATATTTCTTACAAGTGAAAACTTTTCCTTTATATAAATCAATGATTATTTTTTGTGTTTCATACACGAAGGATATATCTTGTTCCAAATCTGACAAAATACATACACTTGCGACAAATAGGTCTGCAGACTGATGGACACATGTATAGATTACAGCTGTGTGTAGTGCACAACTGTCAGTTGTCCAGTGATGTCCTTGTGCTTCGTCTTGAATGACATAGTTTTCACTGAAATCTAGTAATACAATAACTGCGTCAAGTTCGAGATTCATTTCCTTCAAAAAGTTTGCTTGTGATTTAGTTATATATGAATGGGGAACAAGTTTTTCTAGATTTTCAATTAAAATTATTAAGTATTCGTCAAATGTCACAGCGAATTTAACCTGTTGTTGACCTTTGTTGTTGTGTTGTCCTGTTAGTCAATGTTGATGAACTGACTTCGTCTTCAGGGTCCCACTCTCCAAATTTTCCCAGTAGGAAGCTTTTCAAATTTTCCCTTGATGGACATTGACAGTGCCGTAACATGCAACCTTTAGAACAGACTAAATAATTAATAAGGTCCTGGTACATCTCTTCTATGTAACAAGCATGAAGTAAAAGATTCACGTTCCGATGGATTGTGCAAACACATATGGAATGTGTACTCGAAGACCCTGCTAATATGTGCTGCTTCGGGCACAGCATACACAATTTCGAGATACCAATTTTAATGTTGGGATAATGAAATTTAAAAGCAGAATTCATTTAAAATTAGCGAGTATTAATCGTTTTTGTAAATGCACGTGTTTAGAAATGCTGACAGTGTCCTTTTCCCTGGCATGATTTTAGAGTATTCATCACTTCGATAGAAGTTCACCAGTTGAATCGTATTTTCACTGCGTGTTTTTCCGTTTCTAGCATAAGGTAAAGCCAGGATTCCTTTGTGACTGAGAAGGTTTCTTGCTTGACGAACTCATAATCACTTGAATGGAACTCTTCCGTAATTTTTTCTTTTGCTTCATGGAGCAGGAGCAAGTATCAAATGTTGTATCTTTTCTCGTGTGCTTGAACTTTCAAATTTTGCTTGACTAAACCTACAGTTTTGCTGAACTAAACCTACAAGCGCATCCATGTCATTTGCTGTTTTCTGTAAATCTTTTTCTAACTTTTTGGAGTCCTTTTCAGATAGACATTTCCTTTTCTATAGCTTTAACCTTAATTTTTAAATTAAAACATGGTGAGTCAAGTTTTCTTTTTGCATAAGCAGCTTTTAGGTGTGATGTAAGAGCATGGAATTTCAAAGGAGATTCTCCCATCTCTGTCATTGATGTATTAATTTTTTATAATGTCTCGTCTTTGGAAATTGGTGTTTCCAAATTATGTGTACCCTCATCACTGTCACTATCTCTTCAACGTCATAATCTCATTTTCAAATTGTGGATGTTTCTGTGCCTTTTCTCTATATGCATCACGTACCTTATGTCCAGGAACTGATTTCACACACGAAATTTCATTTTCTCTGAAGTTCAATGGTCACTTCTCAAAGCTTTTTTTTTTGGTGGCACTTACATGGATCAAAGCAACTTGTCTGATAAGCTTCATATTTCTTCAGGTCGTAGACTTTATGGTGCTCACAAACACTGAATAGACATTCACAACTTACCCCCACTCCTCAGACTCAAAAGTTCTTTTTCTGAAGCACTTATTGTCTATGTTTATCAAATGCACAACCTGTAAGCAGCTCTTGTGGCACTCAGTTTCGTCTTTTCCTATACTACACAACACTGTTCAGTTTGGGACATTTTTAAAATCAGTATTTCAAAGGAAGATATTCAAAATTCTTTCCTTTAAATCTTAGAACAGTAAAAATCATCCTTAACTGTAATTAAGAGAAACAACCTGAAACTTCAATTAAGAGGAACAACATCTGAAAACTTTTCAATATATCAAAGCAACATCCAACAACTTCACTGAACAATGATTGAGACTGAGTACTGCTGCAATCCAATTGATTCCTGCACATAAAAGGCAGTAGGATGATTCATAATACAGAATACCTAGAAGTGCAACTCATGATACAAAGGCCTAGAAGGATGACTCATTCTTATTGAGAGTTAAGCCAGCTTCCTGTGAATGATCTCATGTTTTTAGATTGCTGGTGCAAGTTTAAAACCTCTCCATTAAAAAAAAAAAAATTTACTTCATTCAACCCATTTTTTTTTTCTGTTCTTATTTTTTTAAATTAATCCAGGATAATTTTCATAAAAAATTCTCATTTTCAAAAATTAAAAAATATTAACACTCAAAGTGCAGCAATACTTTCATAATCAACATACTTTATTATATAGTGACAATTTTATGATTTATTAATCGGAAAAAGAAATATGACTATTTTTGACATTGTATTTGTAAATGTGGGAAGTGGCAAGCCAAGCATCACGACTTGAGGTCTTTTGTACTATACTCCTTTTGACCTAGAGTAAGTCTATTTTTGACATGCATAGTGTATTAATTTCGAAAATAGGAGAATCTGAATGATAATTCTGAGCAGTTTGTCAAAATTTGGAAATTATATTATTTTTAAAACTATTTTACCTAGACCCGTGAAAGAAAATTTTCACTAGAGTTTGTATCTTTATAGTAAGAAAGATGCAAAGTTTAATGAAAATCCGCTATGGTGTCATTGGGTTTTTACTGGATGAATATGGAATGATCCAGTAGGTTTAAATACAATTTTTTTTTTTTTTTAAATTTTCCATATGTTTATTAACGAGTAAAAAAATTCAGAACTATTTATAGCAGAGTTGAAATATTTCAAATAAGCAGTGGAGAGCTGAAAATAGGCCTTGAAAGTCGCTAAAAAATGTAAATTCACTGACATTTTGAAGATCTATAAAAACAAAATCGGATGAGCAAGTGAAATTCTTTTATATGGTTACACAATACTATGAAAGAAAAAAGTATACCAGGTTTCAACTGAATCTAAGAATGTGTGCATAAAACAAATTTGTTTTGTTGAACTGACTTCAAATAGCCTGTAAATTTTGAAAGCATACGAGAAAAGTTAGGTTTTTCCAATAAAATGAACCAAAATCCCACCAATTTTTTTTCTCACAAGACCGAATGTTTAACTTTATTTGCGAAGAAAAAAATTATAGACACATTGGAACTTGGAGATAATTCAAGTTTTATTTAAGTATGTTTTCTGCTGAAAAAATTAAGAAAAAAATATTTCATGATTTTTTTAGTGGTTTTAAATATATGTATATTACATTTAGTATTTTTTTTCTATATTACTTACATACTCGTTGATAAGTGTGAAAATTTCCAGCACAATTGAACGATTCTTGAATGAACTATGATTTTTTAAGCAAAGTAGAGCAGCATGCAAAGCAGGCCTTGGATGTGGCAAGAAACGAGTAGTCACTTAAATTTCGAAGTGCTGTAAAATTAAAACCTGTTGAGCTAGAGGCAAAATATTTTATATTGCCACTAACTGCCATGAAAAGAATAAGTGTACCAAGTTTTGTCAAAATCTGAGACACTGGGTGCAATGGCCTGGTTGAACTGACGTGGAATGACCCTATGATCATGCTGTAACTAAGTATTCATACTTTACTGCAGGATTTTTCTCAAAAGCCACAATTATGTAATTTATACTATTCTCTTATAATATGATATAAAGGATTAGCTTGATAGGTTAAATCCAGTGAACAATGGCCACGATGAAACTGATAATTTAATGTAAGACCCTTAAAGAAATGAAAAGGTATTTACAAGTAAATTTGTTGTGACTAGGCACCATTATAAGAGAATTTAATGGGCTATAGCTTCAAAGGGTAAGAAATACTAGACTTAGATAATGAAACACTTATTAACATAGATAAACAGACTTATGGAGAACGACTGTGTTGAAGTGCCTTCCCAAGAATTAACAGCTGAATAACTATCAAAAATTGTTAGAATGGTTGAAACCTTTTCAGAGCATATTATGCAAGTTGATCTCAATCTTGAATGTAGCCTTACAATTCAACGAATGATAATGCAATGTATTGCTACAAAGAAATGTATGAAGAGAAAATGCTGAAGAAAAATATGCAGACAACACTGCATTTTTTGGAAAATAAATTACGAGAAACATGATTTTTTTAAATTTTTTTTTTTAAAGATCTGAATTTATTAATAACATTTTATTTATTGAAAAATGGATTTTTTTTTTTTAATCTATTATTTTTTGTAGGTATTTAGTTTAATTAGTATGATTTCAGACAGTCTGGAGTATTAGCAGAACAGATTACCCGGACTATGCAAGGTATTGCTGTAGACATTTTGGAACATACCATAAGGAGTAGTAGGTGGCTCTTCTGGCTTGGATGAGTCAGTGGAACTCCAGACAACATAGCTGCCATCATTATGTGAACTCACAAATCGTGTACCGCTGCGATGCCAACACACAGACTCCAGTTGCTAAAAAAAACTTGTTTAACCCTATCGTCAACATGTTGAGATCTGTTTTTGATAAAACAAAATTTAATTACCTGAGTTCCAATGTAAGTGTTTTCAGAATTAAGAGACTGGTTGTCCCACAGAACCATTAATCCACGATTATATCCAATCAATATTTTGTGTGGGCTCACCGGGTGTTCTGCAATTGCTTCCACAGAGCCAGGGTTCAATTTGTAATCATCAGGAACACTACAAAAATTAATTTTAAATAGTTAACTAGAGATGGAAGTTAACGTAACAGCTAAAAATCACCCATTGATCACCTTTCCAGGAACAATATGATCTTCTGAAATCACTGTTCTTCAAATAAAAAGCTGTTACTTTAGATCACCAGTAATCTCAAATTTATTTTGTCACACAGGAAACGAGACATGCTATATACATGTATGTATGAACTTTAACTAAATATTCTTTCTTAAAACTGAAAAATGGTACATAAATGCAAAAAATCTTTAGAATTTTTTCAATTGTATTCGAAAAATTCCTCGCAAATTAAAAATAGGATGATGATTCTGGCCCCCCCCCTCCACCAGAAACGGCCCTGAGATGCGACATTTCAAGTGACCTCACGTACAATCTCCGATTACATAATCGTAGCCTCAATTACAGCCTAGAAAAGGAATGAGGGCTCTGGGCCCCCCACTCAAAATGGTCCTGACGTACAGCATTTCCAGTGCCTTCGTGTACAATTTTTGATTACGTAATATCGTTATCGTTGACTCAATAGCAGCCCAGAAAAGAGATGGAGGCTCCGGCTCCCACCCGAAACGGCCCTGACATGCAGCATTTCAAGTGCCCTCACGTACAATCTCTGACTACGTAATATCGTAATCGTGGCTTACATGCTTTAATACGATTTCTACACTTTCATTTTACCTGTTTTTAATGTTGAGGTTTACGTTCTACTCTGTTACTTGTACACTAACATTCAGTGCAACTAAGTTATAAGAGTTGGGTGTACTTGTGCACCTGATTTAAAAAGTTTGACCCCTGGTCTTATTATGACAAGACTGAAAAGTAGTAAAAAACATTAAACAAGAAAACTAAGTAACATGAATGGTTATGAACCTAAATTAAAAAGCAATGAAAGCATAGGACAACTATGTCCAAATCGTAAGGAATTGTTTGACTGATACTTTTAGGCAAACATACCAGCAACGTCATGACAATTCACACACTTCTGTAAAATTAGAACTTGTGTAGATTAGAACCATTGAAAAATACTTACTTTTGCATGACGATGTCTTGATAAATTATATGATCCGTCATTTCAAATGTCTTGACATCTAGCAAGTAAATATTACCTCCATCTGTGCCTATCAATAGATGCTCACCACTAGATTGCAGACAACATTTGGTCACCCTCTTAAGCCTTGAAGAAAAAATATATAAAATAGATCAATGAAACATGAAAAATAAATCAACTTACAATTGAAAATTTGAAATGTTTTTTAAATACATTACACATACCCGCCTTCAAGATAACCACACGATTTAACTTCCTCCATTATCCAGTTTCCTTCTTTCTCATTAAGTTCAAACAAATGAAGAGTACTGTCATCACACTGAGTAATTAATCTTCCCTATAAAATTTCAAATTAATTTTAATCCAGAAACCTCTTATAGCGTAAGAAATCCAACTATTCTTAATACGTAAATTGAAAAACATGGATCCTTTGCTTATCTAAAAATGCAAATCGGAAAAGTTTTATGCAATTTAGTTTCACAGAACCATGGGAAAGGTTTGAATTAGGTACAAATTGAAATTAAACACATTCGAATTAGCAAAATTATGTTATGCATATTTTCAGGTTATCACATTCTTGGTTATGAAAACTTATTCCCAGATGCCTCACTGAGAAATGCATAGAAATTTAGAGTATGTATATATGATTCCCAACTTCCTGCATATTAAAATCAACTTAATGTTTATCAGCAAAAATATTCCAACAAAATATTGATCTACTGCAAAAAAGGTTGTTCTAAGGTGATTGGCTGCCAGATGCAAAAATAGTATCGCCATCTTTATTACTTAAGAATTGTATATATGCAGTGTTTAATGTTATGTCTAGTTTTAAAGCAGTTACGCAAAAGAACATTTATTTTCATAAAAATGAAGATCTTTGATATTGTCTTTAATCTTTAGATCAAAGACAATATAAAGAACTGTCTGCGGCTTCGGATAAGTAGGGACAGCTTTTGAATCTCTCATGAAGGGCCCCGATTACTAGGATCTAGTGATGGGTAAGTCTCATAGAAAAACCCAAAATTTTTGGGGAAGAGTTTTTTTCATTCAAATAAGGAAAACTAATACAAAATCAATTTTTCCAGGAAAAAAAACCACTTTCCCACATAAAAATTTCCAGAAGTTTTACATCGCTACTAGGGTCTAAAAATTTAAACATGTATCTTAAGCGTATGTCAAACAGTGACTTGCATACATGTTTTCACTTACGTATTTTGAATCATTCAAGGAGATTTAAAGGTATGAATAAAGGTACACAAACCTGTCCAGGTAAGAAAAACATGTCTGTTACGGAACATTCTTCTTTATGGCTGGCTTCAAATTCAACACCAGGAACACCATAACTAATGCTAAATTAAGGAAACTAAACAGCAATCTGATTTAAAATAAAGTGTGCAAGACAGCATGTAAAATGCATATGGACACAAAGTTATTCTACAGAGATTAAAAAATGTTGCCTTCAAGTTGAGCTTTGAATTCCCAGTTCAATCTGAATTTTATGGCACAAAGACAGCGAATATCATGCTGCACTAGGACTCACAGTTTTCCCCAAGGAATTCAGACTTCAAGGGATAGAGCAGTGTTTCTTAAAGTGTGGTCCATTATTAACCATAGTTAGTACCCTTAATTTCAGCCAATACTTTTTTCTAATGGGGGAGAAATCCCCCCCCCCATTGGTCCACGAAAAATAAAGGAATGCTTAAAGTGGTTCGAGGGCGACTAAATTTTGAACACTGGCCTAGAGTATTGAACTCTGGACTACATTGGTTCAGAGTAACTGCATACCAGCACTAATTTTTAGGGACCCAGTGAGGTGAAAACCGAAACTTATTTTCAATGAAAGTAGTGAAAGATCGCTTTACAGCATGTTAACGAGTGAAAAAGTTATGAAATTCAAGTCAGTCAAAACTAATTTGTCTGGTTGTATGGCATATAAAGAAAACACCGTAAATTTTTAATTATGGTGTTTTGCCAAATTCAGTTCCAAACTTCCCAACTTCTACAAGTTTTCCAAACCAAAGATTAGTTGATTTCCAGTTACTAATTGCAACACACCACACAACAGACTTTACATAAAACAAGTTTCAAGACTATAAAATTTAATAACACAAACACCAAAGCCATTTATAGCTCAATTACAGTGAATTTACAAATATAAAAATTTATTTAAAAAAATGCATTTATACTAAAAACTTACGTTAAATATTTGTATCATTTCCCCCCTTTTTTTAAGTAGTGCATTATAAAAAAGTTTATACAATAAAGCTGATGATTTTGGTGGTGGGGGGTTACCATTATGAGTCAAACCCAGGACGACACACTAGGTGAACACATTACCACTGCAGGGTCCATCATTCATTCAATCCAAAATTTAAGAAACTCATTCATTAACCAGTGGCGTAACAGAAAATCTCAGGGCCCTCCCCAGCAATTATTTTTTGGTTTGTTTGTTTTTTGGTTTTACGGCTCAAAGACTACAGTGGTCATGCTGCGCCGGGACCTACAGTTTTCCGAGGAATCCGAACCTCTTAAGGCCTGGGGAACCAAACCCCGGACTACAGTGAGCAGTGCGATCTTTTATGAGATCTCTGAGTAAGCGTTCTTTTTGCACTGCTGGGAGTCGAACCCGGATTAGCCGCGCAATAGGAGAACGCGTTACCACACTGCGCCACCGCAGGGCCAATTATTTTTTGGACTACAATTCCCTGCCTAACTGCAAGATTAGCCACAGAATAACGTTTATTTTTAATGTCCATTTTCATAGAATGTTTATCCTGGTTTATAAAAGCCATATACAACTGAATATTGATTTTATAATATATTGAGAGGAAGAATGTTCATGCGCTTAAACTTAAAGGCGTATATGGTCTTAATTCTTAATTTTAAATAAAACAATTGGGGAGGAACAAATGTCCTTTCTAGTAAGAAATCCTAAATATCCATAGTTTTATTTCAACAGTTGCATTTTCCCCCCTAACTTCAGCATAAAACGTTTTCTGCATCACAAATTCTAATCTGTTCAATTGCAGTAAACAACAAATTACATAAAAAAATTTTTATGGTGTTCTGGAACAAGATAAGTTACTTCAAATTACATTTCATTATTTAAATGGAAAGCAACTTTTTCTTTTTATGGGCATTCACACTAGGCAAAACGTAAAATGTCTTATACCAAAGTTTTTAAATCTTCCATACCAGAAACATTCTTTGCTTTACTTAAAAAAAAAAAAAAATCATGGATTAAGAAAATCTGAAAAACAAGTGTTCGTTTCCCCACCACAGCAACAACAAAATAAAAAGCCTGATGTTTCAATGTCCTCTGAACTCAAAGATTACGAAATCGTATTAATTCATAACGATGAAGTCAAAATTTCATATCCCAAATTCATGTCCTGACCAGTGACTGATTTCCAAGTAGGCACACAAAACATACCTAGGGGCAGCGGGTGTTTTTTTTTGGGGGGGGGAGCTGAGAATCTAAAAATATAGTGAAAATATTTGAATAACCGAAAATTCACCTTCACATGTGAAAAGTTATGAGTACGATATGTGTAATACCTCACAAAAACATTCCTTCCTTGATAAGCCAGCGGCTATATAGCCTGTGTCCAGTAACAGGAATTTCCTAAATCAGTCACTGAGAAAAAAAGGCAATGATACAGCCTATGTCTAGGGGGGAGGAACTTTTCCGAATCCATCACTGGTCCACACAGCTCCCCCCCTGGCAAAATACAACTCTTATTTTTCACTAAACACCCTTACATTTCTTTAGTAAGTTTGAAATGAGGGAGAAATTCGAGGACGCGCACATGCAAAAGTAGATGCCCATTTTTCAACGAAGGTTTAAATTTGCGTTGTGCTGAGAGAAATATACATTCCTGAAACAGCACTTTATACCTAAACACATCGTTCGACAGGTCATTATCGAGAAGGACGCAAGCCTACGCATTAAGATGAATAGTCCGCGAGAAAACTAGGGGAGGGGGAAGAACGTGAGGTCGCTGCTCTAACAAACTGGAGTCTGATAGGTCCTAGGGAAGAAAAAAACTGCCCAATCGCTCTTCTCGCTCAAGTGGAACAGAGAACCAAAACTTGCTTTGCTGGCTGCGACGGAATCTGAGAGCTTTTGTTTGGCAAAACTTTTTTTTTTTCTTTTTATTAGCAGACGCTTCTTCGAACTATGAGTCATACGCTACAAAGCAGCAGATCGTGAAATCTGCGATTCCTATCACGCACAAAACAGGAGTTAGTAAACTGAGCAGCACAAAGCGCGATGTACGAAATATTCTCCCACCGCAACTTCTTGCCAGGGTACAGCAGAAAAAAAAAAAGGGAAGGTGAAACGTAAGCCGGGTATTTAACTCTCAAATCGTTCAACGCTGACGCATTTTAGCAATATATAAAAAACATCAATCTATCTATAAACCACATCAACATAGAAATTTAGAAAAAATTTAACGAAACATTTTAACTCACAAATATAAACGCCAATAGCGTTAAGGAAGTCATTTAAAAACAATATTGGAATGTTGAAGTCATTAAAACCAGTCTTGCGGTGGTCAAAAAGTGAAAGAATTAAGGGATTGTTTGAAAAGGGGATATAAAAACCATTTTGTGGCACGTAGCCAACAAATGAAGCACGCTTATGTAAAGTGGAAACGAAGAAAACCGCTGACCATGACAAATTACAGATGGCCACTATGCATAGATGTGAACGATTAAGTTTCCGAGTTCAAATTACATACTTCTAAACCTCCAGTATAATTTACCATTTAGGTATTTATAAGCAAGACAAGGGACAACGACTTATTATCGATCGTGCTTTTTTTTTTGTAAACTTGGTAGGAATTAAAGGGCCTTAACCTCTTACGATAGAGCATTGCCCAATCTATACTTGTTTTTTCAAAACCGGCGCTGAACCTCGATAAAGCGAATTTTTCTTAAAGCGAAGTATTTCTTGAATCCACTTCAAATTGTATACGATCCTTTTAGGGGACAACATGAATTACTTTTTTTTTTCTTTGACGTTCACCTTTAAAGTCGCGCGGCTGAATGATTGTATTAACCTACGTTTATATTTAGGCTAGGGTTCGAAATTAGCGGGTGCACTGTGCACATGGATTTTATCCGTGCATGTAAATTTTGGATGCACATAGTGCACCTAACTATTCAAAACTATGGCTATATTTTTCAAAAACAGTGACCTATGGACTAATTTTATATAATTTTCTCAATGTATTCGCTTTTTTTTTCACAAACAAATGTTCAATTATTTTCACTTTCGCTTTCTTTTTGGTTTTACGGCTCAAAGACTACAGTGGTCATGCTGCGCCGGGACCTACTGTTTTCCGAGGAATCCGAACCTCTTAAGGCCTAGGGAACCAAACCCCGGACTACAGTGAGCAGTGCGATCTTTATGAGATCTCTGAGTAAGCGTTCTTTGCACTGCTGGGAGTCGAACCCGGATTAGCGGCGCACTAGGAGAACGCGTTACCACACTGCGCCACCGCAGGGCGTTCAATTATTTTGAAAAGTTGCATTCTTTATCTTAAATATAATTGCTACACTTACATTTTACATGTTTCTAATGTTGAGGTTTACTTTCTATTCTGTTACTTAATACACATAACTAGTATTTAGTGCACGTAAGTCGTAAGACTTGGGTGCACCTGATTTAAAAAGTTAATTTCGACCCCTGATTTAGGCAATCGAGGGCTAACGCTTTTCCCTACTCTTGTACTCGTTTTTAATACACACAAAATTTCGTTCACACTGCGCAGCTTCAAAATCTTCCTTCTGCTCTTTTACTGACAATCAAGAAATGTGTTTACATTTAAGATAATGATTGGTTGGTTGTTTGGCTTTTTTATGGCGCAAGAGCATCTGGGCTATACTGCGCCATTTAAGATAATGAATTTTGTAACTTATAACCATGCTGTGTTAGGGCGCAAGGGTAGTCAGGTCGTGTTGCACCGGAACCTACAGGTTTTTACGGCGCAAGGACCGTTCTACATCAGGACCTATAATTTTAGCGGGAGCCGAACATCTTAAGGCCTAGGAAACTTACACTCGGGGCTACGGTGAGCAGTCAAGCCATCGGTAAGCTTTTTTGAGGGGGCATTGGCATACGCAGGGGGTGTTAATGGGGGTTGTAACCCCCTCCCCCATTGCAATGAAATTTTGTATATTTAACATAGGAATGTGATTTAGTTCCATAACCTCCCCCACACACACACACACTGAGTAACTCCTCCTCTTTATGAAATGTGTGTGCGTACGTCGATGGGGGGAGCACAGCTGGGAGTCTGTCGAGCCCGGGATAACCGCACACTAGGCCAGCGCATTGCCAGCCACTGCACCAATTCAGGACCCAGAATCCAAAGGCTTGCTTGCTTTTTGGTTTTACGGCTCAAAGACTACAGTGGTCATGCTGCGCCGGGACCTACTGTTTTCCGAGGAATCCGAACCTCTTAAGGCCTAGGGAACCAAACCCCGGACTACAGTGAGCAGTGCGATCTTTATGAGATCTCTGAGTAAGCGTTCTTTTTGCGCTGCTGGGAGTCGTACACGGATTGGAACCCAAAGGTTTTCGCGAAATTTAAACCTGCTACGTAAAGATTCAAACCTCGGTCGCTGATGAACAGAAAAAAGGACAAACCTTGTACGACTAGAATCGAACCAATCACCTAAACGCCACTGTAGAGCTGATAATCAAACCTTAACTCTTAATATGTATGTAAAAACGGGTTCAACGTCACGTTTATTAAAGAGAGCCTCGTCTCATTTTTTAACTACGTTTCACGATACTTAGATTTCTATAATATGTAGGGCCAGTAAGTAGCCCTAAGAGAGTGAGGTTGGGACTGAAGAACTTCCTAATACATATCGAGGCATACTTTTTCTTAGAAGCCGAATAATCCCAAGCCCTGCAATTTTTGAACTGCTACGCCCTACGTTGCCGTGGCTGAGAGTAGTGGAAATAAAAAAACTCAGCAAGTATTTATTGTATTCTATCCATAGCGATCTGCTCTTCGGAATACAAAAGCAAAGTTCTCTCTCCCTCTCGCGCGGCAAATTCTTCAGCGCTTTTATCACCAATATTTGAAGTGTGCATGTGATACAAGTTATTCATTTTAAGACTGCTTCTGAAACTTCCATTTATTTCCCTATTGACAACGGCTTATACATAAAGTGTGGTTTTTTATTTAAAAATAACAATGCGAACGTTTCGCTGTAATAATCCATTGTAATACCTAAAAATGAACGCTAGCTCAATGGCTGAAATTTTAGGAAAGTTGTACAAAGAACTTTCTAAAGCACCAAAGATATCCTCACACAAAGAATTATCCCTCCGCACGTTGTCTGAGTATGCAAAAAGCACATGAAAATTACACAACGGGCAATTCGTCTCGCAGTCTGAATTGAGAGCTCTAGGGATGGTCCAACAAGGAGGCCAGGCGCTGGTATAAAATTTCAACTATGCGTCGCCTTTATACTCGAATCCTCCCTCCTTCCGAAGGTTAAGAAATAAAAAAAAAACGGGAATGACGTGAACACCGAACACATCCGGTACTTAAGCCTTCGAACGGTTAAGATTAAAAGATGGGTCGTTTGAGACTACGTTGTCCACGAGTCGCTCATATGATCTCAAAACAACGGGGGTGGGCAAAATTCAAAGCTACGTTTAATTTAACCCTTTAATAGTCCCTAAACTCCGACAAAAAGGTTCCAAGTAAGTAGAGAATCCCACACAAATACTTTCATTTTAATAAACTTAAATGTGCCTCGCATCCTGAAATTGCAGAAGTTATTAAGATAACAGGCCTCTTAATATGACCTTTGAACTACGATAGTTTCCACAAAAACCCACGTTTACCGCACTCGGGCCAGTAACTGAAGGTCGTGGCAACCAACCTCCTAAAACGCCATAAACGCAAGCACAAACGCGTTTATCACATTAAGGATGACAAACATCCAGCAACCACAAAGCAAGAATTTTCATTACCACCAATCAAATAAGAACGAGAATTTAAATGCCAAATACCAAAATAAATTTGACCTACCCTTAAGGAGGCTAAAAGTTAAAAACGTTTACATATAATCTAGTTTTAGATGGAAGGAATGTTTGCATAAGGTTCATTGGTGCAGTTAAGTCTTTTAAACACGTTTCTTTCATTGGATTGTGCAGTGCATAGCCTTTATACACGATGTCCAAGAAGGCCGTTAACAAACTTCTAGTGGTTGTGGGGGACACCAAATGAAACATACTGGCTAATGGAACCTATGTCCGAAACGGAACCGGTTTCGCAATAAAGTGAATTTAGTGTGTGTTGTTACGCACGAGGGGCAATGGGAAAGGTGGCCGCCGAAGGGGGCAGCGCTGTATTCCCAGAAGTGGATTTAGTGTATACGTCCACCTCGCGGCTGCGTAACCAATTACATCAATTAAAATATTTTTTCAATACAGAATTTAAGTGATTCACCTAATAAATAACACAGAAGAGACAAAAATATCCTTTTTGTTTTGGAATTGTTTGGAATTTTCTGTTCTGATCCGGATCTGTGTACCACATAGTCAGCAATAAGCATAAAAGTGCCTTTTTTAGCACACTGGAAATGAATTGTGAACTGACAAGTATATGCAGCAGGTAGAGGACATGAAAATAAACAATTTTCTCTAGAATTAGCCGTTTGGTGAATTACACGGCCGCTACACTATTACACTACAATATTAATTACACTACTATTTGGCCGCTACTGTGAATTTAGTGTTCGCATCCAGCGCATTCAAGGTTACCACATATGGCAAAATGCGCCATTTAAAGAATTTCCAAAATTATTTAACGCCAACGGACGGCGGCCTGTCTCTGTTTGGCGACTTGGTATTGCCCCCCTAAGTGCTACTTCTCCTGTACACACATATACACGTAGAAGTATCGCCACTAGACGATACTTGTCCTGCACGCATATCTGTGAAGAGGGAAAGTAGCATGTAGGGACTCAAAAAAATCTGTTGCTGGCCCGATGGAAGACTACATAAATAATATTCCATTGCAGTAAACCATACCCCCCTCACCTAACGCCGGCCCTGACTAAAATATGTATTATGAATTATACATAGATTGTAATTAATTTATGTCAGTTTATATGTATTTCAATAATATTAAATAACTTCGACATTTTTATTGAGCATGCTTATACAGCTGAGATTTGGCATTGTCAATAACGTTTGACCCCAGTTCCGACCAACACATTATTAGATATTCACTTATCAGTAATTACAATGCTTCAACACTTACAAACCTTACGTTCTGATCTGTCAGATCATGACGAACAAGTTTAACGTGGGAAGACGTTCAAAATTCCTTCCAGTTTCAACAATGCAGGCTTGACAACGTTGCTGCACGGAGTCTGACGCATTGAAATTGGCCAAGTTTTTCACGGACACGTGCCGCTGCTTCCACGATCCTGGCGACAAGGTCGAAGTCGGATGTTACAGGTGTGTTGTGTACCAGAGACTTCATGTATCCCCACGGGAAGAAATGCAGGGGTGTGAGGTCGGGGATCGTTGTGGCCATGCGACTGGTCCGCCACTGCTAATCTAGTGATGAGGATAGATCCAATCAAGGTAGGCCGGCACGTTCGTGCTGAAATGAGTGCGACGCCCCATCGTGCTGAAACCAGATGTGTCGATGTGAAGCTGCTGGAACCTCAGTCAACGAATTCAGCAACACCTCTTAAAAACACCTTAAAAGTATGCTCATTTACGTTTTTAGGTAATACGTAAGGACCAATTAAAAAGTCACCGATAATACCAGCCCACACATTTATGCTAAAGCGCTGTTGGCTTGCATGGGCACATTCACTTCTTGAGTTGTCGTGCACCCACATATGCATGTTGAGGATACCGTCTCGTGAAAAAGTCGCTTCATCAGTAAATAGAATCGACGATGGAAATGCCCGTTGTGAGAGACTTGTATCCAAATACCAACGTGCGAATGCAACATGTTGGGGGGATAATCGGCTGCATCCAGTGCCTGTACTATTTGAATCTGGTACGTGTGTAGGTTGTCCTCATGCAATGCGCACATAACGTTGGAGCGAGACACAGATAAAGGTCGTGTTCGATTGCTCTTATACTTATTTGCGGGTTCCTCTCAATTTCCCGTAACACAGCTTCTTCTATGAAAGGTGAGCGTGTAGTACGTTGATGGCTGACGAGAGAGGATACATGGAAAGCATCTGCCTCATATAATCTGCGGTGCAATTGTCCAAACAATAAACGACTTGGACGACGTCTGTTTGGGAAGCGCTTTTGGTACATGCGTACGGCGGCACGTCCATTTCCATCCACGGCGCCATAAACGTAATGCATATCTGCCAATTCACTGTTACTGAACCGATGCATCCTTCTCCTGCAACGCCCTCACCTGAAATGATCCCGCTTCCCGGTCTCCAGTACGCCTGCGAACATCGCCCTCTAACGGTCGCCTTTCCGGACACAACTTCCTATGTAAAACTTGTTTGTCATGGTCTGACAGATCAGAAAGTAAAGTTTGTAAGTGTTGAAGTGTTGTAATTACTGATAAGTGCATATCTAATATTGTATTAGACCGAACTGGGGTCAAATGATGTTGACAAACAATATAAATCAACGTTTATTGGCATAGTGATAACAGTGTGGATGTTATGGTATGATCAGATGGTGAAACGTTCGAAAGAAAATATATATTTCTGCCTTCGGTGGGACCTGAACCCACAACCTTCCACTTGCTGGGTGGAGGCTCTACCCACTGAGCTACGAAGGACAATATATAATCTCTTTACGAACGTATATAAGGACTATTTACTGAAGCCGGTTATTTTGCAGAATGGTATAGTACACGGAATACTTTTTAAACTAAATTACAAAGAGACCGGTATTGAATTGATCGAAATGCCAGTTGCAGCACATGTATTAATATTGTTGTTTGTAGCTCAGTGGGTAGAGCCTCTGCCCAGCAAGTGGAAGGTCGTGGGTTCAAGTCCCACCAAACGCAGAAATATTTATTTTCTTTCGAACGTTTCACCATCTAATCACGCCATAACATCGGCGCTGGTATCACTACGCCAATAAACGTTGATTTATATTGTTGTTTAATTTAATCTGCGTAGTGTTCGATTTATATAAATACATATGTTGCAACGGACGTTTCGATCAATTTAATACGTCTCTTCTTAATTTGGTTTAAATAGTAGTCCATGTACTACACCATTCTGCGAAATAACTGGCAACAATATATATACGTTCGTAAAGAGATTATATATTGTCGTTCGTAGCTCAGTGGGTAGAGCCTCCGCCCGGCAAGTGGAAGGTCGTGGGTTCTTTCTTTTGAACGTTTCACCATCTAATCATATCATAGCATTGGCACTGATATCACTACTCCAATAAACATTGATTAATATTGTTTGATTTAATCTACATAGTGTTTGATTTATATAAATATTGACAATGTCAAAGAAACCTCAGCTATGTCAAAAATGTTGTACTTATTATTGAAATACATATAAACTGACAAATTACAATCTATATATAATTCATAATACATATTTTAGTCAGGGCTGGCGTTACATGAGGGGGCGCATGGTTTACTGCAATGGAATATTACTTATGTAGTGTTCCATCGGGCCAGCAACAGATTTTTCGAGCCCCTACGTGCTACTTTCCCTCTATATAGATATGCATGTAGGTCAAGTATCATCTAGGGGCGTTACTTCTACGTGCATATGAGTGTACAGAGAAAGTAGCACTTAGGACAATACCAAGTCGCCAAACACACGGGCCACCATCCATTGGCATTAGATCATTTTGGAAATTCTTTAAATGGCGCACTTTGCCGTATGTGGTAACCTTGAACGTGTTGGATGCGAACACTAAATTTACTGTAATGGTCAAATGGCTAATCGATAAAATGGGGTTCAACCAATTTTCCCCCATTCTGGTACATGTGATTTTCTCAAAAAAAAAAAATTTGGGGGTGTTAAATTATAAAACCGAAATTTTAGATTTGATAGGTTCGGAAAATATGTATGCAAATATTCTGTGAATAAAGTTCAATGAATAGTTATAGAAATGTGTTCTTGCTTCAGAGCCATTCCATGTCAAATCACCCAAAGGTGGTTGCTCGACTAGTTCGTTGATTTTTATCTGCCACCATTTTGATTTTACAAGGGTTTTGAAAAAAGGCAGCTGTGTGGTTTTTATTGCAGATAGCATGTTCTGGTTTTCACTGTCTTAGAGATCCTGGCCTTTCAAAAAATGTATATGTATGCAAGGTAAAGTTCTGGTAACCGTTACTTTTAATGGGCTTAAATATAGGCCTTATAATTAAAAGAATTTTTGTAAAATCAAAAAGGGTTTGAAACGACAGGATGGAATATTTTTTTTAAGTATTATAACTAGAAGGGTCTCCAGCCATAGTGAAAGAAATCCTGGGTTTTAAGCCCTTCTGGCCAATCTTTAGCTCCGAAATTAGAAAAATTCCAAAATTTGTGAATTTCAAGACAAAATATCTCAAAAGAAGGACCTGCCAAAAATCCGAATTTTTGGTCATGGATATTCCTACGAGCACTTAATAAAACCTGTGAAATTCATTTTGGGAATAACACTGAGATGTTCATGTTACAAGCTGTCAATATATATATATATATATTTTATTACCAACTGATCACTGTTCCAGGAACAGTATGCTCCACTGAAACTCCTGTTCTCAAATAACAGCGGTGATTTCAGATCACCAGTGATTAGGGATAGGAGTTACTTGAAGTAACAGTTACAAATCACCTGTGACCGAGAAATCACTGCTCTAGGAACATATTCCTACGTTTCCATGGTACAGGAAACACGCTGAGATAAAGGGCTATCACAACATCTGGCATAGTTGTCTAGATGACATCAGGGCTCAGGCACTAATTCCCCATTTAACATCTGATATTTACAAGGTTATATTATATTGTTATAGTTAACCAAATATTTTAATTATTGTTTTAGTTAATTGTTTTATTTTTGTTTAATTCACTTAAAGTTCAAATTCAGTTAATGTGATTATATAGGTACTCCTACATCAATAGCAACTAGTGAAATCAGATCAATCGCTATCTAGATGATAATTACAAAAAAAAAAAGTAACTTGCTGCGGCATCATGATCCTTTATCATGGTGGAGATCCCATTCTCTGATCTACCCAAATCTATCAGAGTTAGCGAAAAGGAAATTCAACTTTATGGCAACATGAGTGCCTTGCGAAAGAATTTTCTTAAAGGCTGGTAACATTTTAACCGATGGAAGAATGGTAGCGAGGTAGTGTGAAGACCACACACAAAACATTCACTGATTCAGGAAAATTGCAATTCCCAATAAGCTTCAGAAACATTCTGAACATGCAGAAGGTCACTCCATCTTTTGCAAACCGCTTTTGACATTACGAAAAAAATTCAAGTGAACGATGGCAGTTTCACCATGCACATGATTTCTACAAAGGAAATATTTTCCCAGTTTTTCAAGACCTATATTTTCAATGACAGCAATTTAATAGAACTATAAAAGGATACACTCTTACTAATCCTGAACGAGTACCAATAGCCATAAGTTGAAGTTTTGCATCCCATGCCAGAGAACTTGGACGGTGGGGAAATCCATGAGGAACTGTCTACACAATTTAATAAAAAGTTTATGTAATTCTGTCCAGTACTGAAATATGATACAGAATGTAATGGCATAATGACGAACTAAATGAAGCAAGACCAAAATACACAAAGAGTCCCATCTAAGGCATAATCAATGGATTATACAGGGCGTCTCAGCACCAGGGTTACAAACTTCAAGGGGTCATAGTACTCA
>QLNU02003225.1:87085490-87098567 GCA_006491805.2 Dysdera silvatica | reverse complement strand
AAGCACAAAATGATAACCGCCCTGACAGAACTGCAATACTTATACGACACAATAATACTTACACGACACACATAGAGTAGGATTCAAAATACAGCTAATCGCATTTCAATATTTGATTATTTAATACAGTGGCTTTCAACCTCCTTATTTAGTTCGTGGGCTTCCCTTCTACACTCCCAATGAACCCCGTGACATTTTAAATTATATAATGAATGTATTGTTTTTAATAAATTTATTTTATCAAAACCACTTCTTATTTATTGCACATTATTTGCTTACAATATAAAACATATTAATAATAAAAATATAGCAAAATATTTTATAGTGCCACAAAAATAGCTTTAATCAGTGTATTAAAACTTTTTAAATGCGATAATTTGTTGTGATTACTCTCTATTTATTAATAAGCATTTAATATTATAGCGAACTTATAAATAAGTGCTCAATATTAGAGTAAAAATGTAAATAAGTATTATAATTTGCATCACACGTTGCATTCTTATTTAAAACAAAAATACCAAAAAGTTAGAAAACTGCAATATTACCCAAATACGAAAGAAGGGGCGGGGGCATTTGTTTATTTTTTCTTCTGAGGTGGAGGGAGGAGTATAAATGACCAGAAATGTGCTGCGTAATACTTGAGCGGCCCCAAATTTTAAATCAACGAATTTTTTAATCTGATACTTTTTAGTTCTTTTAAAAATATTGACTGCCGGAAGTAGGAAGGTTAGCCTATGAAGGAATAACCAGATGTATGTTTTTTATTTATTTTTTTTCCTTCTAAGTGTTTCTTTGGTTTTAAAATTTTTTTGATACTATCCTTTTCCGATTTTTGTTTGTGTGGATAAGTGGTACAGCTATATACTTATATGATTTAAATCTTGTTACATATGCATGTGTTTTATATGCCAGTGATATGATGTCATCTGTGAGTTTCGCTTAGAAATTTCACATACGTTAAAAGTGCTAATTTATAGTTTATAAGTAGCGAGAATTACAGAATGTGCCGGAATTTAGATGAATTGCAATGAAAACTATGCTAAATAACAGGAGGCACAAAACTTTAGTTACGCTATATTACGATCTCCGGTTGTAATATCCATCTTGTCAGTGCTTCTTAATAAGGATATTTTTTGATAAACATGCTAGTCGCGGACAATAGCGAAGTAATTATAAACTCATGGAGGGCTCAAGTGGCTACGGGGGTAATCGGATAAAACGGCGATGGGCAGAATAACGACGGACAAAATAGCGAAACTTTGGGTAGGACAGAATGGTGAGAAACAGTGGCCCGAAAATGCATTATTGAGAGAGACACAAAGCAAAAAAACAAAAAAAAATAGATAAATAGTAGTGTATGTTGACTTTGTTCGGAGGCACGGGACCTCAAAAAATAGTGGGGTTACCGTATTTAATATGATATAACAAAGGGCGTAGGCAGAAAGTTCATAAGCGTGGTTATAGGACCAATTGGGGGGCGTGTTACAGAGCTACAACTCATATATTCCTATGTTAAATATATGGACATAGACGATGGGAGTTGCAACCCCCAAAGAACCCCTTGGCTAAGCTTATAACCTCCATTGCTTTTTGTGGGCCAATGCCCACAATAAAGTCTGTATCTTCCACTGTTTTTGTTACTTTGTGTACCCCTTAATAATATCAGCGTGCCATCAATGCCCGTTTCGTTAAAGCTTTCTCCCCCTCCCCAACTGTCTCTTGTGGTGCAGAGTGCCCTCTTTATTGCCTTATAATGAAGACTGCAAATCATACTGCTTTTTATGGCCCATGCAACCCTCCCCACCAATAAAGTCTGTATTTATCAGTGTTTTGTTGCTTTGCTTTGTATTCCTCGTAAAATCTCGCCATTTTGTTTGTTGCCGTTATGTCCTAGACCTTTAGTTTCGCCAATTCGTCCGTCGCCGTTATGTCCTAGACTTTTGGTTTCACCATTTTGTCCGTCTCCTCTGTGTCCTAAAATCGGCTACGGGGTCTCATGGCTTCAAAGAAGATTATGTAATGCAACCTTAGAGAAAATGATTCATTTTGATATCCAATGGAGATGGGGAAGCTTGAATTTCTCCCTTTCCTACGCCGCGGGTTGCAGACATTGGTTTTTGGAATATAGTGTATGGACAATATTTTCAACAGGAAATGGTTTTAACAATGTGAATACGTGATTGAGGAAGTCAAAAACGCATGGGCATACTGATCGAATAGAAAACAGATAGAAATATGGGATGCGTAGGAATTTCGACTTGAGGCTGTACAAAAGCTTAAAAGAATATTGAGTGATTGAAGAATTGTCTGTTAAAGAACAGTTGAGATCGCTGCCACAGTTTTAAACCACGCCATTATGCTAACTCCGCGAATCGAAAAATACAAGAATTCGTGATCTAGCTCGCAAAAGTTGAACCACCTTGCCTTAAGAAATCCAAATTCTACGGAAATATATAAACCCACTTCTTAATGGTGGCGTAGTAGTAACGGAGTCATCGATGGTGCCATTTATACGGGTTCAACTACCAATGGTATCGAGGAACGCATGTCGTTTTTTTTAACTAGCATAGTCCTGGGATTAGTTTCCTTGGTAGCAGTGGTTTGGATTATTCAGCAAACTATAGGTCCTTGCGCAGCATGCCTTTTACTATCCTTGAACCGTAAAAACACAAACAAAACTATTACCAATTAGTAGTAACCTTTTTAACTTTCAAGACTTGCGGTGGTGTTGCAGTAACGCATCGGCCTAGAATACAGTTATCCCGGGTTTGATTCCCAACTGTGTAAAAAATAAAAAGAAAGAAAGAAAAAAATTTGGTTGCCAACAAACTGCTTACTGTAGTTCGGAGGTTGGTTCTCTAGGCCTTATGAGGTTCTGATTCCTCGGAAAATTGTAGGTCTCGGAGCAGCATAGTCCTTTGTCTTTGTGCCGCAACACTCAAACAAACGAACTTTCACCTTCAGTCTGCTCCACAGTGCCGTAGCTAGCTTGATATAATTGGTAGGGCCAATAAATATAATTTTTAACGTTGACCTATATATGTTACTCCGTGAAAGCGGTGTAAACTTTAAAGAAATGGGCAGGTTCAAAATGTATTTGGGCGGGCCTTGCTCTCTCTGGCTCATCCTCAGCTACGGCACTGCTGTCCATTAATTGATTCAACATAATCTTAGCTGTCCTTCTGCCATAAAAATCAGTCGGTCCATGTCTAAGTTAAAAATGTCGATTCAAATTTCACAATTCAATTTTGCATAAAAGCAATAGGGATCGGCAACCTTTTTGAACTGTTGTGCCTAAGTAATACGGCATATTTATTTCCCGTGCCAGTGAACGTATTCATCAAATTATATCGATTACTACTTATAACAATTTTAAATACCTATATTATTATTCACTTAATAATACAAATTAAGCAGCTCCTTTGGTATGTAAGATATTATTACCCTTCACAGGGATAACACAATTGCCAAATATTGGTCAACACACAAAGCCACCGGGGCGAGATTTTTGTGAGTTTTTCGTGGGGGATTTTTTATTACAAATAAATTTGACACCCACGTATTAGTAGCTCAAACTAGAGCTATTTTTGTTTAGGAGAAAAAGAGACGCCGTCCTCATCCCGGATTCGAACCAGGGTCTCCGCGTTGAGCTCGCGGTGTCTTGACATACTAGACGAATGAGAACAAGAACAAGCCCTTTTTTTCTCCGTATATTAAGTTGTAAGATATTATTACCCTTCACAGGGACTGCACAGTTGCCAAATATTGATCAACACACAAAGCTACCAGTCCGAAATTTTTGTGAGTTTTTCGTGGGGGAATTTTTATTACAAATAAATTTGACACCCACGTATTAGTAGCTCAAACTAGCTCTTTCAAACACTCTGATAAATAAATGGCAACCTTCACATTACATAAACCCTCAAATTTCGCCAAGTTAACAGTAACCTCTTCACCAAATGGAACTGTCTCATGCTTAGCCGCATCACCTATAGGAAAATGTACGAATTTAATAAAGATATAGTGCAATTACAAAATTTTGGATTTTTTTTTTATCAAAATCGCATTAATTTTAACTCAAACTTACTTAGAGGAATAGACAAATGTCTAATAAATGCTTTTTATTTTGCCAAATATTTTTTTTAAGGTTCAACTGAGGTGAGGATGTTACTGTGTCACCAAATATCCTCCTAAATTCAGAATGTCGACAAATTTCAAGATCTCTTTTAAAGCACCCCATTTTGGAACTAAAAAACTATATTCATAAATTTAGTTAAGAAGCCACGATTTTTCCAATTTCTGAATATTTTATGAGAATGTTTTCCGAGGAGCCCAAAAATATTACCCCTGGGAGCACTGTTTAAGGACCGCTGACATAAGGAATGCCTTTCGTTTATTTAGATAATTAGTTATATTATCGAAATAGAAAGCCTCGGATTAATTCCTTTGCTTAATTGGTGAGCGCGTATGTCGGTTTCATTCAGTTATCCACCTGTTTTACGTCATACAAGGTGCCGAAGCATCACTATTTGTCTACTTCCGCCGGATTAAAAGTTGATTTGTTGATAAACAAAAGAGATCTGAAGGAATTATTCATCGCTGCACAATTTTTTGTTTGAAAAATGCAAAAATAATTAAAATTCCTAAACAATAATATAAGACTGTGAAGTCGCTTTTTCAATAGTTGAATTTAGGGAGAAGTAAATATATTCACGTTTTCTCCAGTGCAGGGATACGCAAATTTAATAAGTGACGCGGTCAGGAGGGAGTGTCATAATGTTTTTGGCGTGGCCGGCTGAAGTTGTAGAGCTGACGTATTGTTCTTTCTGTGCTTAACGACTTTATACTGTAACTCGATTTCATTTTCAAAGCAACTGTTTGCATTTCATCGGCTTCTACTGGGATTCAGGTAACTGCCTTTAGTTGATACGTTATTTTTTATACAAACGGTAAGAGGCCAAACTTTTCAGCTTCCCCAAACCAGTTTTGCCAAGTTACTAAGCCTAAGAATTTGAAGCTTGTCATTTTTTTTTCTGTACATTTCACCCGGTGAAAAATACTCTTCGCGATTGAGGGTGAAGTACGAAGGCGTAAGTACTAGAATTGTCAGATTTGCACGGGCTAATGTATATTAAAGCCCTCCACTTTATATCGATGTGAACTAAATGGGTCTTCCAATTTAATTTTTGTGTAATTAAGCTGTCTAACGGCTTTCCCAGCGTACTTTCATTTTTTATCTCTGATATTCGGTTCTTCACCTTGGGAGAAAAGAAACGTGAAAAGCCTCAAGGAAATTTCTTTTTACTGTTAGTTACTTACAGCTCATGGACTGTTTCTTTAGGGTAACTTTAAACATATACAAATTGCTTTTTCAATAAAGCCATTAATCTGTCGAAACTAGTTATTGTGTATGTTTAACATCAAATACATGTGTGGAAGTATTGTAAAAAAATTAGTTTGTTGAATTTTTTCTTTTATTCCGTTTTTGTCACACTCCCCATTTTTTTATTTTTATTTTGTAATCGTTTGTCAACATAAACATTTTTTTTTTAAATTTAACGTGAGGATTTATGTAAGATTTTGCAGTCCAGTTATTCTGGAAGTGTGTAGAACTTGAAGGCAGAAACACACATGTTTGTGGGTCTTTAACTTGTATTTGTGCCTATAAATTGTACTCCTATGTATATGTACCCTTGTCGTATGTAGTTCAATATATTGCATTTATTTTGGACTTGAAATTTTTAGTTCTACTTACTTAAAAGGCATTAAAAAAACTTAATTTAGGCTCTGACTTTGGTTTTGGAGTAAAATACGAACTATCAGGGAAGAAATGGGCGTTGGTGCATATTATGTCTGTTGCCAATCGTGTCACCAACTTCTTGGATGTCATCATGAATTGCAGTTTTGCTCTTTCGCTTTATTTCCAGGTGCCATGATGAATTACCATTTACAAATGGACACATTTGTATTGCACTGATTCAACCCTTTCAATATTCAAGTAGCTTTTTGGGAGTCAAACAATATTAAGTTGGGGGCGTGGGGGTTGAACCCCCATTAAGCATCCACTGATGCAGGTATCTGATGCCTGACGTCCAACGCTCTTTCTGGCAATGTTCCAAAAAATAAACTGCTGTATGTACGGTGTGATAAGCTAGTGTGCAGAAAAAGCCTAATGTTCAATTTTCGGACCGATTTTAAAAGTATAGCATGTTTCTGCAACATCTGTGGCAACAAGGAAGTAATATGCACTTGGGGGGGGGTTGGAATTCGATAACCGGATTCCACATATTGCAGGGGTGATTATGTTCTGGGAATTTCAGCTTCCCTCTTCCAGGATTTCTTTTTAAAAAGTTACAAAAAGTTTTTGTTTCCTATAATTTTTTATATTCCTATCGGCGTTTTTTCTACATTTCTTCGTTTGTATAGCCAACTGCTCCACAAATTGTATAGGAGTTCTGTATAAATGTATAGCAATTTTATTTTTTATACAGTTACACAGTTCAATGTTGTACTTGCGAACAAAAACATGTTTACCAATGGAAAAAAAAAAAGGTTCAGCATACCTGGAGCTGTACACGTAAAAGTGGAATAGAAATAAACAAGTAAAAAATTGTCTCTTAATCTGAATCAGAAGATAATGATTAGTAAACTGAGTTTTTGAGGAATTTGAAACTTTTAGCTTTTTGTATGGCTGATAGTCAAATGGTTTGATTTCAGGATGGCGACTTTTTTTTTTTTTAACTTGCCCTTTTCATTGTAGAAAATGCTCTTTCCACCTTCGCATTGGAAACAGGAAATAACCTGAAAATGTTTATGATATGCTGAAGATTTGGATATACATTATCATGGTTTTTCGAAAACATTTTCACATTGCACATCCACTCAAATGTATTAAGTTTGAAAGACAAAAGGTTTTGAAATCTGAAAAGTCTGCCAAGACATGATTTTCTTTAATACTGTGATCCAATAAATCTGTGATGCTTGCATAAATATTGTGATTTATCTACTTCATATGAAGTCAGGATTTAAATCAGTAGGCCATACTTTAACTTGAATCATTTTCAGCAAAAAATTGGTAGTGCAGATTTATATACATCAAAAAATCTGTTATAGATATTATATAACTCATAACTGCATAAGTATTTTTAAAAGCTGAGATAGAAATATTTGCCAACACAATACCTTAATAAGAAGTGTGTATGTGTGGAGGGGATCTTTATCTGAATCAGGACAATCATAATGTAGCAGTTCTGCAAGAGGGTTCTCGAATTTTACTTCTATATATTTAAACATTTCAAGCAGCCTATTTATACACAATGGAGTGCATAAGCCATCTCGACATCATCTGACTGTAGAGTGAGAACTTCGCAAAATAATTTAACATACTTTTGAAAAATAACACCGAAACGACAAATTTTGTGGATTTTAGTTTTTTGATACCAACTAATTTGGCAAGTGTAGAAGCTTTTTCCGATACTAAAGTTTCCAATTGTTGTATGATGACTCCATAATTGTTTGCCAAAAGTTCAACTTAATGTGATTTATGAGTCGCCCACTGTGTGCCTTGCAATCTTGAAGCAGGTATTGAAGCAGCATGTTCATTTAAAGTTGAAGGCAATTCTTGAAATTGGTGCAATCTACTTGAACTCTTATTCTAAAAATTATGTAGATCATTCAAAAGTAAAATCTCCAGATAGGTGGAGTGCACATAATCTTTTAAGTTAGAATTCCATTTGAAATTTTTTAAACGTATACCATCTGTACGGGACATTATGGTAAATACAGGATTTGTTCTCATTTTACGAAGAACAAACAAAATGTTTTGAATCCTCCAAAAAACACCAATGAAAATCCTGATGCAAACAATAAATCTTTGGTAGTGTTGCCATATCACCTACTGAAAATTTGGCCCAATAAAACCATTGGGCGTTGGAATTTGTCGAGTGGATAGCGTTCTTACCTGAGAGAAATAGAGGACACCATTTATTCACATATTACTTGTGACACATCTTCATACTTTAAGATGTTTAAAATACATTATGAGCAATAGGGTAGTCCACTTTTATATGGAGAACCAACTTTGACTTGCATACCAGGACACATCTACTTTTTTAGACTTTCCTAGTAGGTTATATTAATGAAATTTGAGCTTTGTATTTCAAATTTAAGGCATTGCTCACTGCCCTTGAACTTCCATTTTAACTGTATTTCATGTACGCAAGGTTAAAATGATATGGAATGAGATGTACTATATATAAGCATAATATACAGTAGAACCTCCATATAATGAAAATGACGGGTTCATGAAAAGTACTCTACTCGTTACATAGAAAATTCGCTATGTGGAAACAATACATTCATGGATCAGGGCAATGTACTACAATTAAAATCCCATTTTTCAGTAAACGACTGTTTCTCATAAATGATATTCAACCATTTAAAAATAGATGTTTTTGATTGTGAAATATACATGCACATAAAAAAAAAAAAAAGAGAGTTGAAAAATTCTTATCTTAAAATGAAAACGTATTTAATGCTTCTTTCATACACATTCATGCTTTTGTAAAAAAAAACCTCTTAATATCCTGCTGCACAACAAATGGCGGTGTTGATTCATCATACAAGTGTTAGCACCCCTGTGGGAAATTTGCAAGGTCTGGATTTCTGGTAATAATACGAGCAAAAATGCACAAGTACTACTATTCAAACAATACAGTGTATTCAAGAAAAATTGAGGTCCGCTCCTAGCCTAGCAGCTTCCCATTGCATGGGGTAATCAGACAAAGTGTGTGTGCTTAGGAAAACTCTTTATTAGGAAGTTTAAAGTCCCTTAGGCATTCCTCATTCTTTTTGCCACTTAAAATTGTATTTCCACAGAATTAGGGAACTTGATGTCGCAAATGTGACCATACGATTTTCTGTTTTGGTCGTTAAAAATTTCATTATATAGAAATTTATTTCACTATATAGAAACACTTTCATATGTAATGACCATGGGGATTTACCAAAACTTTGCTATATAGAGAATTTCACTTGGTTAATACCGATAAATTCACCGAGAAACTTTTCCAACTGTCTTATTAATTAGTAAGGCAGTTGTATTCTGTTCATTTTTTCAAGAGCAATATCAAAATAATTTTTTCGTTTGGTCAGCCCAAGGCCTGGCCTTTGGATCCTGGGCACCATTGCTCCTCTCTGTAGGTGTGTCACTGCATTAGACTGTACTTTATCTTGTATCGCTCGTTTTTTTTTTTGGAATACTAAAAAGAGGATTGCATTATTCGATAGAAATAATTTTCATTTTTTTTGTTATAGGATGAGCATGTTATGAGTATGTATGTGTTTGAACGATATGAACTACGTTTATACGTTTTATTCAGATTGATATTAAGTTACAGAAAACTTGTGTAGGAAATTATAACGTCTTGACAATTATTATGACTTTAGTTGCAAAGAACGTTAGCGAAAGTGAATATTTGTTACTTACAAAAACAAAAACAGATTTCTCAAAAATATAAAAAAAAATCGGATAATTTTTTATTCTGATCAAATAATACATGTTAAATTTTACTGCAAGAATATGCAGAAAAAATGCAATTAGTTACTGCATTTACTGCAAAATATCTCTACTCTTACAGGTTCAGGTGAGATAAGAGCAAGCTGGTTTTCAACATCTTTCTGGAAATATCGCCAATGATTTCGCCGAATTGCTAATAAGTCTTTTAATGGATATCAATAATAGAGGCGATGTTCAGAATTGCAAAAAAAACAACAAAAAACATTTTAATGTTTCATCTGAAAAATCGTGAAACATGCATTCAATATATTTGAAAGATGCATACAATGCATCAAAACTTAATTTTTAGCTCTAAATTTTAACCGAGATACAGCCGTTTGAAATCTTCAAAAATGCCCCAAATTTTGCCCTTCTTTGGCCCCTGACATCTGTATTAAGGCGTATGCTGAAAAACGCTCCAATATATGCCTAACAATTTTTTGACAGCTTTCAAATGAGACCACTCCCATTAAAATTGGCGTCGTCCAGCTCGGGCCCTTCCCTTGTAAGAGAAGCAGGATTCATTGCTAAGTACTCTTCTCTGATCATATTGTCCTGGATGACCACATTTGCATGACGTATTTTGCATATGTAATTCAGTTTTTTTTATGGGTACATTTTTTTCTACAACAGTGTATAAAATTCGTTTCAAAGATAATTTAATTTATTTAATAAAGTTTTCTTTCATAATTTGTGAACTGCATCTTGTTTTTTTATCATTGTCAGTCGTACTTTGTGTTTATGCATACAAAGTGGTTTGAAATTGCATCGAAGTAAAACATTTTGACAATTAAGAAAAAATGGTTAGGTGATATTGATGTTTGTCTACAGCAGGGTTGTCCAACTTTTTTTGGTTGCAGGCTGCTTAAATTTTCATTGAACTCTAGGGCCAGTGGTTTCATGCACGTAAAAAAACCAAAACCCTTTCATAGTTCCTTTTATTTGTCCAGTTGCGATATGGAAAGGGGTAACCCATATTGTCTCTGTGGGTTTTCCTTACTTATGAAAAACTAAAATTTCCACTTTGGATTTTTATTTTTTTTATTTCAAACGGTTTTTGACAAGCCAGGTTGTGGCCTGCTGCAGGCCATATAACTCTGGTTTATAGCAAACACGTTGATTCCAAACTCTTCATTATTTGTACTTTCTATTGTATTTAATTTCCTAAGAACATTCGAAACAAATATTTTATTTATTTCCATGTCAAGTCTGTTTAAAGCACATCTGAACACTGTTTATTCGTATATTTAATTTTAATATCTTATTTTATTGTTGGGTAACAATTTAGTGTTAGTATTGTAAAAAAAATCCTAAATGTCAATAAAGGTCAGCGCTTGTCTTATCTGGGGTACTAATGTTAGGCCTTATCAAACATATACCAAAGGAGCACTTGTCCTTGAAGTTTATCTGATGTTCTGAAGAAAGTCAGACTACCTGAGCTTTGAGTGTTTTTAGATGTGCTATCTGTTTCTTAAATACTCCACACAATCTTTTAGAAATGAACTGTTAAAACATTATTATAAATTTGTGCTTTATGATACTTATTTCTCTCTGAAAACTGCATAGGCATAAGCAATTAAAACATCAAGATATTATTGTAATTGATGAGGAAATTTAGATTACGTAATTTAAACAAAATCGCTGAATTCTATATGTTGGTTTCATCATACAGGCACATCCATAGTGTATCTTCTTGAATACTAGTGTGCTCATATATTGGTTATGATTAGAATCATTTGCTATCTGGAACATTAGCTCTACGATGTCATAGAAGTTACTCATTAACTTAGATTAAGCAACAATTAGGTTTGGTTCTGATGGTACATACTATCTCGGTTTGGTTCTTAACTAATAACGGTTCCGATTCCACAGAGAAATGTCAATTCTACTAAATTTGTACTGTTCTCTAATATTACCAAACTTGTACAACCGTAGATTAATAAACAGTGTATCCAAATCATACAGAGAATAACATCACTTCCAAAAAAGATTCTTTTGTCTCTTCAGTACCCTCAATTCTAACTGCTAATATTATGAGTAAATGGCTAATGTTACCTGTAGAAAAGCTTTTTCAATATAAAATTTCAATTTTTATATGTAATAGTATAAAAAACTTGTGCATACTGATCTCATATGCTCGCAATTACATAATCATGGTTATCTTACTGGAAATATAAACAAGTTAATACCTGATTTTTCGAGAACAAATCTTGGAATGACGCATATTGCTTCTATGAGTCTTAGAATTTGGAATTTCCTCCCTAACAGATTACATGCACTTACTTCCATTTCTCTTTTTAAAAACACGTCTGCAAATATCTATTAGAATTGTAACTGCCTTTATTTTCATACATTGTATATTCATTGCGATAAGGTGTTACTTTACACTTGTTGTTCCATTGTTTCATGTAATTATTACAACGATTTTTCCTCCTCCCGCGCATTGTGGGCTTAGTCAGACTTGAGTCTTCAACCAATGTTGCCCAGTCAGATATCAATCTGCAATTTACAAAATGCACGTATTTGTTATATACTATGTGTAAAAAATACCATAACGTAGCAGGATTCTGCCTAAATAAATTCGTATTGTAAAAAACGTCACACCACATCACGACTTCAGCTGTCTTTGTACCGTAAAATGCAAACTGAATCACTAAACAATTCTGTTAATCCTCACTGCATACCTTTAGGAAAGTGAGCTTTTTGGAAAAGATTAAATAAGAGGTTTATCAAGGTTCATTTGGGCAACTCGCTTGAAGGTTGGTTATGTTAATAAATTAATGAAGCAAATTTACTTTCGCTACAGATTTAGAAATATTAACTCTTCATTATAGTCCGTAGAGTTGGTTTCCTTGAGTTTAAGAAGTTTGAATATTCCTTGGAAAACTGTAGGTCCTGATGCAGCATGACCCTTGCTGTCCTTGCATCATAAAATTAACGAACAGATCTAGAAATGAGAATTATATCTTCATGATTCTCACCGGACTTGATACATAGTTCATTATGTATTATCCAGGGATCTATTACAAAATTTGCTTTCATCACTTCGACCCTTGTTTTATAGGCCCAGATTGTTAGCGATACCATGTGTTAAAAAAAAATTACTCGCCTTATGTATACATGAATTTTGTGAATTTCATATACTACAAAAATTTTAAGACAAATTTATAATACAGGGTTTTTATGTAATTGTTTTCACAAACTCACTAGCTGAGGTGGGGTTAAAAATTATTTTACATTTTTAAAGTTGGTACTCAAATCTTAGCAGTATGCTATAATCCTTCGAAATTTTAACTCCCCAAATAGTTTATTTTGTAGCCATTTTGTGAGAAATGTTAATTTTCATAGATAAATTTTTATAAACACAGTTGCATGTTTTTCTTTATTGTAGATCAGTGTTTCAACAAAATTTTGTGTTCAGAAAATTCAAATTCTTAAAATCATTTTGAAAAGGCAGATGTCATATTATAGCAGTAATCTTATGAACTGGTGATAATTTCTGATGCTTTGAAGTTTTTTCT
>QLNU02003225.1:87047563-87085390 GCA_006491805.2 Dysdera silvatica | reverse complement strand
ACCAAATGTCTTAACAGCGGTAACATACCAAACCAATGGGATTCTGCAACAGTAATTCTTTTGCATAAAAAAGGTGATAAAGAGGATTTGAAAAATTACCGACCAATTAGCTTGTTACCTGCTATTTATAAAATCTTCACAAAAGTGCTAACACATCGCCTGCAGAAAAAATTAGATGCAGCTCAACCAAGAGAACAAGCTGGATTTCGAAGTGGATTCAGTACAGTGGACCATATTCAAGTATTAAGAGAATTAATTGAAAGAACACATGAATATGAACTTCCATTGTGTGTGGCATTTATTGACTATGAGAAGGCCTTTGACTCTATTAAAACATCAGCAGTCATCAACTCTTTAAGATCAACAGACATCGAGGAAGTGTACATTGACATGGTGAAATGTGTGTATAAAAATGCAGCTCAAACCCCGTTACGTAAAGATAAAGAAACCCTTCGCTGGAGTGCATTTGGAAGAAACAGTTTTATCCTGAAGGGGAAATTGCCTTTATGTCTAAAAAGAAAAGTCTTCAACCAGTGTGTATTGCCAGTCCTCTCTTATGGATCAGAGACATGGAGTCTAACAGTTGGAGCAATACGAAAGTTACAGACAACGCAAAGGAGCATGGAGAGGTGCATGCTTGGAATAACTAGGAGAGATCGAAAAAGGAACACTTGGGTGAGAGAGCAAACTAGAGTAGAGGACATCATTGTTAAAGTAAAAGGGCTGAAATGGCGATGGGCTGGGCATATTGCAAGAAGAACTGATCAACGATGGACAACAGAAATTCTGAACTGGATTCCAAGAGACCACCGAAGACCTAGAAAACGTCCTCAAACTAGATGGGTGGATGAAATAAGAAAACAGGTTGGGGTGACTTGGAAGCGAATTGCTCAGGATAGACTTGTGTGGAAAGCATTTGGAGAGACCTTCATCCAGCAGTGGATAGATAATGGTTGAATATGATGATGATGATGATGATGATATATATATATATATGGCCTGCAAAAGGGTTGCTGGTATCTAACTGGAAGGAGACCCACACGCTGAACGTATGTGACGATGTGTGGAACCGGCCAGGCCAGTAACCTAGTGTCCTACCCCGCCTTCAAGTGGTGCAGGCTGAGCTTTCTATTTATGTGGCAAATTAATATTTGCTGCACGGATAGAAAGGCGGAAGGGGAGGGCTAATTCACCAACCCGTCTAGCCAGCGTGGTGAAATTATGGCTAATTCCTCCATTATGTTGACACACCAGAAACCATGGCCCCTAGTCTCCAGGTGCTGGAGTGCTCCTGATCAAGGCAGCGGTCAGTGTGGCATGAAAGCAGGGGGTGCTAAGAATCACTGGAATGGCCCAGGCTGCCGTTTGTTATTGACCTTGGCTACGTTTAATGGACGATCCCTTGCTTCTGAAGCAAAACTTCAGGAATTGGAAGAGGAACTTGACAAGATCAAATGGGACATTGTAGGACTCAGTGAAGTTAGAAGAAAAGGTGAAGAGTTGGTGGAACTTAAAAGCGGACATTTGTTTTATTATAGAGGAACGGAAACTGGAAGAACAAGTGGTGTTGGCTTCTTAATCAACAAAAGAATTAAAGACTGTCTTCTGGAAGTTGAAAGTACATCAGATCGAGCAGCGAGGCTCGTTGTTCAACTAACCCAGCGATACCAACTTCAAATAGTACAGGTATATGCACCAACATCAAGCCATACCGACGAAGAGGTTGAAGAATTTTATGAAGAAATCAAAGAGTTACACACCAAAGGGAAACAACATATCAAGCTCATCATGGGGGATTTCAATGCAAGAATTGGACAACAGGAACAAGGAGAGACATCGGTTGGTAAATACGGATATGGGGAAAGGAATGAACGTGGCGATCAACTCATCGAATTTGCAGAAGCTGAAAACCTTAGCATCATGAATTCATTTTTTAAGAAGAAACCGCAAAGAAAATGGACATGGAAACACCCAAATGGGGGAACTAGTGAAATTGACTATATCCTGGCAAACAAGAAATCAATTATTGAAGATTGCAGTGTACTGAACAGATTTAATACTGGAAGTGATCATCGAATGGTGAGATGTAAAGTGCACTTAAATACTAAATTAGAACGACAGAAGCTCATTAGGAAACAAGTAAGTAAGAGGGTGGATTTAAAGAAATTAAAAGAAAATACCGAGGCATTCAAGTTGGAATTAAAAAATCGCTTTTCTGCACTGGAAGGACTTATTGATGAAAGTGATATCTCAGAAGCAAATGAAAACATTGTTAAGACAATAGTTGAAACTGCTGGGGAAATTGGTGGTGTAACCTGTAAAAAGCACAATAGCAAATTATCTGAGAAGACGAAACAGCTCATGAAAAGGCGAAGAGATATGAAGGTGGACAATCGAAATACCAGTTCCAGGATTGAGTACATAGAACTTTGTAAAACTCTGCGCAAAAGCATGAAAGAAGACATAAGAAAATTCAACTGTGAGTTAGTAAGGAAGGCCATTGAAAATAACAAGAGCCTTAGGGTTGTTAAAGGAAGTTTATCTGTTGGGAAGAAACACATCATTGCATTAAAAGGAGAGGATGGCACCGTAACAAGAAATAGGGAAGAAATACTTAGAAGAGTTGAAGAATTCTACAAAAAACTATACGAAAGTAACAGTGAATTAAACGAAGACATTGAAATAGTCGAAGGAACAGCTCCTAAAATCTTAAAAGAAGAAGTTTCATTTGCAATAAAAAGTATGAAGAAAGGAAGAGCCCCTGGTGATGATGGTATTACATTAGATATCCTAAAAGAAGCTGGAGAATATGTAGAAGACATACTTGCAAAATTCTTTACCAAATGTCTTAACAGCGGTAACATACCAAACCAATGGGATTCTGCAATGTATAATTTTTGTACAAAAAAGGATAAAGAGGACTTGAAAATTACCGGGACTACCCAGCCGTTATTACCTGCTATTTATAAAATCTTCACAAAAGTTCTAACACATCGCCTGCAGAAAAAATTAGATGCAGCTCAACCAAGAGAACAAGCTGGATTTCGAAGTGGATTCAGTACAGTGGACCATATTCAAGTATTAAGAGAATTAATTGAAAGAACACATGAATATGAACTTCCATTGTGTGTTGCATTTATTGACTATGAGAAGGCCTTTGACTCTATTAAAACATCAGCAGTCATCAACTCTTTAAGATCAACAGACATTGAGGATGTGTACATTGACATGGTGAAACGTGTGTATAAAAATGCAAGTGCAAAATTTCGGTTACATAAAGATACCAAAACTATCAAACTTGGCAAAGGGGTGAGGCAGGGAGATACCATTTCTCCAAAACTTTTTACTTCAGCTTTACAGATGATTTTTCAGCTGATAAATTGGAATAACAAGGGAATAAAAATAAATGGTGAATATTTAAATCATTTGCGGTTTGCTGATGACATTGTTATTTTTTCAACGAACCCATTAGAACTCCAAGACATGGTACAGGAGCTCTCAACTAGAAGTAAAGAAGTTGGACTCAAGATGAACCTACAAAAAACTAAGATCATGTTCAATAATTTTGTAGAGGAAACAAAAATACAAGTTGACAACATTGAGCTAGAAATTGCTGATTCATATATTTACCTTGGCCAGCTGATTTCAATGGATGGCAACATTATGAAAGAACTCAACAGACGTATTAAACTTGGCTGGAGTGCATTTGGAAGAAACAGTTTTATCCTGAAGGGGAAATTGCCTTTGTGTCTAAAAAGAAAGGTCTTCAACCAGTGTGTATTGCCAGTCCTCTCTTATGGATCAGAGACATGGAGTCTAACAGTTGGAGCAATACGAAAGTTACAGACAACGCAAAGGAGCATGGAGAGGTGCATGCTTGGAATAACTAGGAGAGATCGAAAAAGAAACACTTGGGTGAGAGAGCAAACTAGAGTAGAGGACATCATTGTTAAAGTAAAAGGGCTGAAATGGCGATGGGCTGGGCATATTGCAAGAAGAACTGATCAACGATGGACAACAGAAATTCTGAACTGGATTCCAAGAGACCACCGAAGACCTAGAAAACGTCCTCAAACTAGATGGGTGGATGAAATAAGAAAACAGGTTGGGGTGACGTGGAAGCGAATTGCTCAGGATAGACTTGTGTGGAAAGCATTTGGAGAGACCTTCATCCAGCAGTGGATAGATAATGGTTGAATATGATGATGATGATATATATATATATATATATATATCTTCTTCTTTGAGAATATATATATATATATATATATATATATATATATATATATATATATATATATATATATATATATATATATATATATATAAATATATATATATATATAATATATATATATATATGTATATATATATATATAGAGAGAGAGAGAGAGATTAAAATAAGCTAGGTAAAAACACTAACGCTGAAGTAAATATATAATTGCACATATAAAAGAGAGAAAAAACTGGGATTAAAACGGGAAACATACCAAAAAGTAGGAAAGATGGAAGGTCGCCAACCGGGCGCCAAAGACACCACCCGTTGGGGAGTAAACAAGGTCCGGTTGGAGATAATTCCAAACTCGAACGACTCGATAGAAAAATAAGTGATATCTACAAATCTTAGTCGCCCTGGTAACCCTAATACAAAGGTCATGATGTGGTTGGGGTGGGGTCCTAAAGGATGATCAAGAGACGCAAGTCGTTGTAATGACAACGGCAACTAATTAAGCGATAACAGAGCTTTCTATCGGCTGCCAGATGGCGCCACTCCAACGAGTGTTAACTGAGTCTAAGTAATCTCTTCTGATAGTTCAGGAGACGGAAGCTAGACAAAAAATTTGAGAAGCGACGAAGGGGCTATTCAAGCCGACGAATATCGCCCACTCTACAAGGAAACTAAGCGGGGGAGGCAAATATACAAACAAAACAAAAAAGGTACACCAGTTTTCCCTATAAACACAAAGATTAACTGAAACTGGTTATATATATGATCATTTCCTTGACTAATTATAGATTGTCCCAACAGAAGCACAGACTTAATTTCACTTGCTGTAGGTTCCGTTGGGCGATGCAATCTTTGTTTTTTACTACTCCTTTTTTGTTTTACCGAGAAAAATCTTTTTTTGTGTTGTTACCTGCTTATTTGCTGGTTCTTTCGACGAAGGAATAAGGGGGCTGGATGGAAATTTTGAATTTATGCCTAGTAAACTATCAATAGTATTTAAATGCGTCATTATTTCAGCTCTAATTTCTGAATTCAATTTTTCTGTCATCAGCTTTTCATTCAAGGAGATATTTTGTAAGTACCATTTCTTTGGTTGGTGCAGAATCATAAGGAGTTCTGACGGAAGTTGCTTCAACATCATAAGAATTATGAGGTGCATTAGTAAAAGTTTCCTTTACACTAAAAACAGTGGATATAAACTGGTTAGAAGTCAATGGGCCAACAAATTTTTCGTTTGAAGGCTTTTCAGGTAACACATTTATCAATAGTGCACTCGTGGTTTTTTGTGATATTGTAACTTTCTGTGGAGTTTGCATCTTGAACTTGCAACATGTTTCGATTTTGCACCTTTGAGCACATAGTCTAATTCCACAGGCCATTCCAATGTTTTTAACCACCGTTCTTCTGATGAGATGTTGCCTTTTAGGTTCTTTGTCTTCTTTTAATATATTACGGATGTCATTCACGATTCTTTTCTTTGACACACCTTGAACCAATTTAGCTGTGAATGAAAAAAGGATATAGATATTCAACAGTTCTTAAATATTTTTCATTTAGCAGTGGCTAAATATAGGATAGATACGATAAATATATGAATCGATTTCCAAAAAATGCTGCTTTAACAATATACGTGCTATCTCTTTGACCAATGTGGATATTTATTGACAATGTTGGCGGAAAAAAACTAGTCATTTAGTAGTCAATTTAGTAGTCAAACTGGTCTAAAACGAAGTAATAATTCGTTAACTTAATTTTTCACCCCTTTTCCACCAAAGAGATATTCCATGGTGCGCACTACTATACATGTCTGATATAGATACAAAATATACATTTAAATACAGTGTATTCATGTATATTAGAAGGTACTCCATGTCCCAATCATACCACAATGTTGCTACACACACACACACACACACACACGAGTAGCGTATTTACAAAAGATACTAACTCCACAAAAATAGAGTTAGCAACGCTTTAAGTTATAGTGCAATGATTAGATGTTTTATGTTAGAATGTAGGGGGAAAAAAGCAAGCTTACCACTTTCGTGAGGCCACCATTTTCTTAGTTTATTTAATTTTGCATTATTCAAATATCTCGAACTTATCTTTTTACGCAATTATTAATATAAAAATTTGGACATATTTTCCCCACGGAGACAGACATATTTGTCTTTACAGCATTTGGCTTTATATATTGGCATTCCATCAAGTTTTGCAATAAAATTTACAGTTCAGATTTTGAACAAAGGTTGACTTATTTTTGTACATGGCACATAGGCTACCTACTATTTGAATTATCTTCTTTTTACACCCAGTCCTTATAGCAGGTCAACTCTAGACTCAATTTTACTTTAATTGTATTGTATTATGTACTTTTCGGTTGTTTTATTTCAAAGTTACTAAGAACAGCGCATCTCTTACCTGCAATAACTTCCTTTTCTTCAGTAGGCAATGGAATATGACAGAGATTGACACCATGCTTATAGTGCTGTTTATAGTAAGTTGCTTAGCGACAAAAACAAGTCTGAAAAAAGAAATTAATCCATTGTCTTAGTTTTATATTATAGGATAAAACACAAAGTTTACAAAATCGGTATACATTAAAAATATTCCAGAATAAAGTTTAGAACGTGCAGTGACAATTTCGTTTGGATACATAAATTTTGCATGCTTGGAATATATTATATTAAAAAAAAGGAAAAAATACAAATACATGAATACGAAATTAAGCCTACAATTACAAGTAACAGAGGAAATTTACGAGTGTACTCACAGTTTATAATTCTGTTTTCATCTACTTCAATTAACGGTCCAAATAGGAAGATTCTAATAGTTTAAACAAACATAATATTATAAAAATAAGTATTTCACATTTGTGCGTACAACTGTTCCGGCTTAGTTTCAAACAACGCGTTTAACACCATTGCTTACATGGGAATTCTGCTTTGTAGGTAGGTAGACAGACCACAACTCTGACCTCACGAGCTACCAGAATGCTTCAGCAGCAGCAGGCCCCGTACATTTCCAACGTCTAAGAAACTCTGCTTTATTATACTTTCGGCAAACTCAACCTAGCTACATGGGTTACGCTACACGATGTATTCCTACGTGAAAGAAAATAGTTCCCAACGAAATCTGTTATGAGAAAAAAAATTATAATATAAAATCTATAATTATACATTAGAACTGCAGGCCAAATTAAAAATTTATAATAATCTTCATAAAAAACCTGCGTTTCTATCATTATTTAACAAAAAAAAAGTTCGTCCTTACTCTCCTCCAATCGTGTATCAGTTTGCTTATGGAGGACTTGGCGAACATCACACGTGCAGTATCCCTCATTTTAAAGCCAATACTGTTTCTGCTTCGAGCTTTTCCAGTTGCCGTCGGTCAGTCTCCTACTCCTCCCGAGTTATGGCGTCAGCTTCGGAAAGTGAACATTCTCCCCTTGCGTTCCACTCTCATGCTGCTGCAAAGCCTTTAAGTAGTTTGGCTAAGGTTATCGTTTTCAGCGTGTTTTGCAAATTGCGGGATCGACGTCTAGAAAAATCGAATAATGGAATAAGGCTTTCAAAGTTGCCCCCGCCCCCAGCCGGATTTTTCAACGTGAAAAGTGCTATTAATATTTAACGAAAAGCATTGATTTGAGTACGGCTTACCTGCCCTCTACCACCGCCCTCCCTCTGGAAAAATAAACAAATTAAAAAATAAATGTAGGTACTATGCTTTGAACCGTTTGTTGGTTGGAGACATCAATCATATAATAAATAACACTTATTAACACTTGGTGTCAGGACAAAAGGTTACTGAATTGAAACTTTATAGGATGGTGTATGAAAGATGTCGGGTGCATATTCAAAAAATGTATAACAATACCTCCCGCCGTCCGCCCTCAAGGCTTTTGAAAGAGAATTTTCGGCAGGGAGGGAAAAGGATATTTGGAAGTAACAGCGATAAGCTGCCAATTCTAACGAACTCTTGCATGTGGATCAGTCTAGACGCTTAAGGATACTGAAAATTTAACTTCCGTTCATGGTAACACGGTCAGCTTCCATAATGTAGCCAGGTTGAGTTTGCCGAGAGTATAGAATATTCAGATTATTCAAAAGTTTTTATTATGCCTATGAAATAATTTAAACATTGCAATTTACACTGTTAAATATTAGATTTTAACGAAAGGGCTTATTTGTGTACAGGGACGTGTCAACGTTTTGGAAAGTGGTGGGGGAGGGCGGCGGATTGTTTTTGCCACAAACTGGTGGCGCCATCTGTTGCCATGAATCACCAACAGTTATTATAAAATGTTAATTAGTTAAATTAATTGTTAATTAGATGTTAATTAGTTAATTAAATAGTTAAAATAAACTGAATTACAAAACAACAAATTATTGAACGATGTACGATTTCGCAGAACACCACGCGATCGATAGTTTCACAAAGACTGAAAAAAAATATACAGGTAAAGAGACAATAGACATTGTATATTTAACAATAGATACGCCAGGGGGCAATGTAAAATAGTATTATTGACGGTATGGTGCCAACATCTATTGACAGGAAATGAAATTAGAATCCAAAGTTGTTTCATCTTTGCTACATTAGTGGCAGTTAATTGTTTTTTTTTTAATTTTAATAGTATAGATCGATAATGGGGGTGAATGCATTTCGCCCCCTCCTCATTCCATTCCGCCATATTCCATTTCGCCCTCCTAGCTACAGGTTGGAGGGCAAAAAAACTCTGCCACCCGTTGACACTTGCCTGTTTGTGTATATTGTTTATATTCTAAAACATAAGAAAATCTTTGTGATGGTAACAAGCTCAGGCGCATTTGTTCTGTCCTGTGACTCATAGAACAAACTCCTGTTTTCTTTTTCAGGAAATAACAAACACTAATAAGAATATGTGAATTTATCTATGTGTGCTTATTATTTATAAAAATATTAGAATAAAAAATAATAACCAAAACATTTGATTTTAAAAAAAATATTGGAAATAAAAATTATAAAATGTTGAAATTGCAATGAAAAAATGTGGAATTGGAAATTAACAATTGCAATTGAAGATTTTAAAAATCTTTCGTAGTTTATAGTCTGTGAAATTCTGAAATTCTTTGGCAATTTCATTTTTTTCCGTTTTATAAACCTCAATTAAACAAATTTCAATCAAATAATTCAATATACTAACTTTTTACTTAGGCTTATGTATCTTCTTTTTGTCAAAATAGAGCTCCTACAACAGGAGTATTCGGCAAAACAAGTAAACAAAATAGTTTTATACTTATTTTGTGTCTTTCTTCAACATTATAATTGAAACACGAAAAAAAAAAGTTCAGAGGGAAACTGCGGCGACATTCGTTAGTGATAATGTGCCAAATGAGGTATGAGGTAATCTGAATTACTTAGTGTCAAATGTATTCGATCCAAAATGTCAAACAGCTCAGCCTGTTTGCACAGGAGCTTAACCCTTAGGGAATATTCAAGTATTACGTAAGCACCTTTGTGGGGAGGGGGTGCTATTGTTCTGATTTTCTTACGTTAGCCAATATTAATTTTTGTTTACCAGAATTGTGGGGCATGGGCTTATCCGGCATTCATAAACTGGGGGTGTTCAAGATTTTCAGGGGGTGTGGATCAGATTTTTTGTGTGTTTAGATTTTATCAAGGGGCTGTATCAAAAATCAGATGGGGTGTGTATAAATCACTGGGGGGGGGGGAAGGTTGAAATGGCCAAAATATTGCTTATGTAATACTTGAACACTTCCTTAACACCATGTCCTGAAGAGCATACGCAGTTATTGACTTTCTTTTACGATTCAGTCAGCCGTTGCCGGCTACGAAATCACTCCCTTTCCTAATGGAGCAAAATGGGCCATAGTTGTGTGTGGATCACCCTCCCTTTCCTTGTTAATTTTTCTACTTAGCTCCCGCATATGTGGTATGCTTGGAGAGAAAGGGAACCCCGGCGGATTTCAGTTTCATGTTTTTAAGAAATCTAATTAACATCAGTAATAAAAAAGTGCAAATTCTAAACATTTGAATGCATTAGGTTTTCTAAAATATTGTAACCTTACATTAATACATTTTAATAACCCCATGAAAGATACGTGTTCGATTTGGCCAGTCATCATTTTTATTATTTCCCAGTTGTTTTCGCCTTTTTACTACTCCTATTTTAAATAATTAATGGTATCTGATTAGTGATATTGGCAACATTGGTTTGTTTTGAAGACTCCATTATTGTGAATATGAACGAGGGTTTAACTGTTATAATAGGAGCCCAGTAAACGAAATACGAGGTCTGCACGTTCATTGGAAAGAGGGTCGTTGGGTCACTATCACATTTAACTGTAACCAGAAAGAAAATAAGTAAAAATTGCCGTTACACAGGTATGACATGTTAAAACTAAATATTGTATTACGCATGTTGTACGGTATGTAGTGGTTACGCATTTGTTTATCGTGTCATTAACGTGGGTTCGACTCCCAGTCGTATTGTAGAACGCACGCCGTAGCCCGGGGTTTGGCTCTCGGCAGCAGAGGTTCGGAGAACTAGGTCCCGGCGCACCGTTACCATTTCTACCCTTCCGCTTTAGAAACAATTGTTCTCAACAATATTAGGCTTGCTCAATGTTGCTTGTTTTTACATATTAAAGCAAATCAAGAAAAAGTGAAAATTAAAAGAGTCTAGTACACAATACGGTAAGTTCGCCAACTTTTGCACAACTCCGCCAACTACGGCAAGCCCGCCGTGATTTTGTCAAGTACGTCAAACGGACTACAATTCCGCCATTTTGAAAAGGCAATTTATTTTTGGTACAGAAAAACGTTGAAAAAATGCAATAAGCAGGATAAATTGGGCAACAACCATTACAAAACAATCTTTCATCAATAAAAAAAAGCAGGTAAAACTAAAGATGAATCCCCTGTTTTGTCGCCAACTCGTCTCCAAAACTGATGCTATACTCTTAAAATGGAGGAAAAGTTTTGTGGAGCATTGAAAATACGCGCATGAGTGTGGCTGTTGTATTGTAGTGGTGTTGTGTCTGTGCCTGTGGTTGTTTATGAGTTGTAGCAATAGGATAAGCGAATGTTTAAATGTTTTTATGTAATGGATTGGAATTGATAGTCTGTTTCGGACGGAGATGGGGTATAGGAGGAAGAGGTTTAAGGAAGTATGGGTAGACGAGGTATAGGGGAAGAGGTTTGGAGGGGGAAAAGGGGAATGTGGAATATCGAAATGTTGGTGTTGATCAGCTGTTGGACGCGTATTTCACAGAAGATAAGGGGTGTCGGAGGAAGAAGGGAGAAGAGGTATGAGGGGATAATGGAGAATCGGAATGTCGGCGCTGAAAAGCTGTTTGACTCATACTACGCAGAGTATATGTGGAGGCGGCGTCACAAAGACGAAGTGGAGGAAATGATTCCAAAAGCCATAAAAAATCAATGCTTAAAGACAGAAGTTTTTTTTTTTTGTTAAAAAAATCTGAAAAGAGTATAATAAGCAGTAAACTCAGTATAACAGGGAATTACTCCTTAAAAAAACATGGCGGCCGGGAAGCGAACGATGACGTAATCCGGAAAGGAGGTTGCCACGCCTTGATGACAAATCGCATAGGGGATACACATGTAGTTTGGCCAAAAAACAATTCTTGTATGAAATATTGGTGGTAGTACAGATACTGTCCCACAAGATCAATTTTCCCCTAGAAACATGAAGGAAAGTCGCTGTAGGCCGGGTTTTGACGTCAGAAATTTTAACACGTGATGTCCCACAGGGTGGAGCAGCATACAGTGTTTCTCTGTGGCGGTGGTAAGACGTTTATGGAAGTATTGCAGTGCTTAGGAAGACGTCGGAACATTTCAATATGGATTTTTTTCTTCAATTGCGGTTGAAAGGGAAGAGGAATGTTGTTGGATTGGTTTGTGGGAGAAGGTTTATTTGGTTTGGAGTAGAAGGACCCGATTTGCAAGGTGCGCTGGTATGCTAGGCCTAACGTGGATGACTGTGTAGTTAAAGGGGTGAAGTTATCCGACAGATAAAAGGAATAAAAGTTAGTATGCCGTTTTTATTTTGTTCGCTGCACTGAGAAAAAGGAGCAGGGGGAGGGGAAGAGATGGAGGAAAAGAGAGGAAAGCCAACAGCGGGAAAGGTTAAGAGGTGAAGGGGGTGGAGGTAGGATAGGGGGAGTAGGCAGAGACGGCCAAAAAAACAGGGGTTGGGAGGGGGAGGATAAAGAATATGAGGTTAGAGGGGGTAGGGGTGAAGGGGAGAGAGAGAGAGCTAAAAGAGGGGTAGAGGTGAAGGCTGGGAGTAGGAGGGAAAGGGGCAGAGCCTGTATTGTGACGTAAGCAACATGGCGGCAAGCCAGGACAAAGTTGCCATGCGGGTTGGAAACACTTCCCACTAAAAAACGAAATGGGACAGTATCTGTATTAACGCCGAAATATTCCTTCTGCATAATTAAAGTTCTGGGCCACGCTGCATATTAAAGCCTTGCCTCTGTTGCCAATTGCGCCAACTTCCTTCTCTGGTTTTAACGTGATGGAATAGTGTTCAGAGGGTTGCTTTTGCTTATCGGATGAAGGAGGGGATCCCATGTTCATTCTTTATTTAATCAATATTTTTTAGGAAGTGCTTACCTTCGTTGCTACTTTTTTTTGGATTAATCTATCTTTTCTATCCTCTTCAAATTTCCAGTCATTGCATGTGTGACGTCATACCTTAGCGTCTCTATCAACTCTAAACCGCCATTATTTCCATTTCAGCTCTATTTTTCCTTTTAATACCTTTTCTACTTGTTTTTTTCTTCTTCTAATATCTTTTCTTAGATTAATGCGTCTTTCCTCTCCTCATCCAATTTCCAGTCGTGTGTGTGGCGTCATACCGTAGCGTCTCTATAAACTACCTAAACCGCCATTTTTTTCCATTTCAGCTCTATTTCTCCTTCTAATACCTTTTCTACCTGTTTTCTTCTTCTAATACCTTTTCTTAGATTAATGCGTCTTTCCTCTCCTCATCCAATTTCCAGTCGTGTGTGTGGCATCATACCGTAGCGTCTCTATGAACTCCCTAAATCGCCATTTTTTTTCCATTTCACCTCTATTTCTCCTTCTAATACCATTTCTACCTGTTTTCTTCTTCTAATACCTTTTCTTGGATTAATGTGTCTTCCTTTCACTCTACCAATTTCCAGTTGTGCGTGTTACTCCAATTCTATGCATCTCTATCAACTCTAAACCACCATAATTTCCATTTCACCTCTATTTTTACTTCCAATACCTTTCCAACCTATTAAAATCTTTCTTTAATACCTTTTCTGGGATAAATGACTTTTCTCTCTTCCAATTCCCAGTCATTGTAGATGTAACGCCGTCATAGCGTCTCTATCGGCTGCTTAAAACTGCCATTATTGCCATTTTATCCGGCTTTTTTCTTTGGATAACGAATGAAAGGAAAGATACTAATTTAATATGTAACAAAATTACCCGAAACGGTCTCTTCCTCCTCCACTTACCCTTCACTGATTCAGGTAAGATACTAATTAAATATACAACTACATTCCTACAAAGTGTCTCCTCCTCCTCCACTTAGCCTTCACTGGGATTCTGGTAAGATACTCATTAAATATATCACTGCATTAACGGAAACGGTCTTTTCCTCCACTAACCTTTCACTGATTCCAGTAAGATACTAATTAAATATAAAACTAAATTACCGGAAAAAAGCCATAACAAAATCACGCAAATGCTTTACACCCAACACACATCTATTCTGCGCACTCTTAAAAAAAATGCTGCCCTATGTTTTTAGAGTATAGCGTTAGTTTTGGCGAGACTCGGCTTGGCGACAAGACTTTAATATGCATTGATCCCAAGTTCTGATTTGTTCACGTTCAACGGTCCCAATTTTGTTATTTGTGATATAGATACTCCGTTAACCCAGAAATATTTTTTCGTATGGTTTTTATTTTTACACTGCGGAATATTTGTAAATGGTGACAGTATAGAACACATACTCTAGTGCATTTCCTCTTGAAAAGAGTCAAAAGTATTTGGAAATCGGCTTATAATGTCATAGACTGTGTGAAGTCACACGTACAGGCATATGGACCTGCAAGAGCATTTTCGTGTTTCATGTTTGTTTTGTCTGTGTTCGTTGCAGGAAATTGTATTATGTGCGAATGGTTGACTTTTTTGTGTTTTTGTGGAATTACAGTTGAAAGAGAAAGAAAATGTGTTGGAGTGGGTTATGAAAGGAGGATTATTTTCATCTGGATATGAGTGTGAGAAGAGATCGTGGGCTGGGCCTCGTTCGAATGATGCTTTCCAGTTCATGATAGGTGAGGAGGGATAAGGAAGGGGAGTAGGAGGGGTATGTAGGGATGTAGTGGAGGTGAAGGAAGGGAGGGGTAGAAAGGGACAAGGAAGGAAAGGAAGAGGGGGATGGAGAGAAGGAAGGGGGTAGAGGAGAGGGGGGTAAAGATGGAAGTACGGAAAAACCGTAGTCATGAATGAACTGTTCAACTCTTACTTCACGGAATTTCTATGGTGATGCGGCACACAAATTTTCCAGAAAGTTTGTTTCCCGCGTTTTTAAACGTTATAAAAACCACATACATGCGACAAAGAAGAGCGATAAAGGTTAGTACCTCTTTTTTTCTTAACTTCACTGAATCGGGACGTCTGTGTTGTTAAGATGACATGATGTAAACAACATGGCAGAAAGGGAGTGTCACTGTTGCCATGCATGTTGGAAACACTTCCCGCTAAAAAGCACTAGGGTGTGTGTTGTGTACTATGACTTCGTAAATTATACGAACGAAAAATATTGATGGCGTTAACAATGTCTGCCGTAATAAAATGTAGTTTTCAGACCTTTTTTTAGGCCTAATATTTTCACGAAGGTCATATAGGGCATCGCTGTTGTGGCTCTGGTACCGAACTTGTCCCCTAGTTCTTTTTAGTGGGAAGTGTTTCCAACACGCATGGCCATTGTGACACTGACTTGCTGTCATATTTCACATTAACAACATGGACATCTCAATTCAGCAAAGTTAAAAAAGGGAGGTTCTAATCTTTGTTGCTCTTCTTCGTTGGATATGTGTGCTTTTTATGGCATTTTTCCTTACTTCTTTCCCTCCTCCACCTTCTCTTCCTTCCCTGCCTCCTCATCCCTTCCTTTCCTTTCTTCCTTGCCTTGCCTCGTCCCTTTCCTCCCTCCCTTCTTCACCTTCCCCATTCCTTCCTTTCCTCTTTCTTGCCTTTTTTCTTACCTCCCCCTCCATCTCTTCCTCCCCTATCATGCACATTATCACTTTCTGGTAATGGCACTGAAAAGTATCATTCAAATGAGACCTAGTCCACGATCTCATCTCACATTCATATCCGGGCGAAATTAATCCTTCTTTCATAATTCACTCCAGCATTTTTCTTCTTAACCGTAATAAAAAAAAAAAAAAAAGACATCAGAATATCCTATACTATATGACAAGTAAGCTTCATAAAATAGGGATGTAAAACATGCTTAGTTTAAAGCTTAAAGACAAACAAATTGATTTTAACAAAAATTTGATCTCAAAAATACGTGGAACCGCTAACGTTTATCGCAGTAGTCCGTGGTTGAAAGTCTGCAAACCTGGCAACAGTGCTTTGTTTACAAATATTCGTCAGCAATCTTGTTTTGCCAAAACCATCAGTGTTATTACGGAAATGAAATGCTGGAGTACAAAATTTTTATAAATCAACAAATTTCGTCACACGTTTTGGATTCAAACGTGGGAATTTGAATTATCATCGGGGACGGATGATGTGTTATTTTCTGAGGGCTAGATGGGACATATGGGCACAAGGGTGAACAAGTTGAAGGGCAGGGCGTCGTGCCCTTCTATTTCGCTTTAGATGAAACCCTACCAATGGTCATACTTGCAGGTGGTAGTACAGGCACCTTCTCACAAGTTCAATTTTCCCCTAGAAATGAGAAGGAAAGTTGCTGTAGGTGGGGTTTTGATGTCAGCGATTTTAACGTGTGATGCATGATGTCACACAGGGTGGGGCATCATACGGTGTTTTTCTGTGGTGGTGGTAAAAAATTTTGAAGCTGCTTCTTTGTTCTTTTCAGTGTCATGGAAGTGTTGCAGCGATTGGAAAAATGTCAGAATGTTTCAATATGGATTTTTTTGTTCAATTATGGGTGAAAGGGAAGAGGAATGTTGTTGGATTGGTTTGTGAGAGAAGGTTTGTTTGGTTCAGAGTAGAAGGGCCCAGTTTGCAAGGCGCGCTTGTACACTAGGCCAAATGTGAATGACGGTGTAATTAAAGAGGTGAAGTTATCCTACGGATAAAAGTAATAAAAGTTAGTATGACTTTTTTATTTTGTTCGCTGCACCAAGAAAATGGGGGAGGGATGGAGGAAAAGCCAACAGGGGGGGGAGGTTAAGAGGCCAAGGGGGTGGAAGTCCGGAGTGGAAAGGGAACAGGAGAAAGGGATTAGAGGGTTAGGGGGGAGTAGGAAGAGACCGCCAAGAAAACAGGGGTTGGGAGGTAGAGAGGGGAAGGAGAAGGAACATGAGGAAGAGATTAGAAGGATAGGGATGAAGGAGAGAGAGGTTAGAGGGGTAGGAGTAAAGAAGAGAGAGAGAGGTTAGAAGAGGGTAGGGGTAAATGCTGGGTGTAGGATGGAGGAAGGAAAGGGGCGGAGCCTGTATTGAGACGTAAGCAACATGGCGGCAAGCCAAGACAAAGTTGCCAAGTGTATTGGAAACACTTCTCACTAAAAACGAAATGGAACAGTATGTGTACTAGTGCCAACTTGCATATGCCGCAATATTGGGGAGTTTTTCAAAACATTTAGAAAATTTTGTGACTTGCAAAATGCAATCCATAATAACATCCGCAAACGATTACCCAAGAAGGAAATTAGCATGCCTTTGGCGACCAGGATAATTCAGGAGTTTGGCCAAAATGTTGAATGCTATGAAAAAAGCATCAGAACTACCCAATATTCGTAACTGTTTCTATTCAGCAGAGTTAAAAATAGGAAATACTAACCCTTATTGGTCTTGGTCGAACATGTGTGGGGATATTTTTTACGTTAGCAGGAATATTTTTTTAATTCATACCGCCTTTCTTATACTGCTAGTGAAAGGTGTTGCCTACAGTAGTTATAGCCCGCAATTCTGTTTTCTTCATACTGTTTCCTACATACTGGACATTCATATTCCGATATAATTAAGCGCTCATTCATAGCCCACTCCATTTGCAGTAATTCCACAAAAAAAAATAAAAAAAATCAAAAATCAACCTTTCAGACATAATATAATTCACTGCAAACGAACAAAGTAAAAAAATTATGAAGCACGTGAAGCTCAGAAGAGAGGCATAGAAATGTCACAACAGAAGCATGCAAAGCGGTGCACGCACCGGCGTCTGATTTGGAGGGCGGCCATGGTGCTTACTCGCTTTTTTTAAACATTTTATTTTTTTCTGAACATTTTTTATAATTATTATTTTACAGCAAAGTTCATTTTTACTAAAAGGTTAGTTTTTTGAATTTTCCCTTTTCCATAAAAAATACATGCCCCTTATTTAAATTAGCCCCTTTTTTTTTCAGCACTTCTTATCTTTGATTAGCAACCTCTAAATAATAATAAGAGGACCAAGGTATCGGGGGAAGTCATAAATCCTTGGCGGCAGCTTCGAACGTTGAAGGGCGACAGCAGGGAAAGGAAAGTGTCAGTATAAGAAGGAATGGTTCCTATGCTGACTGATGGGACTATGATGTTTAGAAACGAGTCGCCTCCAAGAAATCTGAATGATAGCAACATTCAAAACTATTTCGTGAAGACGCACTGTCTAGAGTTTGACAAAAGAACATAGAAGGAACAGTGGCGGATTTCTAAGTAGGCACACAAGGCACAGGCATAAGGGCAGCACTTAACGGGGAGAGGCGTCAGAGGGCTTAAAAATAAAATTTTCCAAACTGGACAATGTTGAAAATAATGTTTCTTTTTAATTATTGCCCTGTCTCCCCAATAGCGATAATATATAGGCGATTAACTGCCCTCAAATGCAAACTACAGAATCGAAAGACAAAGGCCCATGACTATTGTTTATATTACGATATCAAATACTTCTCACAAGGGAAGCAGATCTGGTATTAACACATGGAAATTGCCAATAGTTACTGATATTAACTTTGTGAGTTTAAGAAAAGCGAAAACGGAAATATTTTGCAGGTGCCATTAAATGTAAGTGACATGGTCTATAGTGACATTGGGCTTTTTTTCATAACAGAGCAGTTGAAAATAGAAATCAGGCAAGATTTTAAGCAGAAAATTAAAAGGCACTGTCTTAAGCGAGTGACGCGAACGTCATTTCACATCTGTCACAGTTATTGTATGGTTCGGGCTTCTATTTTTATTCTGGTAACACCGCTCTTTCATTACAATTTTATATTTGTGATTTTTTTTTTTTTTGCCATGCCGGTCAGTAAAAGATCAATGCTAAGTGATTTTAAATATGGAAAACTTTTCTGACGAGAAGCGGGAAAATAAATTTGTGTGACACATCCTGCTTATAACAGATTAAAAAGCAAAATGAATAAAGAACGTTTGAACTTCAGAAAGAAAATGGAGGGAAAAAAAACATAAGAAAGACAGGCTGACAATTAAAAAATGAATGGAAAAAAGTAATAAAATGTGTGTATAACTTATAGCTTCATGTATAATTAAGAAATTAAAATTAATAAATTGTTACATGGTAGGATTAATACGTGTTTATTTCATTTTTTTATAACCACCAGATAAATGTGGGTAGGGGACAGACCAACATGTATTGCATTCTGGTGGCCAAAATTCTAAACATGGCTTTGGGTCACAAGCTAATGTACTGAAATTCATGACCAATTTTAGGTGAAGAGAAAGCTTAGGGAACGTACTGTGCAGTAGCACCCGATTTTTTGGTTTTTTTTATTTATTTACATGCATATTTTCTTCCGTTTTGGTTTTCTTTTACTTCTTTTAATGCTATCGTTTGTTTTCTTCTCTAATTCCATAATTTTGGTTAAAAAAATATTCACAGAGTTCCCAAGCTCTGTCGAGCAGTGTGTTTGCTAGAATATTTGTTGGAGTCAAACTTCGTTGGAATGGGTGTCAAATTTACCTTCAAAATTTTAATTTTTTTTATAAAATGTACTTACCAGAAAAGAAACGAAATAAAATATTCGGTAGTATATTAAAATAATTTGTCTGTATTTTTACATGAAAGTTTTTTTTTTTTTATTCAGATGAAACAAAATTCAAGTATTTCTTTTTTGACATTTAGCCCATTCACCCATAGTTGATAATTTTTGAAGTGGCAGGATTTTACTACATATAGTTAGTAACTTTCCCCCCCTTGGTATCTTTATCCATATTTTTCTTTGAAAAATTGCTGCACATAAAGATTATTACAATTTACATATGCAGAAAAAGTATAGAAAAATGGTTTACACAATATTTCTTTCTTGTATTGTATTTAACGGGTATATGAACTTTGAGTTGTAGGAAGGGGGCTGTGTCAAGAAATTTGGGGGTGTAAGGGGCGTGGGTGACCATATAGGATGATGGGGGCTCAAGCCCCCCATCCGTTCAAAACTTCTTCCCGATTCTGTTATGCATTTACTTTAAAAAAATTTACAGTCACATTTTAAAATAAGGTACTTTTTAGCTCATTACTAATTGTCAAGCAGTATCAATTATTTTTGTAGCCTTTTGGTATCTTGTACATTCACTAAAATTCTCTACAGCTTTGAGAAGGTTAATACCTTTTCTCAGCTCTCCCTAGAAGTACTCATATGGGCGCACATGGTAGGAGTTACTTCTTGCTGGTGAGGGGCCCCTTATTGATAGAGCAACCACAAAGCACATTCTGCGTTACAGCAGCAATATTCTACGACCTTCATAAAAGTACTACGCCTAAAAAAAGTCTGATAAATTACATTTCATTATGGCAGATGTTGCCAACACCATCAGTCTTTCTTGTGTGCATAATTTACAAGTATTCCACAGTTAAAATAAATGAAATACGAAAAAATATTTCAGGGTTAACGGAGTATCCATATTGCAAATAACAAAATTGGGATGGTTGAATGTGAGTAAATCAGAGCACTAATTATGCAGAAGAAATACTGACGGTTTAGCTGATGCCGCTTGATTGTTTAATGGCCAGCTTCACAGTAAAAAATATGAAATCCAGTATTAAAATAAAAATTTCACCAGAAAAGTTCATTTTGTATAAGAATTATATTTTTTATTGATGAAAGATTATTTTGTAATGGTTGTTGCTCAATTTATTCTGCTTGTTGCATTTTTCAAACATTTTTCTGTACTACAAATAAATTTCTTTTTTGAAATGGAAAATGGCAGTAGTATTGCAGTGCAGTTGTTTACTTGACATAATCATAGTAGGGTTGGCACACTTAACCTATTCTGTACTAGTCCCCGTTTCTGTACTCCAGATTATGCATCCTTTATTGCATTTGGCAATTTCGTTTTGAATGTGGTTTATTGGTCTAGGGTTTTTGGCAACCTGGTTGAGATGGTTTTAATTTGGTTTCATATGGTTTTGGTTTAGTTTTCCACAGCAGGTAGTTTTATTTCTCCACATTTTGTTATTAAGCCTTCGTTTTTTTTTTTTGAAGAAAATTAGGCATCACTGCATATGAAAGCCTCTTCGAAAGTATAATATTTACTTTGAGTATTTTATAATTATTTTAAAGTAGTTCGAAACATTATGAAATGTGTATTTGTAAAATGAAGTTCTTGCATATTTACAAAATAGATAAACATTCATGTAGATAAGTGTATGTCATTTAGATTTCGCTAAAATCAGGGTCTTGCTGTATAGGCTCCCTAATATCTATATAACAATTTTAGAAACAAATAGTATAGCTCGTTCACCTGGATGTCAGAAAAAGTCACTAGTTGTATGTACACATTAAACTGACAACATGGCCATGTGCTAGGTAGGAAGCATGTAGCAGTGATTCAGAAATGTTCATATTCATGCACGGTATGGTCGGGCAGCTGACTTGCAATTTCCATTGAATGGTTAAGTTCAACCTCGACTCGACTGTAAATTTGAGTTCATCGTAATTCTTTCGATTGTAAGAAGATGTTGTAATTATACAACACTAATATATAGGCATATACAGTGGAACCTGGTAAAGTGACCACCTTGGTAAATTGACCACCTGAATAAAGTGACCACTTTTTTATAAGAGAGAATTGGTAAGGATTTAGTCATGCCATAAGTTTGTCATGTATAGTGACTACCTGTCTATGGTGACCATTGCAGTCCAGTCCCAAAGGTGGTCACTTTAGACAGGTTCTACTGTATATATATCCTTTGCTGCAAGTTTTCTTCCGGCTATGAAAATAGATTTTTCTGCTCCAAGGATAGTTTCCTGATTGAAAGTTAATTTTTCCTGCTCTGAGAGTAAAATTTTCCTGATATGAATTTTATTTTGGTATGTGTGATCCCTGTGAGTGATTTAATAAAGATGTTAAAGGAAACATCTCTTTGTTGGTTACGTAACAAGTTTGTATATGTATGCATTTCTAAAAATGCACATTCTAAAGTTGTGTTCTGATGTGTAATTTGTTGTTTAAAAATAAACGTCAATTTTTTTCCTTCTTTAGGATTGTTTAACTTCCCTTCGAAGTTCAGATACCACTGCACAAGACTGTCCAATGCTTTGTGGAAGTCATTCCCAGAATGACGATACTCCCCATGGAAAAATGGGTAAAAACTTCCTCACTACTACTACTTCTCCTGGTGCGAGAGTCCATGGTGACTGTGATACGCAAGAACTTAAGGATTTCTTTACTTATTATCGAACTACCGTGATGAGTCATCTGCCATCTTTTCGTTTGAAGTTTCCGCAAGTTGTAGCAAACTATGATATGAGTTTAGTTTTAAAACACAAAGGTGGGGAGTTTTCAATGGAGCAAACAATAAATTCAATTGGTAAACAAACTTTTTACATTATTCATAGTTTTTATATTTCATTATGTATCAAATTATTGAATGTGCTAAAAATTCAATTACCGTAGAACCTGCCAAAACTGATCACCCTTGGGACCAGAATTCAAGGTCATTATAAACAGGTGATCACTATGCAAAACAGACTTTGTTATAGGCATGACTAAGTCCCTACCAGTTCTTTCTCTCATAAAAAGTGGTCACCTTATCCAGATGATCAATTTACCAAGTTCCTATGTATGTGTATGTAGAAATTCCATGTCAAGTCAACCAAAAAAAATGGGATTTTCACCCTGACCATTTCAGATTTTTATGAAATTTGGCTTATTTGTTCAACTTGCAGAGAAATTAATAAATGCCCACTAATTAGTCCCTATTGCTATTAGTTTCGGAAACACGCAGCTTTGAAAATGGGTTGATGGCTCAAATTTTAGCAGTACTTATACAAGAAATTTTCTCATAACTTTCGTCCTAATTAATGTAAAGACTCAATATTAGTATCTTTAGAAAGTATTTAATGTGGGCTTTCTTATGATATGCCACATGAATATATATTTCAAATTTTTATTTTCAAGGTCAATGCATTTGACCTTATATATCTCAAAACCGTTTAAAAAAAAAGACATTATTTTTCCATTTATTTTATACAGTATTTGAGAATCTTGTTCTGGGAATGCCATGGGATTCCGAGTAATTAATTTAAACATACTGTGCATGTACCCATTTTCATTCAAAAATTATATAATGCACTTGTTTTCTGCCATTAGATCTAAAAAGGTGGGTTTTAGCTGTTTACCTGCCAATGTTCTAATAATGGAACACGAGTTTTGACAGAATATTGTGTACATAAATAATATTTGAAATATTACACTTTTTTGTGTGTATATAAATGTCTTCATTGAGTATTTTTTAATCTCAACCTTTAAATTCTAAACGTATTATATTTTTTTAAATAATATTTAGAACTTTGCTCCTTTTTTGCATTTTTGCTTCTATTTCAAATTTAATTCATCAAAAATCCAATGTGACAGAGAATTACAAAATATTTTATATGCATATAAAAATGTTCTAATATATAATACTATAATACTGATAATTCTTTATAGTTAAATATAACAATGATAGATAAGTTCGAAACTACATGTTACATTTTTTGGAACATTGGCGTTTCAAGGGTTCTTGATGAAAAGAGTAACCATTATGCAGACACATGTTTTATCTCTTATTTTATGCCATGGCCTTTTGTTTACAGTAAAATTATCAATGGCACCATGTGAGTATAGATAAGTAACTAGGAAAATAAAGGAAGTAGGTAGAGAGTATCAAGGTCATGGAATGATTTTCTATTTCCCCTAATTTACAGTGCACTAGTTCACTTCGCCTGAATCGCAATCACAACAATTTGAACCATTTATTTTCGTGAGCTAGAAAGGGAAGGCATAGGTTTTTAATTTGCTGACAAATTTTTCAGAACGGCGAAAAGATTTCTGAAAATAGAAGCCGCCGTGGTATGTTTAGAAACACTTTCGGATTCAGATTTATCTGATGTTGATGTGTGTCAGCCACTTCCTGATGAATCAGGGGATATTACTGATGAAGAGGATATTGTAGACAATTCATTAGAGCCCATTATTCCGTGTGACGCTTGTAGAATTGTAAATGTAATTTGCAATAACAAAAATGACAGTTGCCAAGATAATACGTTATGTGATACAGGAATCAACTCTTCAAATAATGAAATTGGAAAAGCAAGCAAAAAACACAAGTTGAACACTACAAAATTAATGCGGAGTGCTGAAAAAGGTAAAAAACATAAGAGAAAACGAAAAGTAATGGTTGCATGGAAAAGCGAAACTAATTTTAAAGAACCAATTCAGTCAACAGCTACCGAAACAATTTTGCAGAAATTTCTAAATCTAGTGGATATGTCACCAATTTATTTTTAAAAATTTTGACTGGTGACTATATTGAACACCCGACACTAATTCTGCCATTAAAAAATCGCTGCCATAGGCTTCAGCCTACTTAGCCTATTAGTAAATCCGCCACTGTATTCAGATGCCTCTGTTCCCAATTAGTCGGGATAACTGAATTTCTACTGTACTTGGTCATACGTTTGACTATGAGTTTGTGGTTTCGAAAAATTTCAACATCGAGGGGGTGGAGATACTTCGGTGTACCTGCAGTTATAATCTCATTGTATTAGGCTTTGAATATTCCCATACGGCGCTAGTCGTTCATATCGTATCGCACGTATGACTACTAGAGAAACGCTATAGCCGCAGCACTCACAATGGAATCTCGGCGAATGCCTATCGGCGGCGATCTACTATAGAAAACGCTTATAGCCGCGAAAGTACCACAAGGAATTTTTAGCTTATCGCCACATGATGCTTCACCGCTATTGGTGCAGAAAAAAACAGTGTTTTGCCAAAGTATTGGGGCTTCGCGTTATCAGAGCAAAACACAATAACACATATGAATAAAATATAGCATATATTTATAATAGCCATTTTAGTTCTACTTGAAATAATTATACATTATGTATACTGGTGTAAAAGTAAAAAATATTTGAAGTTTTTACCTTACTTTTGCATAACTGACAAATTTTGAGATCATTTTTGGCGAAGAACTCGAAAAAGCTGCCTGGTACGTAAATCAGTCTTGAATAAATAAGACGCGATCCTTCAATTTTCAAATCAGAAGCAATCATCACTTGCCTGTAACTTCATTATTTTTGACATTTTTAATTTTTTTGTTGGAAAGCGTGGAATTTCAAGCCTTATTTGTCACCATGTCTTCCTTTTCCACCATATCAACATACTTGTTTCGCGTTGTTTGTGAAAAATACACAAAGCAAGCCGATTTTGTATCAGATTATAAGATGGATATTGAGAAAGAAATATTTACATTTGCCAAAACTTTGATAAGTGGGTTAACATACGAAATGAATGATGAGAATGCACTTGATATTTGTTTAAATAAAATGAAGTATGATGCAGTACAGGGTAATGAAATAAATGATGAGGAATTCCCATTCTTCATCATTTATTCCTCACCATTTCTTACCCTCATCATTCACAAACTAATTTGCCGTCACGCGTAACTTACACATTAGAAGACATGAAAAGAATTTCCATGGAGTGGGTCAGGAAAACTACGTTCCTTGAAAAGCATACAGCATCGCTTTAAAGACACCACGCTTTCACATAGACAAATTTATCACTTTCGGGATTACATTGCTTCCCAGAGACAGGTGGACAGGTCAAATGGACGAAAATATAGTTGATGATAAATTTAGTCAAGCCAGTCTTTCAGAGCAATCGAAATTGATGATTACACCACCTGGAGGGATAGCACTCATACAGTCATACGACGTATATTTTTTTCTTCAATGGAAATATTTCGCTAAACGCTTAACACGATTTTGCCTTTTGTATTATTATGATCATGTAAGCTTATCAGAAAGCAATAACATCAAAAAATTACACTCGCTCATTCACAATCAGCTGTCTTCCCCAAAATTCCGTAATATGATTATCTATGCTTGGTGGAAATCAACGTACCAGGTACCCAAGTCTGAAAAATTCTTCAATGTGCAAGAAATTTGTTTTAATTTCACGGACCAAGTGTGTCACGAAATGGACTGTGATGTCAGTTCATTCATTTGTTGCAGTCATTGCTCAAAGTTATTATGCTTTCTCATTTTTTTTATTGATTTTCATTTCCATTAAAAGCGTTTTAAGTTCATCACAGCCAAGAGCGCAGTTATAACTCTGGTAACCCCAGCAGTTAGGTAACTCAATTTTTTTTTCATATCTACATAAATTCATTTTCATACATAAATACTCCATGTTCATAATTCAAATCAGTTTCATATGTAAATACTCCATATTCATAATTCAAATCAGTTTCATATGTCAATATTGCAGCGGTAAATAATTTTAATTGATTTTGGAAAGTGCCTCTAAAATTATTTGCAAAGGAACCTCAGCTTTTCCGATGCGCCAGGACTTCACTTCTACAAGACGTAGAAAGCTAAACTTCTAACATGAATAGAAGTAACTCACAGTAAAATTTTGGCGCTTAATGTTTTCCCAGCACGCCAAAACACTGTTTTCACCTGTCATGCAGCGAAGCATCATTGTAGGGTGAGCTCTATTTTCAGTGGGCCGTAGCTCGACCCCCAGGTCGATTGGGCCAAATTTGATTTTGGATCTTTTATTTACTCGGTCATATTGGCCTATAAACCGAAATTCAGAAAAATCGAGCCTTGACAGTTCGCGAGGTTCCGTTGTAAGGGAGAACTGTCTAAAGAAGGCAGAGGAAAATTTGACTGTCGCTCTGCTGGATCGGTGTATATGTGCAACTAAAATGATAATACGGTAGTTACAGTATCATCAAACTGGTACAAGCATGAGCCCATAGGAACTGTTAAAAGATATTCAAATGCGAACAAATGCAAAATTGATATTTGCCAACCTCACATTATCAGGAAATACAATGAAGGTATGGGAGGTGTTGACATTTTAGATGAACTTTTAAGCAGTTACAGCTGCGAAGCAAGAAATGGTGGTGGAATCTATTTAGCAATGGTTTAAACATGGCAGTTGTCGCAAGTTGGATTTTGCACTTCGAGTTATATGAAATAAAAAATTTCTCATTTAGACTTCTGAAGGCAAGTAACAATGAGTCTTCTGTGACAGAAGGACCATCTAACTATCTACCGTGGACCTCGTAGTCATGTACCAAATAAGTCAAGACAATCTGATGATTGTATCTATGACACAAGGGCGATGTGCTGTATGCAAGCAAAATACAACGCAAAAATGTTTTCAGTGCGGCAAACGAATTCATCAGTTGCTTTTGGTTGTCTCATGAAAAGTAGAAATTAATTTGTTCATACAAACTGCCCTGCAAATGTCTAAAATCAGGTATAACATTTAATTATTATATTATAATGATATAATTATTATCTAAATAAAAAAAATCAAGCAATAGAAAATATTAAAGAATGTTTAAGTGAAAAACAAACTATTTGTAATATTGACTAATATATGTTGAAACTTCATGCAAAGCGCCAATGTTCCAAAAATGTAACATATCTAAAAACCAAGAAAATTTTTTTTTTTTTCGGAATTTTAAAATTTTATCCCGTATAAACGTTCTAACGAAACATAACTGCAAAAGATTGCATTAATGTAGCATCCCATTCTTAGTTCGTCATTTAAACGGTTAATGGCAGTCATTAATAGTAAACAAGAGGCATGGCTTTACATGTTTTAATGCACAGTAACAGTAGGGGAGAAGTGGCATGAATGGGACATTTTGGGTTCTGCATTAAAAAAAAAAGTATTACCGTTTTTTCTATTCGAATAGCTGAAAAATAATTATTAGAATGTTAGTTAACAGAAAAAAAAATATATAAAGAGTTTCCGATAAATCATATACAAAATGCATAAAGTTTGGGCTCTCCCATTTTGTCCTATTCATTCCAGATGGGGTCATGAATGGGATAAATAAAGGTATGAATGGAACAAAAAGAAGAAAAATACTAATAAATACTTAAATTTTTATTTTTCCACACCGCATACTAATATTTTCAATTTGTAAAAAAGGGAATATTCTTGGAATAGCTACTGATGATGTAAACATTCTAAAAGTATGAATGAAATGTCACTGAAAATTAAAGTTATAGGTACATTAAAGTTCATGTCAGTGTTATTTTAATTTAATCTACGTAGTGTTCGGTTTATATAAATACACATGCTGCAATGGGCATTTTGATTAATTTAATACCGATATCTTCGTTATTTGGTTTAAAAAGTAGTTCCATTTACTACACCATTCTGCGAAATAACCACCTTCAGTAAATAGTCTTTATATACGTAAGAGATTAAATGTTGTCATTCGTAGCTAAGGTGATAGAGCCTCCACTTGCCAAGTGGAAGGTCGTGGGTTCAGGTCCCACCGAACGCAGAAACATTTATTTTTATACAACATGAACTTGTTTTGTCGTTCTTTGTGCCATCTATAAATTTTTGACATTAGGTATGATTAAATTAAACAACAATGTAAACAAACGTTTATTGGTGCAGTGATACCAATGCCGATGTTATGGCATGATTAGATGGAGAAATGTTTGAAAGAAAATAAATATTTTTGCGTTCGGTGGGAATTTTTAATAAAATTTGTTCATTTGTGGGAGATCCCCTTCTAGAAGCAAAATGTGCATTTTTTAGTCTTTAATATCCGAAGTCAAACCTTTATCGAAAGACTATCAAAATGGTATTCCATTAGTTCCATTCCTTCATGGATCCTTGGAACTCATTGTTGTTAATGTAATGGGTAAATTCGTTAAGTGTTTTAAAAGCCCATATTACAATTAATAATATCAGGTAAGATTTATTTCAGTATATTTTACAATTGAATCGTATTCATAATATAATATTTTACAATTGAATTGTATAAATATACCACGGATACAGATCAAAACATTTGTTAATATACCTGCAATCATAAGAGTGAAAGCAGTTTTTAGGTTTCAACATTTTTATTTCGTAGTAGATATTTTTTCACTTCCGTTTTAAAAATTTTGTCTTCTGCTTTATCACCTTTATTTCCTTTGGTACTTTATTCCATAATTTTATTCCGTAATAACTTGTTACCTGTATCAGTTCTAATTTTTTTTTTGTTGTTTAAATCCTTTTTTGTCTTGTGTTATACCTATGTTGTTGTTCTTGTATTGTAATTATATATGTATGTTTATTTTCATGTATTCTTTCGTACATGTAATTTAATGTTTTAAAATCATTAATTTCCTTAGTATTCATTATTTTAAATTATTTTCTAATGTCGTCTTGAATTTCGTTTGTATTTAATGCTATTTTTTTCATTGAAAATTTTAGTAATTTTTCTAATTTATTTTCATTTACTTTAGTCAGGTTTCCCCCATAGAGCAGTGTTTCTCAAACTTCGGTTGCTCACAGACCACTTTAAGCATTCCTTTATTTCTCGCTCCTTCCCCCATTAAAAAAATATATATTGGCTAAAATTAAGGTTGCCAAATATAGTTAATAACTGTTGTGAATATTAACGGAGTGATAACAAGAAACTCAGCACTTTGGCATTTATTAAAAATGATAGTAAAATAGTTACAAGTTGCTCAGCACGTTGGCTTGCATATGCACCGATTTACATCTCACCAAAGACTGCGTAGTTTGTGAGTGTCACTCCAGCGGAGAACACTGGTGCTAGTATCTCATTGCTGCTCCCTATTGTGCATACGGTTCACACATATGGCAAATGGACAGGGTAATTTTCCAACAAACCCCCCTTTAAGCTGTCCGTCTACCATATTAACATTAATGACAAAATTATTTTCTTGAACCCCCTTACTTACAAATATACATTTATACCCCCCCCCCCTTTTGCAACATAAACATGTCTCAAATTTGAATAATTATATATATTAAATTGAGTTTAACCTGTTAACTGGGTATGACGACATTTTTCGTCATGCCCAGAAGACTACCAAAATGCGAATGACGACATTTTTCATCATTGAAATTAAATATATTTAATATCACTGAAATTAATTAAATATAATGAATATAGTTAATATCACTTAAATTAATTAAATATCACTGAGAAAAAAAGTCCCCAGTGTGAAACGAGTTTCACAAAATTTTATTCCCCGGTTAACAGGTTAAATCAATTAGTTTACAGCATTTTTCATGCTTGATTGAGTCAATACCTTTAGTTAACATGTCTGCTGGCATTTCACACGTATTTAAATATTAAATGTCAATCTCGCCACGTTCAAACGTTTCGTGCACAAAATGATGCCAAATGTCAATATGCTTGATTCGGTTATGAAAAATTTGGCTTCTTACAAGTTTTTGGGTGAATTGATTGTCGCTTTGTATTACCATTGGTGATTTTTCACATTCGGAATGCAATTTGTGTAGAAACCTTCTTAGATAAATAGTTTCTTTAGAGGCTTCAGAAAGTGCCATATATTCTGCCTCTGTTATTGATAATGCGATAGTTTGTTGCTTACGTGATTCCTAATTAACAGCTCCTCCAGCATACTTGAATACATATCCGGTGGATGATTTTCGCTCATTGACATATGATGCCCAGTCAGCATCCATATATCCCATTAGCGGCTCTTTATCTCGCTTGGAAGTTATTCCTTGTTTACATGTGCCTTTCAGGTATCTCAGTACTCATTTCGTTGCCATCCAGTGGGGTTTTCCAGGATTATTGTTCAATTGGTTCAAGAAATTCACTGCAAATGTAATGTCTGTTCTTATTGCGACCGACAAGTACATTAATGATCCGTTAAATTGATGGTAGGGAACATCATGCATCTGTGCTTTTTCTTGATTACTTTCTGGCTACATAGCTTTGGTTAACTTAATGCTGTTGTTCATAAGTGTTTTAACATTTTTGCAATCTTGCATTTTAAATTTCCGCAAGATGTCAGCAATGTACTTCTTTTGTGATATGATTATATAATCTTCGTTGTGTATAAACTCAATGCCCAAACAGTAGTGTAACTTTCCCGTATCTTTCATCTTAAATGATTGAGATAATTTGCTTCTGATTTCTTCATAACTCTTTTTGGTCTTGGCAAGGACAATTAAATCATCAACATAAACAATGATGACGATTTTATCTGTGAAGTTTTTCATATGATAGTGCACCTATCAGAGTTCAATGTTTTAAATTTTAAAGATTTTAATTTTCCATCTAACTTCAGGTACTTCTGTCTCCCAGATTGCTGAAGCCCATATAGCGAACATTTTAATTTACATACCTTGTTCTCTTCTTGAAAACCTTCAAGTACTTTCAATTACCGATAATTGCTTTATGAACTGATATATTGTTATGCTAAAAATGAAATGGGCCAGTTTCAGATGATTGTGATAGTGTAGCACTGATGTGTCAAAATTGTTTCATAGGCATCGTTAGTCATGGATTAGGTTGCTTGCCACTGACAAGTAGGATCATCTATCGAACAAACTCTGTAACAGTCAGTGCTCTGCAATGCACATTAATTTTTTTAGTAGTAAAAATATGAATTATATGTATTTTTGTTATAAATCACTTTTGCATTTTCTAATTAATTTAAATATTAATTTTTTCTTAAATACATTTATTAGGACTCCTCTCATTGAGTAGGGTCATTTTAATTGCTGCTTTGTATATTAGTAAATAAATATGTTCTATGTTAATGCAAGCTTTATTTAGTATAATTATAATATAGGGTCATAAGGATTTTTTAAAATTTATTTATTATAAGTAATATTTTACTTTGTAATATAACTTTTGGTTTTTTTAATAGGTCCGGTACAGAACAAGGTTTTTCAAATGAAACGAAGCATTTTTGTAAGTTCACACCTTCTGTATAAAAATTAAAGTGTGCTGAAATATTAGATTAAGCAATGGCACTTAAAAGTTTTTGGTTGCTTGCCACCACCGTTGAAATGATTTCAGGAATGATGGATGTACTGGGTAATGAATTGTGCTCATTGCTTTAATTCATGTTTGGTAAACACGGGTTATGTGAAATGTTTGTCACTGACTGAGCAGATTGTAAGAGCCAAAAAAATGCAGTATGGCGTTCGAAATTAGCAGGAGTTAGTCGTATTTTGCACATATAAGTTTCGTTTTGATGGCTAAGATTTTAGACCCGGTCAACATTTTTGGCACCTAACTTTTCCAATTTGTACTGTTTATATGATACAAATTTCAATTGCCCAACCTTATATACCTCTACCCATTTCACCGATACACGTCCGTCGCAAGACTAGAATTTTTGTTTCTCTTGTTTTGTAGAAACCCATGATCCACAATCTACTGAGCTATGACCAACTATGATAACTTGATTCCATTCCCTAGTGTTCTACTATCGTCTCAACATAGCCTCTTCTACTTATAAGTAATTTCTTTAGGGATAGTTTGTTACCAATATTCTTTGGTTTCAGTCTCATTTCTGATTTTTACGTTTGCTGTCAATTTTCGATCACAAAGGCTATATATATACACCAAGTGAAATCGGTAGTAAAGTTTCTTTGTTGAAGTGTCCACATATGTATAATATTTTAATTTATAATCATGTATGATCGTACCTAAATTTATAAATACGCATATTGGGCAAATGCCAAAGGTACTAAATTTTAGAGGGGCAAAATTTCAAAACTTTTTTAATTGCAATGTATTGTTGAATTCTGTCGATTTCCTTTCAATGGAAAAGCATCCCTCCTCAAACTTTTGGGGGGGGGGGATTTGTCATATAGCACAAATTTATTCATTAAAATTTCGTCATGTGTTCAGAGATGCCAGCTTGTACAGATTTTCCATAGTTTATACACATTCTAACTCCACCTTACGGTCGTACAGTCAATACCAAGAAAACTATTGAAAACCTCATTCAAGATCCTCACGTGAAATTTTCTACCGGCCCCTCAAAAATTTATATTTTTTTATGCTTTTTGGTAAAAAAACATATTTTGCGAATGGCTTGTGCCTTTCATGTTTGGATTCTATGCTTCCGACTTTTCCACTCCCCTCCACTGGTATCTACCCAGCATATTTTACAAGGAACCAAACAAATGTTCAGTATTTGTTCGTCACATGATTTCCCATCATGCCATGCAGAACAGCCGAGAGGGAGAACAAAATCAGCTATGTCAATCAGTGTATGTAATTCACGGTTTAACTGGCTCAAAACATGCTGTCGCAAAAATGCTAAAATGGGAAAAAAAAGTTGTAGCAAAATGCTAAAAAATATTAGTAGCTTTCATTGCTCGAAAAATCGTATCAATAAAATTATTTATATCAACAATGCTTTGAAGTATAAAGGACTAGTTATTTTAGAAAATATTAACATATTTATGAAAAAAGAAATATACAGTATGAGTTGAGACCTCATCAATATCATTCCAGTTCAAGTGTGTTGCCATAACCAATTAGCATTCATTTCTGACAAAGAGTTGACCAACGAACGGAGATTGAATGTGGTGTATGCACGTCAATATTTGTCATTGCATGTCCTAAAGTATATATAGGAAGAAGTGCGGGAGGGGGTTTACTGTAATAAACATACTTTAAGGATAAAAAAAATAACAATGAAACGTAAGTCAAAACTATTAAAGAGAAAGGCAATTTTTTTTATAGGATATTAAACAACTGTTGCTATTTTGTGATGGACACAATTTTCTTTCTCGCATTTTACTAAAACTCATTGCATTTTGCGGAAAAAGCGACTGTAGCTTAACCCTTTAATACTTTCAACTTCCAAATACAAATAATGCCGGAGATACCATTCGGCCGAAAATTGCAATGGACTCGTCCATTTTCCTTTCAGCTGATCCTCTATCATGCATAAATAAGTTGCTGGCTGTCCACACAGTAAGGAATGAATGACGGTTTTGAATGGCAAGCTTTTTGTAATGAGGCTTTCAATCTGTTTCAAACATGAAGAAAATATTTTCTGCCCTCACTCCTACACTTATCGTTTGAAAGCTTGGTAACGTTCTGACTTAGAAGGGGACAGACATTGTATGTTTCCTTTCTTCGATTTAACCTGTTTATTCACTACAAATTTTCGTCATACACACGATCTGTCCAAATTTTGTAGACCTCTGTGCACCCATTTACAATAGAGACAGAAACACCAAAAGTGGACTGTGAATTAGTGAGGTAGCATGCTTTTCACTGATGAGTCCAGCTTATTTACAGACTGATTCCCATTACACCACTGTATGGCTGGCTATATCACCACTATATTTCACAACTCTATACCGATTGGCTAAGAGCAGTTACCATCTCTGATATCTCATTGGACCAGTCAACTATAATCCCTGACTTTCAATTGGCCATTTCTGCTTCTATCCCTTTATGTTCACCTAGCATGCCATTATTGTGGTTTTGATTTCTAATGGTGTGCTTCCCCAAAAAAGAATGCTTTCCCAGTAACTGCTTGCGGTGGTACAGTGTGGTAACGCGTTCGCCTAGTGCGCCGTTAACTCGGGTTCGACTCCCAACGGTGCAAAGAACGCTTACTCAGAGATCTCATAAAGATCGCACTGCTCACTGTAGTCTGGGGTTTGGTTCCCTAGGCCTTAAGAGGTTCAGATTCCTCGGAAAACAGTAGGTCCTGGTGCAGTACGACCATTGTAGTCCTTGACTGTAGAGCTTGAATCCATGGATACCCTAGGCCAGTGTTTCTCAAATTTTAGTTGCTTATGGACCACTTTGGGTCTTCCTTTATTTCTTGCGGACCTTGGGGGGGGGATTTCTCCTTCCCCTATTAAAAAAATATATTGTCTGAAATGAAGGTTGCCAACTTTGGTTAATAATATGGGTGTGTTCAGGAGAATCTTTTATGAAATGCCATAAGGTAAGGTTTATAACAATATTTATAAAAAATTTTTTAATTCTCATCAGAACCTAGAAACTAGCTACACCGTCAATTTCTAGTTAATTTTTTTTTTAAAAATTTTGTGATGCTCCTTCGGACCACTTGATAAGCCACCACAGACCACACTTTGAGAAACACTGCCCTAGGCCATAAGAGGTTTGGATTCCTCGGGAAAACCAGGTCCTGACACATGACCTTTGTTGTCCTTACCCCATAAAATTTGAAACATTTTACTTGGCAGAAGGGTGTTTATCTAGTATAAAAGCATATGCATAGCAAAAAAGTATGTCATACATGGTGTATAACATTTGTTTTGTCCGAGATTAAACAGGCTATTAAAAAAAAAAGGCAGGTAAGTAATAGTTGTTTGTTGAAAGTAATCTGTTGCCTCGCAGTTAAGGTCTTAATTTTGCACAAAATGTAGTGTCTCAGTGTAAGAAAAAAAAAATAGTTTACCATATTGTGAATTGCTCCTCATAAAAATCTTTATACTTAGGATGGTAATTCTCCTATTGAAAGGCAACAGTACACAAATTCAGCATCAAAGTTGTCTCATTTTTCAGGTAAGAAAATACAGTTAAACAAAAAGCTGATTTTAATATCCATTCTAAATAGTATATGATTCTTATCTTCTTTGCCACGCCTTTATTTACTTTATGTACTGTTTTTCTTCCTCATACAGATTTGCCTGTGGCTGCAGAACCATTGAATCTTCATGTTAAAAGTATGTACTTGTTATCACTTATATTTGTGGAATAATTTAGAAGTTGTTTTAAAAAGTTAATTATTTTTATACACTTACTCAATATTTTGCATTGTGTGTGTGTGTGTAGTTTACTACATAACCCAGATCATTTGATCGATTTGTGAATAAACCAAGAATAGCAGGATTTAATTTAAATATTTTTATGAATTAATAGTTAACATCTCCACTTGCTTTTCATACTTGCTTTTCATATGAAAATTTTGTAAAACTTATACTTTTAACTGAACTTCTTCCAAAAATTACTCTTTTGCACCAAAACTAATTTAATTTATATAAAATCATTAATATATTTCTTAGGAGAAAATGTTTACTAAATATATAACTAACTAAAAAAAACCAGTGTTCGTAGCTAAATTATCTAGATCTAGTTTGTAAGGGGTTTTGATCATACCAATCTCCTTTTCCTTATATACAGTCATACACATTTTAAATGAAATAGAAGATGAAGCATCAGCTTTGCGATTATATAGTTAAACTCTTTTATAATGAACTCAAAAAGAGATGAATGGAAATGTTGCTGTAAATATTTAATTAATGTAAGTTTTTAGTGTAAAGAAATGGATTTTTTAATACAGTTTTTTGTATTTGTAAATTCACTGTAATCGAGTCATTATATATTGGCTTTGGGGTTTATAGTAGTGGATTTTATAATTTTGAAACTTGTTTTTATTATTCAAATTTAAGTGTGTTAGGCATTGTTTACTGTTATTAGTGACTGGAAATCAATTGAGATTGGGTCTGGGAAACTTGGAAAATTTGAGTAGATACTTTGTTTCTAGAACGAAGCGACAAGTCAAAGAAGCCAAACATCCTATAAGCGAGCCTAGAATTGATATTTATTAAAGTAGAATAATTCTCATCTTAGCTGACGATGTGGTAGTACCACATTGGCTAAGCTTTTTGGTCACTAAGATTCAGTCACTTATTTTCCTAGTTCCGTGGAAAGTCTGCTTGGAGCCGTGCTTTTGGCACATTCACAAATTTTGTTTGCTATCATACATTTTTTGTTTATTGCAAATATATTCATTGCACATTAATTTGATTCATTTCACAATTTTTCCTACTTATAGACAGCACAAAGGAGTTTGTTTCTGAAGTGGAGGAGAATACTGATAATGTATGTTATTTTACGTATATATATATAATTGTTTATAACTTTTGAAAAATCAACAAGGCATGAATTCTTGTGCATGTCAATAGAATGCATGAAAAGAATTATACAGAAAACTCGTAGATTATGAAAATTATTGGTTCGATGTACCATTTTTAATTGCTTCATAACCTTTTTTGAAGATCTTCGAGAAAGAATTTAAATTTGTGTAGAAAGAAGGAATTCTATTGTAGTGAAAATTTTTATAAACTGTATGTAAGAATGAAGATCTTCGACTGAATGATAAAACAATGTTGAAAATGAAATTAAAACAGTAATTACAAGTCTCCTACACAAAGAAATTTTAATGTAGTCCAAAGTCATGTGGAGCATGAACGTTGTTCTTGGATTTAAAACACAAGCAGTGCCTAAGAAATTCTTTGGAGGCGTTAATTTTATATTTTATTTAATGCATTTGCGACTAAATTTTTTTCAAAGAAGGAGTAAACGATGTAAGCGTATTTCATGTTGTAAAGACACTTCCATATAATAAGAACTTATGAATGTATTTTGTTTGTATGTAAAAATGACTTTGTAGTTTTTGTATAATTTATATAAAATTGTTTTTATTATGTAAATTATATGCAAAAATTGTATTTGTGTGACTATGTATATATATAATATTTTGGATGATTGTACCTCATTGTAAAAAAGTGAGGAGATCCTACAAATTTTGCATAACAAGTATGCATATTTTAGTTTTTCTATTTTAACAAACATGTACTTCATTGGTCCAATGTATATAATCATTGCCTTCTGATTTGCCGAGTTTGGGTTGAATTTTCATGTATGCTTGTTTAAATTTATATGGCAATGTGGTTGTGCAGTGGTAACATGTTCATCTAGTTTGTGGTTATCCTGTGTTTAACTCCCAACTGTGCCAAAAAAAAAACACCCCAACACTAACTGTTTACCATTGTCAGGGGGTGGGGGGTCCCCTAGGCCTTAGAGGAGATTTGGGTTCATCATGGTCCTTGTGCTGTAAAACTAACGATCATACCTATTATGTAATAATTTCTGTACTGGTTCTGCATTGGTCAACACAGAAAAGTTCTGTGTTGACCATATTTGGCAATTGTGTTATCCCTGCAGAGGGTAATAATACCTTAACATCTTTACATACGGAGAAAGAGAGCGTTGTTTCCTGTCTTCATTCATCTAGCGGTCCAAGACACTCTGGGCTAAACGGAGGGACCCTGGTTCGAATCCAGGATGGGGAAGGCGTCTCT
>QLNU02003225.1:87030715-87047463 GCA_006491805.2 Dysdera silvatica | reverse complement strand
GATCCTTCCTTGAACTTCACTATTCTACTATTTTTTTTTCTTTACTACTTCCTTCTGATATGGGTAAACACTTCCAAGTCTAATGTCATCAGACTTAACAGACTGCAGAAAAGATTCCTCCGCCTCCTAAATTATCAAACTCGTACTTCCTGAACTACTGAATTAGCTTACGATCATCAGATATTATTAATCGAAAAATTATTTACGTACAAAACTTCCATCTTCATTATACAATAATTTCTGCCACCCACGTATAGATTATAGCTCAAACTAGAGCTTTATTCGTTTTTGGAGAAAAAGAGACGCTCTTTTTCTCCAAAAATGAATAAAGCTCTAGTTTGAGCTATAAGCTATACGTGGGTGGCAGAAATTATTGTATAATAAATTCCCCCACGAAAAACTCACAAAAATCTCGCCCCGGAGGCTTTTCTGTGTTGACCATATTTGGCAATTGTGTTATCCCTGCGGAGGGTAATAATACCTTACATCTTTACATACGGAGAAAGAGAGCGTTGTTTCCTGTCCTCATTCGTCTAGCGGTCCAAGACACTCCGGGCTAAACGGAGGGACCCTGGTTCGAATCCAGGATGGGGAAAGCGTCTCTTTTTCTCCAAAATTACATAAGCTCTAGTTTGAGCTGTAATTAATACGTGGGTGGCAAAAATTATAGTATAATAAATTTCCCCCACGAAAACTCACAAAATTCTCGCCCCGGAGGCTTTCTTGTGTTGACCATATTTGGCAATTGTGTTATCCCTGCGGAGGGTAATAATACCTTAACATCTTTACATACGGAGAAAGAGAGCGTTGTTTCCTGTCCTCATTCGTCTAGCGGTCCAAGACACTCCGGGCTAAACGGAGGGACCCTGGTTCGAATCCAGGATGGGGAAAGCGTCTCTTTTTCTCCAAAACGAATAAAGCTCTAGTTTGAGCTATAATCTATACGTGGGTGGCAGAAATTATTGTATAATAAATTCCCCCACGAAAAACTCACAAAAATCTCGCCCCGGAGGCTTTTCTGTGTTGACCATATTAATCATACCTATATATTCTTGTGAGCAATGTTCTTGTCAAGTTGGCAGTTTCTGTCATAAAAATGGCAATAACTGGCAGATACCCAGAAAATATTCATTTTATGTATTAAAACCAAATGCCACAATATACCAAAATGCCACAAATAGTGAAAATGGATACATTTTGAAGCAAATAAGTTTAGTTACATTGTTTACAATATTTATTCAAAGGTTGCATCATAACAAATTCACCAACATTTCAAGTTCAGGCTCATCTTTCCCATGAAACAGTCTATAGCAAAAGATAAATTTTGCTGCTGTTTCCTAACTGAAATGATATATTAATTTATCATAAATAAACAAAAAACTTGGGAGAAATATTCTTCCAAACTCAATAGATTTTTTTTTTTATATAAATCGAACACTACGCAGATTAAATCAAACAACAATGTCAATCAATCAACGTTTATTGGCGTAGTGATACCAACGCCGATGGTATGGCGTGATTAGATGGTGAAACGTTCGAAAGAAAATAAATATTTCTGCCTTCGGTGGGACCTGAACCCACGACCTTCCACTTGCCGGGCGGAGGCTCTACCCACTGAGCTACGAAGGACAATATATAATCTCTTTACGAATATACTTACATATGCTGCAACGTGCATTTCGATCAATTTAATACCAGTCTCTTTGCAATTTGGTTTAAATAGTAGTCCATGTACTACACCATTCTGCGAAATAACTGGCAACAATATATATATATATGTTTGTATATGTACTGTAGTAGTAGTTTAAAAAAACAACAACAATGAAATGGAAAGAAAAAAAAACAAACCCTGACTAATCTCTCACTGTGTGCAATCCAGACAGGGTTCCCATGGGTCCTTAAAAGTCCCTAAGAACACCTTATTTTTAGTTTTTATGGGCCTTTACAAGTACTTAGTTTTGTCAACAGCCCTTAAAACTCACAATTTTTTGCAAAATCAGAACGCGATTGACAGGACGATTTGATCTTGACTTTTTCTACCTTATATGCTAATAGTGGTGATATGTTGTGTGATTGCATGTGCACGCACACACAGATGAGTTAAACTATAGCATGTAAAGGGAAAAAAGTATGGTCGAATGATAGTCTGTGAGTGCTTTCAGTGAAGCAGTAGGAAGTGTCTTGTGTATTGATGCCATTTAAGATTTGTTGGTTTCGAGAAAGACTGCATCACAAATCTCTACCTTATGTTGCCATTGAAGCATACTTTTTCAAATCTGTATTATTATACTATTTGCATTAATTACATGTACTTATTGTTTCGTGGTGTCATTTTTCTCAAGTAGAAGTAATCTTTTTATTTAATGTGATGGATGCGCTTTTTTTTGTTTTTTGAGTACAAAGTTTTCGTAAGTGGGGTTATATATCTGTGGTCATAGGGAAAAAGTGGTTAAGTACAAAATCACACTTTTTTACCTTTGAACTTTTTCTGTATGTTACTTATTTTCGTCATTTTTAACTTAACCATTTATTCCCTGCGACCACAGATATAATGTTGGAAAAAGCATTTCCTAGTCCTTTACACTCATTAGCTTAGTTCAGTATACCATCAACACAGCAATATTTTGCTATCAGTAAGGTTAACTGTTTTAGCATAACTCTCAAAATAATTAAATATTCAATATATAATAATACATGTTATATGTATAATAATATTAAAATTAAAAATAGTGCATTCATTATAATTTAAAATTTTTAATTCAGAGGAGCCCCGAGGAGTATTTAAAGGTGGCCTCCCAGTTAAAAAGGGTTAACAGCCAGCCACTGGTTTAAATAATTAAATATTTAACTGTAATTATGTGCATTTCGTATCTTCTACTCGCGCATTCTATGGCCTGGGGCCCTTTTCCAAGAAGATAATGCGAGGCCCCACGGCTCTTATATCTATGAGCTGCCTCCATGCTGTTGATACTTTTCCTTGGTAAGCAAGATCACCAGACCTTTTGCCAATCGAACATGTATGGGACATGGTAGGCCGCCAGATTCTGATACTGCAAAATGTCGCAGATCTGCATCAACAAATGAGGAGTGCCTGGCAGAATGTGTTGCAGGATGACATTAAGAACCGTTATCACTCCTTACCCAGACGTATAGAAGCATACATCGCCTAGATAATTTCTTCATGGTACTTTTTTTTTTTTGCTGCGAAAGAGTGTAGTTAACAGCAAATAAACCTTTAAATTTATGTTAGTCTAAAGTAAATCACTAGCTGTATATTTTCTGCTGGTTTAATATTAGGCAAGTAAATTAAAATGTACCAATTTTTTATTCCTTCAGGAACAAGAAAGGCAAAGCACTACAGATTTTGCTACTAGTACATTACCTCCAGTAAGAGTGTTACCATCAAGAGCAAATGTCATTGTCAGAAAAGAAACAAACACTGGTAAGTGTAGTTAAATTACATTTAATTGTGAACATATTTCTACCTGGATTAGCATATTTTTATTTTTTAAACCCGCATTTTTCTTAAGTACATAATCTTTGTTAAGAGGGAACGTTTCTTATATGGCTATTACACCTATTATCATGCCTAAGTATACATTCCAACGTAGCATGACCTTTGCTCTTCTTGTGCGATAAAACATATTCTCATGTTTCTCTTCCCCACCCTTATTAAATAAGAATAATAATATTTTATAGCTGTCGTCATAGATTTTTTTTTGAAATATTGTTGTTGCCAAATGAATTTAATTTATGTCATTATTTTTAAACTAACATGTTGCTTTGTTTTCTTTAGTTGAGTCACCACCGATTTCTGAAAAAAGTGTAGACCTACAAGTATGTTTATACATTTTCTTTTTAACTTTCACATTTAAGGCATAAATATTGAAATATTATTTTACATACTTCCTTTTTTTTCCTTTGCAGAACTTACCAGGTGGTAGCTTAAGAGAAAATACAGTTAATACAAATCCTATTCCACTAAGGCCACAAAGTAATTTATCAGACAATTTTTTCCATACTGTATCCATCAGTGAACCAAGTCCACCTACAACTTCACCAGTGAACAGCTATGCGTCTATGGTATCAACACCTGATTTGCAAGATGATGGTCAATACCTATACTTGCCGTGGAATATTTCAATAAAAATCAAAGACGGTCATGAAGTTTTAACACCACATGCGTTATTTTCTTTGAAACTTTCACCAATGCCAATTGAATTTCCTTCAAGCAGTTCGTTTAATGGTTTTGTATCGAATCCCAATCCTAGTGGTCTTTGTAAGTAATCTGTGTATTTGTTTATACTTACACATACTTATATACATCCAAGTCACTTTATTGGAATCACCTACTAATAACCAGACTATCCACCTTTCTTAGCACGAACAGCAGTCAGATGCTGCGGAAGGGAGGGGAAAGAAAATTTTTACTAGTAGTAGTATAGTACAGTTGCTTCAGGGTGTGTGGTAGAGGATTCATTCTCTGAATGTCTATTAGGTTGCCCTTAAGATGCTCAATTGGATTAAAGTCTGGGGAAATTGGAGGCCATGTAAGTATTTATATAAATGAAACAGTACACACATTAAATTAAACAACAATTTTTATTGACGGTTTTTGGCGTAGTGATACCAAAAACAAACGTTTTTTTTAACATAGTGTATCATTACGCCTAAAGATGTTGATCAAAATTGTTGTTTAAAGCCATGTAAGTAGTTTGCAGTCTTGCTGTTTCAAGCACTCTTGGATGATTCTGGCAGTTTGGCATGTTGCATTGTCCTGTTGGAAGATTCTGTCACAACCAGGGAAGACGTGTTGGGGTACGTTATATCAGCAATATTGGATAAATACCTGAAGCAGTTGAGTGTGCCCTCCACGGGTTCCAACAGATCCAGACAATGCCATGAAAACATTCCTTAAACCATAATGCTGCTACCCCTAGTCTGTTCTGCTAACCAGCGTGTGTTAAGAGGGTGTATCTTTTAGGATGCTTGGCTTATACGGCACCATCAATCCAGTTGGTGGACTTCATCAGAGAAAACAAATCTTTGCCAGTTAGAACAGGTTCAATGTTGGTACTGCTGTGCAAGTCGAAGCTTTTTTTTTTTTTTTTTTGAAACTCGTAGCATGGGTGTTATCACTAGATGTAGACTCTAGGGCCCATATGCAACAGAGTTCGCTGCACTGTCATTTTGGAGATATTCATGGTAACTTCCCTGTTTATTTGGACAGTAAGTTGATTAATGGTAGTGTGATTGACTCTCACCAATCTTTGCAATTCTGTTTACAATTTATATTGAATGGCTGCTTGTAGGGCTTCATTGTTTCCTTGTCTGCAAGTCAAAATAGTTCCACTTGTCTATTCATGACACATACTACCTACAGACATTCAAGAGCGTTTCACAAATGGTTCTGTTTCTGAAATACCGTCACTACCATGCATTTGATAGCTAATGATCATGCCCTTTTTATCGTCTGATAAATCCCCCCCATTATAGCAATGGTTGATACGTTCATAGGAAGTGTTCAGTACACTATGTATACTCACAAAGTTTGACCGTGATACACGTACGATTTCATTGGCTAAATGTATCTGATGTCAGAAGTAGGAGATAGTTCTGATAATGTGGTTTGACTATGCATATACAACTCCAAATAAAAAAGTGTAATAATCAAAGAAAATGCATTAAATGATTTATAGTTATAATTTTTTGCATGGAAATTAACTATTACCAAATATGAACTGGCATAATCTGAACCTACATACTTTTTAGATTATGTTACCATGTAAATACAGTGCATGAAACTTAAATGGAAATAACATGATAGTTTTGTGTAAATCGAACACTACGCAGATTAAATTAAACAACAATATTAATCAACGTTTATTGGCGTAGTGATACCAGCGCCGATGTTATGGCGTGATTAGATGGTGAAACGTTCGAAAGAAAATAAATATTTCTGCGTTCGGTGGGACCTGAACCCACGACCTTCCACTTGCCGGGCGGAGGCTCTACCCACTGAGCTACGAAGGACAATGTATAATTTCTTTACGAACGTATATAAAGACTATTTACTTATCAGTATATATTATCAGCAAATAGTCTTTATATACGTTTGTAAAGGAATTGGATATTGTGGTTCGTAGCTCAGTAGATAGATCCTCCTGGCAAGTGAAAAGTCGTGGGTTCAGGTCCCACCGAACGCCGAAATAGGTATTTTCTTTCGAATGTTTCACCATCTAATCACGCTATAACATCATCAATCACTAAGACAATAAACGTTGATTAATATTATAGTTGCTACTATTTTAATTAATTAATACAAATTTCATCCTAACGTTAAATTTCGTAGATTTTGAATTTAAAACAATAAAATGACATGAAAAGCAATTGCTATGGAAAGTTATAAATATCACGAATGCAAGATAACACATGGAAAGGTTATATTTGTTGAAAATCTGATATTTTAATGTTTTTTGTCACTTCCTTTTGTAACTCGATGATGGTTTACTGAGGGAAACTTATGTGCTCCCTTTTGGTGTAGCACCCACGTATTTGCCGTGCGTGGAGACCCTTGTCCAAGCAAAGGGGGATCTTGGTGGCTGAGGGGCGAGGTACTGTCCCCAACACGCTACTTTGGCCCCTGCTCCTGGTAAACGGGAGGTCGGCCTGTCCCCGGTATCGACCAATCAGCTGGTCGCGAGTGCTACTGGTGTTAGGAGCATTAGAGACCTCAAAATCTGTTTCGTTCTTTCTTATCTTCCTTCGTTTTTGTTTTTCTTCCAACACACTGTTACTATGACATGCCTCATTTGATTTACTTTACTCTTCCTTCATTTTATATTGATTCTCTATTTACTTGTTCTACTCCTACTCTTTCCCAGTTAAAACTTCAGTCTTACGATTCGAGATAATAACTCCTTATTATCTTGAGATCGATTTTGCTCCTCTGACCACTCGTACCTCACGGCTTAGGGGATAACCGAAAGGGTATAGGTCCTGGTTAGCTCTGGCATTATTGCAATGTCCCCTTGTAGGGCTCCGTGGTGGGTGGGGCCGGTGGGGCCTGAATCTTATTCTAATTCTCTATGGATAAATAAAAAAAAAAAACTTCTTCACCGAATGACGAACCGACTACCAAACGAGCGCGTTTTGAAACACCAAACCTAGCAACTGTTAACCATCATTCTTAATTGTTTCATCTAATGATGAACGATTCAAAAACCTCTCAGCTTTCACCATTGACAAAACGGTTAAAAGCATAGCTGGAACAGTTAAAAATGTAAAAAGACTGAAATCACGCGACCTGCTTATAGAAACGGCCACACCAAATCAATCCTCTTCTCTTCTACAATGCACAAATTTTCTGTTAATACCAATACAAGTCAAGCCACATAACACATTAAACAGCTCTCGAGGTGTTATATCAGAGACTGATTTAATTCAAGTAGACGAACAAGATATAGTTTTCGAACTTTCTGAAAAGGGAATCACCGCCGCAAGGCACATTACAATAAAAAAGGATGGCAATATCGTCAAAACAACACATGTAATTCTTTCTTTCAATAGACCTAAAATCACTAGCACCATCAAAGCAGGTTACCTGATCTGTAAAGTCCGTGAATACATCACTAACCCAACTAGATGCTTTAACTGTCAAAAATTTGGCCATTCCAAGATCTCTTGCAGAGGTAAACTAACTTGTGTTAAATGTGGAACCCACGACCACGATGACAACAACTGCTCAAACACTTCTCCTAAATGCGCAAATTGTAAGGGTGAACATCCATCAAATGCAAAATCGTGCCCTAAATGGAAAGAGGAGAAACGCATTCTTGAAATTAAGGTCACTAACAATATCAGCTATACTGAAGCTAAAAATCAGTTAAACGTTAACAAACCACCCAATAGCCTTAATTTTGCAGCAGCTGTCCAAACAAATAAACAACCCTCAATGGTGAGTGTTGCAGTCCAGACACTCCCTCATAATAGTAGTTGTACAGCTAACTCTGTTCAAACCAGCACTCCAACAAAAACCAACTTCATAAAACGTACTTCCTCGGAAGCAAATAGACTCAGCAAACCAAAGATGAAAATAAATTTAAAAACCCAAAGTTCTTCAAAAAAACAAATTAGGTTGGCCGACTTCCGATCGGCACCAAACTTCAAACACCTTTCAGCCAAGGACTTTTTAAAAGAGTCCAAACAGAAAAGCAAAAAAATTAAAGAAGCCGAAAATGACATCACTGATTATGCATCTGATATTGAATTTTCTAATGCCTTCTCCTGTCTCCAGGAAGATGGGATAGATACCTCTGGTATTCACAATGAAGACACACAAATTAATAGGACCAAGAGTCCTATCCACTTCCCTTAATGGCGCGTTCTTCCATTCTCCAATGGAATTGCCGCGGTTTCCAAGTTAACATTGATGATATTAAACACCTTATTAACACTTACTCACCTATCTGTGTTGCTCTCCAAGAAACCTTCTTAACTCCTGACCGTGATCCCACACTTCGTAACCATGTTATATTCCGTAAAGATAATGAAGTTGGTGACAGGGCTTGTGGAGGGGTTGCCCTCATAGTCCCCAATAGTATTCAAGCTTCTGCTCTCCAACACAACACTACAAGCTACTGCAATTCGCATGTATACTCATGCATCCCTTACTATCTGCTCAATATATTTGCCACCAAACGAACCCATTAATATTAACCAGCTATCTCTTTTGATCACACAACTTCCACCTCCTTTCTTCCTCTTGGGTGATTTCAATAGCCATAATCAGCTTTGGGGGTGTAATAATATAAATTCTCGTGGCAGAATAATAGAAAACCTTTTAATTAGTCACAGTTTGGCATGTCTTAACAATGGCTCTTACACATACTGCCATCCTGCATCATGCGGCTTTTCAGTGATTGACCTCTCCATTTGTTCACCTAATATCATGCCAAATTTTTCTTTTAATGTTTTGGATAACCCTTTCGGTAGTGATCACTTCTCAATCATCTTGATCGATAATCAGAACTCTCCATGTACCACCACTAGACTTCCAAGATGGAAAATTGAAAGAGCAGACTGGGACAGTTTCTGTATAAATGCCATACTTACAGAAAATTTGGTCTTGAAAGGAAATATCAATGAAGCCACATTATCTGTTACACAGACAATAATGCAAGCAGCCCATCAAGCAATACCTAAAACATCAACAAAGTACCCCAAATTTCCAAAACCATGGTGGAACTCTGATTGTAGCGTTGCTTATAAAGAACAAAAAAAGGCTTGGAATAGATTTAGATGGTACTCAACAAACGATAATTTTATTGAGTTCAAAAAAGCAAGAGCAAAATGTAGACACATCCGATGGGAAGCAAAAAGGGAGTCCTGGAAACAGTATGTGTCTAGCATTAAATCTTCCACAAACCCAAAAATCATTTGGAATAAAATAAAAAAAATTAATGGAAACGATACGTCTTATCCAACCTCCACCCTCAATAGCAATGGGATTGTTGCAAACAATCTTCCAGATATTGCAAACCTACTGGGAAAGACTATCTCCCAAACATCCAGCAATAATACCTATGATCCAAATTTTTACGTAATTCAAAACAGGATTGAAAAAATTCCACTCAAATTCCACTCCAGCACAAATGAGCCTTATAATTCTCCTTTCACAATGTATGAACTCATGAGTGCTTTGCAAACTTCAAGAAATAGTGCTCCTGGTCATGATAACATCCATTACTCCATGCTTAGACACTTGTCCCAAAGCTCAAAGGAAAATCTACTTTGCTTGTACAATAGAATCTGGATAGAACATTGATTTCCAGATTCTTAGCGAAGAGCAATTATTATCCCTTTCCCAAAACCAGGTAAAGACCCAAAAAATCCAACTAACCATCGGCCAATAGCATTAACAAGATGTCTATGCAAATTAATGGAGAGGATGGTAAATCAGCGTCTTTCATATTCCTTGGAATCCAATAACTGCATAATGACTTCTCAAAATGGCTTCCGCCGCATACGCTCTACTACAGATAACCTTCTTCTGCTTGAAACAAGGATCCGAGAAGCATTTGTCAAATGAGAACATCTAGTCTCTATTTTCTTTGACATTGAGAAAGCCTATGATAGAACTTGGTGTCATGGAATACTTTGTGACCTTCAGGAATGTGGCCTCAAAGGAAACATGGCATTTTTTATTCAAAATTTTCTCACTGATCGTACTTTCCAAGTTCGTCTTGGATCGGTTCTTTCTGATCTTTACAACCAAAAACAGGGTGTTCCTCAGGGCAGTGTCTTGAGTGCTACACTCTTCATTCTAAGGCTCAATAACATCATCAAAAAGGTCCCACACACTGTACAAACATCACTATACGTTGACGATCTCCAAATCTCTTGTCAATCCCGTGACATGAGCAGGCTAGAAAGGCAGTTGCAAATTGCCCTCAATAACATCACTAACTGGACAAATGAAAATGGCTTTACTTTCTCAATAGAGAAGACAGTTTGTGTCCATTTTTGTCGGAGGAGAGGCTTACATCCAGAACCAGAACTCTATTTGGGAAATCATCGTATTCCAGTTGTTCAAAAGGCAAAATTTCTTGGTGTGTTATTTGACCATAAACTTACCTTCAAGCCACACATTCAGTCTCTTAAAAACAAATCCATAAAGCCCTTAATATCTTCAGAGTACTCTCCCATACATCCTGGGGAGCAGACCGTTATTCAATGCTTCGTCTGTATCGTGCTCTCATCCGCTCCAAACTGGATTATGGCTCTGTCATTGACGCCTCCGCTCGACAATCCATCTTGAAAGCTCTTGGCCCTATTTGCCATCAGGGTCTCAGACTGTGTACAGGTGCATTCCGTACCTCACCAGCTTTAAGTCTTTATGTGGAAGCCAATGAACCATCTTTAACATCAAGGCATATGCAGCTGTCTCTTAACTATTATACGAAACTTAAATCACTGCCCACTCACCCTCTTAGGGATGTCATTTTCGAACCTCGTTCGATCTTACTTTTTAATGCTCTCCCTTCATGCATCCCTTCATTTGGTATTCGGATGGTTAAACTAACCAGAGAATTAGGTATAGATTGTCGGAGCATTGCTCCTACACATACTCATTTATCACCTCCATGGGTCATACCGGCCGTGGACATCCATTGCGATCTGGTTAACCACAGCAAAAGCACTACACCTAATGCTTTTTACCAGCAGTTATTCTCTGAATTTCGGGATCATTTTCAAGACTCCAATTTCATTTTTACAGATGGGTCCAAAACAGAAACAAATGTAGGTTCTGCATTTGTCATTAATAACAGTGCCATTGCAGAAAAAATCCCCCCATCATACTCCATTTTCACAGCAGAACTTTATGCCATTTCCATGGCACTTGCGTATATTTCAACTCATAGCTTAATTCCTTGTATAATTTGTACCGATTCTCAGAGCTCTTTAAGAGCCCTGGAATCTTTTAAATATTCACCTCATCCTATTTTATCCAAAATCCATTCACAACTGCAGCACCTGCACAATCATTCCAATATTAAATTCTGCTGGATCCCTGCTCACATTGGTATCAAAGGGAATGAGGCTGCTGATGCAGCTGCAAGGGCAACGAACTCACCACTTGCTTCTAGCCAACTTCTTCCTTTCTCTGACCTGAAACCAATTATCAAGACCTGTGTGAATCAAAGGTGGCAAGAAGAATGGGATCATCAAACCAATAACAAATTGCGGCATATTAAACATACAATTGGTAACTGGCCCTCCTCATACCGTAAAAATCGGAAAGAGGAGGTTCTCCTTGCTAGACTTCGCATTGGGCATTCCCATCTCACCCATAGACATCTGTTGGAAGGAAAACCAGCACCAATTTGCCAAGTGTGCAATGAACCCATGAGTGTTTTACACATTTTAACTCAATGCCCCTATTATAGACTTGCCCGCACTCTTACTTTTAACTCTTCATCACTGTCTGACATTTTAAATGACCATGCTGACCATACGCACGTTTTTAAATTTTTAAAAAGTACTGGTTTTTACTACAGTCTTTGATTTTACCATGTTTGGCGCAGTATAGCCCAGATGCTCTTGCGCCATAAAAAAGCCAAACAAACAAACACTTCTGCATTATAGGTCATGTGAGGTGGGCCCACTTTATACATTGCAGTTTGTATGTGTTGTACCCAGATCCATTGTTATTTGTGACATATTTGTGTTAAGTGTATGGGCACACTGAAAATCATTTTATACAGACTTTCTTTTCAGTGAAAGGACTGGTCTCCGGAAAATTCCATACTGAGCCAGCCAAGTGGTTGCAAGTTAACCAGTTTGTGTCGAGAAATCAGATCTGTGCATGTGCATTTCCCATGCAGCTTATCTCAGAGAAAAGTGGAAGCTTAAATTTCGAGTGGAAATGTTCATCGTATGTACTTTGTGCAGTTACATTTTATCGTAAATTTATAAATCAACATTTATTGTTTGATGTTAAATTATTTGTCCCGTAGTTCATATTTTGTCTTATTTTTTATCGTCATTAAAATCAGTAACATTTACGAGAAAAACTTTAAGAAATTTTAAAGCATAACACTGAAATTTATCAGTTCAAAATGTTGTGTGCATTGCTTATTCAAAATTTCCACATTTTATCAGTCGCTTTGATAAAAAGTGTTTGTAACACGTAAAGTATGGGTAAGTTTCCTAAAGATCTACTTACGTTTATATTTTTAGAAGTTTCTAAAAAATGCTAAAAATGTTTTCTTTGTAAATGTAAATTGTTAGAGATTTTCTTTTAAAAGCATAGAATTTTGTCATAAAATTATTCCCTACAAATCATCGCAGATCCAGTTCTATAGAGCAAGTGGCCAATTTACTTGTTATGATTAAATGTAGCACTCTACAGTTATATTTCTTACTGGAATCTATTTTTTAGGCTCATAATGACCAGATAAGAAAATAAATTGATCATGCACATCCAGACTGAACTGGAACAACTGAACGTTGCATTAATTTTCCTGTGCTTTTACTGCTAAGCTTCTTACAAGGGAACCTTTTATCATGTTTGTCACACCTGCAGTCGACATTAGGGTTATTTTGTATAATTTTTTGAAAAACTCATTTTTCGAGTAATTATGACCTTTTGAAGATGAAGTTGGTGATCTTTTGGTGAGAAATTTTAATCTGAATTTTGTTAAATAAAATATTATTACCTTTTAATGGTATTGAAACTGCACTGGTGTATGCATGGGGTGTTAATTGGCATTGTAACCCTCCCATTGCAATTCAATTTCGTATATTTAACTTAGGAATACATGGAGTTGTAGCTCAGTAACTCCTCCCTCTTATGGACTTTTTGCATACGCATATGTGAAACCATATGTAAAAATGGGGAAGACGCAAAAAAAAAGAAAAAAAAAGACAATACTTACATTCTAAAAGTGAATAGCTGTCATAATGTGAAATGTCACAGTTCTTGCGATCCAATTTAAAAGACAGTCCTTGGACGTTGTCGAACTTGTAAAACTGTGTAAATCTTGTAAGCATATGAGATTAGTGAAATGTATAAAATGCACTATACTCTTTGAGTGAGCACCTGGTTTAGACTATGTTGGCTACAAAACAACTTTGTGCCAAATTTTATACATGCCACAATATAAATTTCTTGCCAAATGCTCACTAACTTGTCATGTTTAAGTGGTCATAACTGCTCGAAAAATGAGTTTAGCAAAAACCTAAATACATATTCGGAATCAGCATTAAAAACTATACAAAATAGTTCTAGTGTCTTCTCCAGGTGTGATGAACATGATAAAAGGTTCTCTTGTTAGTACAGACATGCAGGGCCTTCGGTTTTTGGTTTTTCACTTTTTCTTCCTTTATACAACAGGGATCCCTTAAGTAAATGAAGTGATTGCAGAGAAACCGAGTGTTGTAATTAACTTTTTCTAACTAGTTGTTATAATTGATTTTTTAATAGTAGTGAAGAACCACCCATGTCAAGAAACGTTTTATTATAATTTTTAAGTGAAAAAATATTTATTTGAAAATGAACTTACTGAATATAAGAAATTTGACAATTAACATAACATTTATATATAATATATACATATATTAAAGAGTGAATAATGTATAGTTAGAAAGTCTGTCAACTACTTGTGGTATTAGTGTGTGTATTTTTAAACTTCTTTTACAATTTAAATTTAAAAAATTGCAAATAGGCTGTGATCAATCTGTTACCCACAGCTGCTGTAGCGTGAAAAAAAAAAAGTCTAATGTTACCACATACAAAACTTAACTAGAAGATAGTAGTAAAAGATAATATTATGAATGAACTATAGTAAATCATGAGTGACAACATTATGAACTTCAGGTTTATTTGTTTAAAAGCTGTGAAATTAGGGAATTGTCATGGAAGTTTGCCATTATGGTGAAATCAGGGGAAATGTTAGGAAATTCCACTAAAATTTCTCCATAATTAAGGAAATTTCATCTCTTGTATTTTCTGTAATTCCTATGTAAAAGACTGCTGTCACACTAATTTCCTTCCTAGTTTAGGATACTGCATCCGTGTGTGTTAACAATTCCCCCTCCCTTTTGCTGCCTTCTAGATAACAAGGAACTGTTAACTAAATTAACGGAGGATCTAAATTGTATTATTCGAGCATATTGCATTGATAAAAATTAAGGTTGTGGTCTGTGAATTGGAAATATTGATGCTTTTTATTTACGTTCCAGTTTTTGAATTTCTCATTTTCATGCATTTTTATGTAACAACTTTTTTAATATATAATTTAGATTTTTTTTTTCTTTTGTGTTTTTCAGTTGCGACAATATACAGCCCTTTACCAGACCTGCATTTTTTTCTAAATTTCCTAACATCCCCCTTCAAACTCTTCTTGTGATGGCATATCATTGGGCTGTTATGTCTGACCTAAAGAATATATTTCAGGATGTTTCCATTCCTCTACAGGAAGTTAGGAAGGTGTGGAATGGCTTCAGAGCCTTCTGTTTAGAAAAAAATTCTAGACCTGCATCAATTGTCCAAAGTGAAAACATTGATGAGATAATTGTTGTGCAGTTTGGAGCATTCTATGTGATGGCTGTTATGGATGTTAAGAGTAAATTTACTCGCCTGAAAGTGGTCCCAATAGGAGTGTGTCCAAATCTGCGTAAGCAAATTTTTCGAAATACTATTGCATCTTGGTCACGTACAGATGAAATCGCTAGGCATGTCCTTCGTATTTTAAATAAGCTGATAGACGATGATTCACATTATGAAGAAAATAACTCTCAGCGCATTACACATTATTTGAAAAACCGTCTTTCACAAATATTTGGCCGCTATGACATAAGTGCATTGAAAGTTGAAGATTTTCAAGCCCTTTTGGATGAACTTCAGTGGCGAGAACGCTGGGGACATAATGGACAAAAAGCCTTCATGAACATGATACATTTCATATTTGGAAAAATATACGAAAGACGTAAGTTCTTCTGTCATTGTTGAATTTAAAGAAAATTTTATCCTGATTATTATATTTTTTTAAGTACATATGGAAAAGATTAAACATTGTAATAATAAATGTAAAAGATTATTCTGGAATTTACACATTTGGAGTTAATGGTCCATGGGCTAAGAATAAAATTTATTGAACAGTGGGCATTTGAAAATTTAATTTCATGTGATCGCAGATTGAGTATCTCTATTCAAAAGATTTGAAGGGTTTGTACAGCCCTTAATTTTTTAAGAAACTATTTTTGGTCCTTGAAGGTCCCCACCCCAAATCTGCAAAGGGTCATCAGTTTTATTCTTTGGTTTCTCAACATTCCTCCTTAGTGTGTTTTATATCATTCTTCTTTCTTTCATTCTTCTCACAGTATGAATCAGCGTAAAGAATGATTCTGGAATTCACACCCTGTAAGTTGCTATGGATTTTACGATTACCTTTTATGAACAATGGGGACCATGCATGAGAACGAACTTCCCCTGGGAATATACATAGGGAGGAACTTTCCTTGGAAACTTGCTAAAGCATTTCTTTGGTGCAGGAATGACCAGTGCAACACCCCTCACCTAGGCACAGATTTAAAGTGTTAGGTGTCTTAAGCACAATGATATTTTTTGGCTCCCTCCTACCCCCCAAAATGCCACACTATGTATATCATAATTGGATATCCGTTAAGAGAGATTTTACTCTGTGTGTGTGTGTACAGTGGTCGTCCTAGCTATTTTTAGAAGGGCAGCCCATCCTACTTGTCTTTCCAAGTCAAGTTAGTCACACGAAAATATTTTGTGATGTGTAAAGGGGGGACATTTATGATTATATTGTATGCATTGTTATAGAATAACGATACATTTTTATGAATGAATTTATTCTATTTTGCCAATGCTTGGTGAACGTAGCCATGTTCCATGAAATTTTAGTAGAATTTTAGGTTAAGATAAAGTGGGGTCCTGAAAAATTTGTCTCTCTAGGCATTTGCTTAATGCGCCTCCAGGCTTCCTTCTCATACCTACACAAACGGTGGAGACGTTTCGTTTGGTTCCTGCCACATCTATTCTGAATTGAGTAAACGATTGAGACGGTGCTTTGCTAGAAGTTTTGCAGAGCTCAAGTAGAAGAGTGCATTCATATGAATTTTGACTTATTCACCTACAAGAATGGGATTGTCTGTCGTATCACATGTTGGTCTTGCAATAGTATTAGCGTTATACTATAAGTTTTAACTATATGTAAAGC
>QLNU02003225.1:87011563-87025060 GCA_006491805.2 Dysdera silvatica | reverse complement strand
GCCACTACAGCACTGGCACGAATGGAACGGTCCAAAAACAAGTTGAAACGTGTTGGTTCATTGTCCGGTTTTCTGTGATAAGAAACCACTATCTGTAAGTGGGAGCAGTCAAGTGCTCTCACCACGAGCGACGATAGCACGAGGTGAGTTAATTATTAAAAATCCGCAAAGCACAATGTTCACCTTGCTGCAGGTGTTCCATGAGCCCACTTAGACGCAAAACCGAACGTGGCCTGTCCCTTTTGGAGTAGATTAGGCATTGAAGGCAGTACCTTGAGGATTTGATGAGTGATGCTATTGGATTGTCTTCCAGCTCTCCAAAGAAGGTGAAACATTGGTCGAGTGCTGCTGTGTGAAGAAGTTCGACTTTTAAATCTTTGTGTATGTTTGAGTTTCAAACGAAACAAGGAGCTCCACACATTGTTCGTAAACATTTATTTTGAATTATTTGTAGTGTTCTCATTTTATCTGGACCGAGAAAGGTGAATACAGCACAGCAGTAAAGAAGAATTGACCTAATTGAAGATTTATATACCAGAATTTTTGTTGGAAGGCTCATTTTGGATTTAGGTCCTAAAACTGGTAACAGTGTGGAGAAGGCAGCACGAGCTTTGTTTTTAGTGACTTCAAAATGCCTTTTGAAACTAAGTCTTTCGTCTAGCATCATCCCCAAATACTTTGCTGTGTTTGTGTTAGTGATTTTTTTATCTTTTACTGTGACTGAGTAAGAGCCAATTTTCCCACCGTTTCTGAAAATAACTAATTGACTTTTCGCTGGATTCACGGTAAGACCCCAAGCCATAAGCCATCTTTCTATAGTCGTTAAGTTGTCTTGAAGGTTATTTACAGCGGTGTTGATATCTTGACTTTTACATAAAATTGCCGTATCATCAGCATAAAGTGCAAGGATGCCTCTGTTAACTTCTGGGAAGTCACTAATGAAAAGGTTGAACAATAATGGTCCTAAGAGTGATCCTTGAGGTACTCCTGCAGTAATCGGTCTCCTGTTGCTGAATTCACCATTATTGGCATATACGAATCCCCTATTTCTGAGATAAGACGAAATCACCCTCACAAGGTAATGCGAAATGTTAAGTCTAAGCAGCTTGTATACGAGACCATCTATCCAAACTTTGTCGAACGCCTTTTCCAAATCTAAAAAGATTGTGGCAGTACATTCCATTCTATTAAACCCGTCTAGAATAAACTCCGTTACCCTCCAGAGTTGATGTTGGGTAGAATGTTTTTCTCTGAATCCAAACTGGCAAGGATGTAGCAAATGTTTCTTGTTTACCTCGTCATTCAACCTTATCAGAATGATTTTTTCAACTATTTTGCTTAGGCATGAGAGAAGACTAATTGGTCTATACATTGATGGATTAAGGCACCTGTTATCTTTTTTGGGAATAGCAATGATCTTGGCAGTTTTCCACACTTCTGGAAAATACCCATGTCTGATTGATGCATTAAAAATATTTGTAAGAAGGACTATTGCTTTCACAGGTAAATTTTTAATATGTTTGTTTGTGATATTATCTAGTCCACATGCCTTTTTAGTATGTAGCTTCTTAATTATTTTCGTTATTTCAGTTGGTGATGTAGGCAAGAAAGATTTTGTTTCTGTACAGGTGTTTTTAAAGATGTCTATGGATTTGCACACAATATATAAGACCGGGGAATTAATGAGGCTTGGTGTTTTGAGCTGATTTTCAAGAGAATTGGCTAAAATATCGGTAATTTGTTTTTTATCGGTCATAACACGATTTGTATTATCGTCCCGAAGCTTAAGAATCTTATTATCCTGTTTCTTCAATGTCTTTATGAACTTCCATGCCGTGCCATTTTTATGATCGAGATCTTTGATGAATTTGTCCCACCTCCTTTGCGTAAATCTCCTAATGATATTTTTCGTATTATTTGCACATATCCTCCATTGATTTTTATCTTCCGGATCCCACGATTTCTGATATTGTCGTCTGAGTTTATTTTTATTTGAAATATGTTTTTTAATCCACTGGGGAAGATCAAGGAGATCACCTGTAATGTTTTTAGTGACTGCGCTTTCTTCAGTTGCGTTGTTAATGACATTGTTAAGATTATTTATTGCAGTATCGATATCGCCAGTGCAAGACAGCGGAATGGAGCAGTTGATCTTTTCGTCGACAAGCTTTGTGTAATTTCCCCAACAAATATATTTTGTTGAAGGGTTCAATGGTGTTGGAATGCTGTCAAATGAGTATATGACCGGAAGGTGATCAGAAGAGAGCGCTGTAATTACCTCAGATTTAATATCACTGTAGATATTTTGATGTAGTAGAATATCTAAAATATCTGGATTATGATTTGTAAAATTCGGGATATAAGTATATTGATTTGGAGCTGAAATATGAACGTTGTTGCAATTATCAAGAAAATTTTTAAGTGTTCTGCCATTCCTATTCTCCTTACGACATCCCCATGCAGTACTTTTGGCATTAAGATCACCGGCAACTATTATCGTGTTATTTAAATGGAAGAGTGAGTGGAGATCCATTTCTTGAAGTTCTTCATTTGGTGGATTATAAGCTGCTACAAAAACAGTTTCTGAACTCCCTGTAATCATTTTTATAGCGGTTACTTCGAGTTGACCTGTAATAGTAGTGATTAAAATTTGCGAATGGTTGATGTTCCGCTTGATATATATTGCGGTACCCCCGCCTAACCTGCCAACTCTGTCAGTTCTGTAGACTTCATAATTTGCAACTTTGAATTCATGTTTGGCTGACCAATGTGTTTCTGTTACCAGAGCAATATCGATATTATTTTCCTTCAGAAGCATACGAAACTCATTAATGTGGTATTTAAGGCCATTAGCATTCCAATTTAAAACTTTAAATGTACGAATAGTGTTATTTAGTAAGACCATGGAGAAAAATTAATTTCTTTGGGTGATAAGTTCAACGAGCAATGTCAAAGTTTTTTGCTGTTGAACCATTTGTATAAGGATAGATTGTAAGAGTTCGTTTGTAGACAGATTATTTTCATTAGCAGGATGTTGATCCGCCTTGTTACATTTTGGGACGAATTCCGTTTTGTTAAGAAGTGCAGAAGCGTAGGATTTGGAGGGGGGATTACAATGGATTGCATCTGAAACTGGTGGGTTTACGACTTGCATTTCTCTGCTTCTTACGCTAGGCGCTAACGACGTCGTAAAAGTTGGGGGAGGACCCCTAACCCCGGGGCGATCCGGGCAGTTTCTATAACTTGCAACATGTTTTCCTCCACAGTTGGCGCATTTTGGCGATTCTTTGGAATTTCTATTTCTTTCACATTGATATGAAAAATGATCACCCGCACATTTAAGGCACCTCGTAGGTCTGTGACAACTCTTTTGGGTGTGGTTAAATCCCTGACATTTATGGCATTGAACTAAGCCTTTTTTTCTGTGTAAAGACTCGATTCTAATTTTAAGATAAAATAAATCACTAAGCAAAAAAATTTCTTTGCCTTTTTCGGTCCTTTCCAGTTCAACTATGTAGTTCGGAATGCTTACCCTTAGGCCATTTCTAATGCCGCTCATTTGTCTGACACTAAGGACAGGCAGACCTCGGTTTTTGATTTCATTTGCAATTTCCAGTTCGCTTACATGGTTAGGAAGACCTTTTACAACCACCTTTAGAGATTTTTCGTCTTGTGTCTGATATGTAAAAAATTCCACTTTGTTTTCATCTAGCATTTGGGTTACTAGGCGGAAGTCATCAGATGTGATTAATTGTACCCGAATAGCTTCCATTGTTATTTTTGCCGTCATGTTAATTTTTAGGTCGCATGACAACTTCTTTTGGAATGACATCCAGTCAAATTTTTGGTCAGTGATACATATTGGTGAGATTTTAACTTTTGGTATATTTGGGGATTTTTTGCTAGTAGAGCTAGAGTTTTGGGTTGGAAGATGGAAGCCAGAGGTTGACGCCTCACTATTAATAGTCTCCATGCATTCTTCGTTTAATACCTCAAAGGTGTTCGTCGTTGGAAGTTGTTTAGAGGTATCTCTATCCCGACAGTACTTAATTCGTTTCGCTTTTTTCGGGGTGATAAATTTCAGATCATCATCATCGTCTGATGCTTTTAATTCTCTATCCACAGCGGCCATTAACGTTTGGCATAGATTAAGGCGCTTTGATAGAAGATCATCTCATCATCATCATCATCATCAGAAAATTTAGAGGGGGAAAAGGGAGTTCCAGATCTGGCGCTTTCGCCAAACTTTTGGAGTTAATTACTCGTTAATTAATTACTTTTACAGAAATTTGATTATACATTCGTAATGTAAATGAAAAGCCCTATCGAATATATTATATCATGACTGGAAGTGCGACATACACCAAACCGACTTCCCTTGTAAGATAAATTCAACAGTGTTATCGTAGTTTCACCAACTTCGATTAAACATTTGCAGAGTTAAGACTCAAAATGTCCTGGGATTTTGATTTTTTCCAGCTCATCAGTTATTCTAGTTTAGGAGCTGAAGTAACTTTCTGCTACAAATTGCTACACCGATTGTTATGATTTTTTGTTCAGAAATCGGTCGAAGTGTCAAAAATTCGGACTTAATGGAAGTTTGGATTTGAAGTGAAGAATCTGGAAAAAAAAAAAAAAAAATAATGGAAAGTATTAACTCAGATGAAGTAATTTTTTAATGCTAATGACTTTTCGGATTCGACTAATGAACATTTGGAAACATGGGTGTATTTAAGAGGTGGGTCGAGAAGGCCTTGCCCTTCCCCCAAAATTTTAAACACCAAATGAAAAAAAAAACCCGTATAATACGTAGACCCACAGGCACACATCTTTAATTACATATACACGTCACAGTCTTCAATTATTTCGCCTCCCCTACCCCGCAATAGAATCTTACACACGGCCGTCTTTGGAAAAAAAAATGTTACTACTTTTGTTTAGCAGCCGGCAGAAAATGGAACGATTGTTCCCGCAATTAAAACTATGTGTTTAAGCGGCATCATGAGTGGTTAAACAAAGAAATTGATATGCACGAAGATGTTTTGAACCTTGGCACATTAAATTTTAGTGAAACTGTGCTATAACTCATTACAGGAAGGCCACGAAAATTTAAAGTTATGGACCCCCTCCCCTTCAGTTAACTTTCGCCCATAGACTCTAATGTTAAGAATAATTTACTTTTCATCCTTTATAAAAATTTAAAGTTATGGACCCCTTTCCCAAGAGATAAGTAGAGTGCACTCAAATACGGATCTTATTAATACTCTCCTACTTGCATCAGGTCCTCTAATTTCAAGCAAAAGAAAAACAAAATCAAAAAATTATAATAGAGATTTGAATGATATCAAGAATTATGTAGTAGTCACAGGTGTACCGAAAACGTCCGAGGAATCCTTTATTATTCAGGATTTCGAGTTTAGCAATACAGATTCTGATGAAAGCGAGTAATTTTATGTTATTTATTGTAAATAATCAATTTGTGTTTCTTTCAAATGTATATATTTGTAATATATTTTGTTACTCACAATTCAGTTTTCATTCTTTTTTAAAGCCCTTTCATTTGGCCACACTTTGCTTCACAGTTCTTCTTACCCAAGGGACCCAGTTTCTCTTTCAATTGATGGAGATTCTTTAATACATTTGGGCGAAATTTATAATTTTTGAGGGCACTACAGTATTATGATATTCTTAAACACAAACATCCCTAAAACACATTACGAGTAATTTGCATTTCCGCTAGCTGTGGTGGCACAAATGATCAGACTGTCTTTAAATTCACAAGAATTATAGCCAGATAATAATTTTAAATGTCTGTAAAGTTTGGTAACGATTGAAAGAATTATACGACTGATATAGATTTTTGTCCAAATTTGTAAAAATCAGCCGCACTGTGCAGCGGCTTGAAATCTTTAAATCCTTTTGTGGATAACGATCAAATATTAAAAATAGGCGAACGATTAAGGCATAATTTAAGTTTCAACTAACGCCATCCAACTGTTCTACTGGCCAAGCATAAATTAGTCAAGATTATTATGGAGCATTTTCATAAGAAATTCTTTCACATCGGAGCTCAAGGTCTGTTATGCGGTACAAGACAAAAATATTGACCACTAAGTGGTAGGAATACAGCTTGTAAGGTTGTACGTTATTGTATCGTATGCTACAAAAAAACAAACTTAAGCCAACGGAGCAAATCATGGGGGAATCTTCCCGCAGGACGCATTGTTCCAGCGCCTTCTTTTTCCCATACGGGGATTGATTTTTGTGGACCCTTCCTAGTCAAATATAAGGATCAGTGCAAGGGTGCTTTTCGAAGGGAGTATAGTATATGCATATTTGTTTGCCTGACGACCAAGGCTGTACATTTAGTGGTCGTTTCCGATTTAACGTCAGACACATTTATTACTACATTAAAACAATTTTTTCCCGACGTGGTAAGTGGCCACCCTCTTCAGCGATAATGCAAAAACCTTTATTAGGTATTATGCGGGACTAAAAGGCTACTCTAGATAGTCATTTAAACTGATGACTGTCCGACTAACTATTTAGCATCGAAGGCGATTAATTGGAAGCATATTCCACCGAAGACCCCGGGCATTGGAGGAATTTGAGAATCCAATATCCGTAGCTTTAAATATCACTTAAAGAGAACGGGGAGGAACGGTTAAACGCAATGTTGCCAGCCAAGAAAAAGGGCCGTATGAAGCGACGATAGAAATTAAGTGCTTCGCTTCGAAACAGAAATGCTTTATGAACATGGTTACCATGGCGACGGAATATTTACGGCGAAAGTAAGTGATGTCAGAAAAGAGAGATTTTCATTGCATCACCATCATTGCATCGCCATGTATTGCCAGACCAGAGGTTTTACCTCTGAATCTAGAGGTTTTGCATGGGGAAAAAGGTAAAAATTACCAAAACAGAGGTATGGCTTGATCAGAAATAAAAACAGATTTTTGATTACCACAGAAGTTTCTAGCAGTAAAAAATTTTCTGTGTGTGTGTGGGGGGGGAGAGGTGATACTGGTAAAAGAAAAAAAATTTAAATGAAAGGACTGAATCCAACTTTGATTCAAACTACAAACAGTTTAGTGTTATATCTGTTAGAATTATTTAATTACCCTGAAGTATTTCGAGGCACGTTGAGTGGTAACAGTAGAAGCGTGTAATTTCGTTGTGTTTTTGTTTCTTAAGGGGACACAGGACCTTTAAATCTTTAAAAAATCGATTTTTTATATATTAGCTTAAAAAATAATGTCGATTTTTGGCAGTGTTTTAAAACAAACCGCATCAAAATTCTTCAATTACTTCTTGCACTATTGTATAAAATAAAAATAACTATTACATGTTACCTTGTTACCAAGTTCCAACTTGAACACTTTTTTTCTCAAAATCACTTTTTCTATATTGCGCAGAGATTATCTTCAGATCTATGCGCACTAGAGTTCTGAAATTTTTAATATGCTTTTATATCATAAATACCTATATTTTAAAACCAACTGACAAAGTAAAAATATATTTTCAATAATTTAAAAGAAATATGATATTTAAAATATGTCGATTTTTTTATATAATTGCTATATATTATTTTTTATACATTTTAATGACTTATTTTGTCCATATTTTCTGGTATTGGGTTAAAGCTGATGCCTTTCTTGGTAATTTGTGTGTGTGTATGTGTGATAATGGGAACCGTATCATTAACAGTGTGAACAGAAGATATATACACATTAATAAGCCTGTGAAATGAGTAAATTCCGCCTTTCTTTTCCCCCTTTCCTTGCAATTATATGCTACACTGTACCGCACCATGATCGTTTTAACACACTAGAAGAATAGCGAGGAGCTTGCTAGGAAGGATGAGACGTCCTTTCCACTTTCCTCACGTGACTAATGAATTACGTTTAACATCACGTCATGTGGAGCCGCTCGAAGAGCAGCCGTTAAACTGGGGACACTGCTGTGTCCATCTTTTATATGGTCCAAAGTTCAGATATGCGCACTATGCTACAAGTTCTCAAACCGCCTAGGAAATCAATATTTCCGTTACTTGATTCGTTAGGTTAAACTTAATAGGTTCCTTTACAATATGACGTTTCCCTTAAATGACCAGGTATGTATTTTATTAGAAACCCCATTCTCCAGTTGGAATAACGATGATAAAAAAGAATTTTTAAGTAAGGAAAAGCCCATGCCTGTGTTAAATGTAAGTAAAGTTGCAAAAAAAGGACAAAGTATATAATCGGCATTTTAAGATTTCGTGATATTCGGAGTTTGAATGGCTGTGTGGGAGTTATTATTTAAATAAACTTTTTTGTATGCCATGTTTAATCATTGGTGTTAAATCAAATGTGTGGAATAAGAGTGGTTTCAATGATTTTGGTAACGTTACCCGTGCTCTTCACAAACATGAAGGTTTTTTTACCATGTGGATTGTACATTATGTTTTTCAAACTTAAAAAAAAATTTAAGTGGTACCGAGGATGCTTTAAAAGAATACTTTAGGCAATATATATTAAACGCTTCAACGAGAATGTGCAGCTTAATAGACGTTTCATTCAATTGCCCGCCCATTCGTGCTGTTCTTTACTTGGGGAAGCAAGAATTAGCATTTCATGGTCATCACGAAGACGTAACCTCCAATAATCGTGGGAATTTTAAAGAATTGTTAGAAAACTGCATTTCGATAAGCCCTGTGGACATTCATGAGCACTTTTGAAAAATCACACCCATGTTTGCCGGCAATTCTAAGACTATTCAGAATGAAATAATTGACTGCATTGACTTTCCCAATATATTGATGAACATACCGAAAAAGAAATAAAAGATTGCATTTTTCTTATACAAGTAGACGATTTCACAGATCTGTAAATATAGATATATTATATAAAAATATAATAAAGATAACTTAAAATCAACAAAAAGAAAAATCATTTTTCATAGTTTAAAAATATCCACTTACTGTTCCGTTCATCAATAATCTGTAAAAATAGGAAATCAAAGCAGTTGAACTGTAAAATATGGTTTATGTAGCATGTTACGGGAGAGCAGCCAGGATTTTCTCAGGGGTGGGGGGGCTCGATGTTAGATATACTTTTTCTCCAGTTCAATTTTCACATATACAAAAAAAAAGTATATGTATACATATATAAAGAGCATTGAACACTTACCTTGGATTATCATGTATTTGGTTACAGAAACAAAATTATTCGAAATATGTTTAATTAAATACAATTTTTCGTTCATAAAAATGGTGTGCCCAATGTCAATAGGTCTGTTTCTGCAAATCGACATTATTGCCAAGCCTGATAAACGGTTCTAACTCATAGTTGAGCACATATACACTCTATAACAAAAAAATCGATGCACCAAGAAGGAGTTGTCCGATTGTAATGAAATTTCGTATGCAAAGACATTTTGACCGAACATGCAAATGATTAAAATTTGGTGTCCAATGAATGAATAGCGGGAACTCCAGCGCATCGGAACTGCGCATTCAGCAGGTGTATATAAGGAGCGATTCTCAATATGTGGTCAAAATTTCTGTTGCATTTTGACTGCGGATATCTTACGTCGACTGTAACAATGCCTCGCCGAAAGATTCGTGCTCATTACGAGCATATGTCAGAGTTTGAAAGAGGTCGTGCTATCGGATTGAAAGAGGCTGGTTGGACGAATCGAAGAATCGCTGGACATGTGGGTCGAAGCGATGCGGCGATTGGACGGTGCTGGCAAGAGTGGGTCAACAACGGCAGATGTGAGCGTCGGGATGGCAGTGGTCGACCTAGGGCCACAACAGAACGGGAAGACAGAGCGATTGTCAGAGCAGCTGTCACAGCACCGGATTCGTCGTTATCAACTATCCAATGTGTGTCCCGCACACATGTGTCCAACATGACCCTCTGCAGACGACTGAGAGAGCGGAATTTACGCTCGCGCCGACCGTTACGCCGCTTACCTCTCACGCCTTTACACCGTCAAGTCCGATTACAGTGGTGCCGGGCTCGATCAACTTGGAACTGCGCTGACTGGGGACGTATAGTCTTTAGTGACGAGTCCCGTTTCCAACTGTGTCCTGACGACAACCGCAGACGTGTCTGGAGACGTCCAGGGCAGCGTGGGGATCCTGCCCTTACTATCGCACGCCACACTTGCCCATAACAGGACGTTCTGTTCTGGGGTGCCATCTCCTTTGATAGAAAGCCCCTTTGGTGGTCATTTCTGGCACACCTATAGCACAGCCGTACGTAGACGACATTCTACGACCAGTTGTATTAACGTTCCTTTCGCGACACCCCGGACTTACGTTTCAACAAGACAATGCCCAGCTGCATACGGCGTGTGTTGCTATGAATTTTCTTCAAGCTTGCCCAACACTTACTTGGCAATCTGGATCTCCTGATCTCTCTCCCATAGAGCACATTTGGGACGCTATGGGAAGGCGATTGCAACCATCCTGGAATGTTGACGATTTAGCCCGACAGTTGGAGACAATTTGGCAAGAAATTCCGCAGGACACCATCCGGGATCTTTATCAGTCTATGCCACGTAAGTTGACAGCTTGCATCCAGGCCAGAGGTGTGGACCAACGCCTTATTAACTTCTTTTGTAACGGTCAAACTCTGCAATAAATCATTCAATTGTTCTGAAATTTTAATCGTTTCTTTTTCTATGTATGTTCTTCACATCCACCAATTTTTATCGCAATCGGAAAACTCCTTCTTGGTGCTTCGATTTTTTTTTTTGTTTTTTTTTTGTTTTTGTTTTGTTTTGTTATAGAGTGTATGATTTTAACTACCGTAAAGTACTAAAAGTTCATATTGAGGGAATTGTTTATCCAGAACGAGGAGAATTCCTCACTCCAGTAAAATGTTATGGAAAACACATAGGTTTTTTTCATTTTTCGAGTTGTTCTTCCACTTCTTCGATACTTCACCACCTAATATTTTCCCCTTATTTATTTATTTATTTTTTAATTTTATAAGAAATTCCTCTGTTATTAGGATCTACGGAAATTGTTCGTTTGTTCATGGAGGGAAATTTAAAGATTGGAGGTGCCCTACAGTGGCGCAGTGTGGTAACGCGTTCGCCTAGTGCGCCGTTAATCCGGGTTCGACTCCCAACAGTGTACAAAGAACGCTTACTCAGAGATCTCATAAAAAGATCGCACTGCTCACTGTAGTCCGGGGTTTGGTTCCCTAGGCCATAAGAGGTTTTCCTCGAGCGGATTCCTCGGAAAACAGTAGGTCCCGGCGCAGCATGACCATTGTAGTCTTTGAGCCGTAAAACCACAAAACAAACAATTAATATTCTTTAAACCTCAAAAATATCAATGCAAAATTATAAATAACAGACAACAGTAACATATGTATCACAAAAAACTGCACGTAAGTTGAATAAATTTATTATTTTTCTATTCTTATAGACATATTTCACTGTAAATGAGGGTTTCCTATTTAAATGGGGCTTCCAGTCGTGAACTGAACTCTCAGTCGCACCCCATTCGATTTTTTAATAAAATGGAAAACGAAATTTCAAAGCAAACCATTATAGAAAACGTTAAAAATACTGATAAAAATAAAATGACTTATTAGAAATAGTATCCTGCTTCCTTTTTTTTATTTTTGCCCAACCTATCATTGAATTGTCCGCAATAGTTTTTCAATGAAGTATTTGTTGTGTTATTAATAATGCATTTTAAAATGCTTTCATGTGTGTATGATTTGCACACGTATTGAATTTGTAATGTTCTGATTCGTGCAGCTGCCAGCATTTAAAAACAAAATTTATGACAAAATCTCTTTTATGATGAATGCTCAGAAACTCATCCTCATAATATTTAAGTAGTTTGTTGAACAATATATAACTAATTAAAACCACACGAATTGAACCATCTTTTGGAAACGATAAATCACCCCGATTCCAATTTTTAATTAAATCATAACTTTCCTCCACAACCAATTGCTTATCATACACCAACCCTGTTTTGCACAGTTCGCACTTTATGTTCTTTAAAATTTTATAGCAACAATAACCTGCCAAATGCGTTACCATAGACATTCCATGTTCAACTTGTTGAAAATCACTTTCTTCAAGATATATATCCGGATTAAATGAGTTGTCCCACTGTTCTTGCTCTTCACAAGAACAATCTAAGTTCACAAGAACAGTCTAAGTTTCTAAGCTAGAAAAACTGGTTATGGGTATATTTCCGAAAGTTTGTGATGACAACGTCAAAAGAGATTGCATTTTTACTTTTTCTCTCCGATTCGTATAATTGCCTGATCGATATGTTATACTGACCACCCGATAATTGTCTGTATTTTCCAAACCGATATTCCAATGGATCTGTTTGAAATTTTCCCAACGAAACATAATTCATTTTAAGTTCTTGTAGACAATATTGAGTAATTTTCAACATTCCATGAATTGTGTGAGAAAGAGTGATATCAATTTGGTGTGAAAGTTTATGAGGAAAGTCACAAGATTTCCAAGTATCAAGCCAGAGAATAATTTTCCGCAAAAATAACAATTTAGGGTCATCTAAATTCCCGAATATTAGAGGTGTTTGGAAATTATCTTTAAGTCTCTGTCCTTTTAATGGTGTTTTCACACTGACAATTTTCCACCAGGTTGATACGATATATATGAATTCAGCAGTTTCTTCAACATTTTTTAGTTTCGTTCCAAATTTCAATAGGGCCTCTTTCACAAATGGATTAAAAACTTCTAAAGATAGATTGACATTCTGACGTTCAAAAGTAGTTAGAAATAATGCTTTCAGTGATAAGGAATACCCAAATTTCAATAATTTATCGTGTTCCAATTGATGTAACAATATTAAGGAATTGAAATTTGCAATTTTTTTCCCACCAGTCTCGAAGTCTGGGAAGGTTAAGATCTTGTTACTCTTAGGATTCAACCAATTATTTTTTATACATTTTAGTAGATGAACAGAGTCGTATAAGAAAATAGATCGTATGTTGTCACATGGATGTGGATAAACGCTTGATTAGTTTTTTGGTGAAAAATTACTTATAGCTTTGCCATTGAGTGCATTGTTATCACCGATAATACAAAATATTTTGTAGCCTATCTCTTCTAATTCAGTGACAGTTGTTTGAATGCAATCAAAAAGAGTGTCACTACTGATGGTTGAAGCTGGAAATATATGAATAACTTCTTTTAACTTCGGTGTGACACTGGATATCATGAATGTGTAATCAGATGTAACCAAAGAAGAGTTGTTAAATGCATTCCCTACAATATTTCCACCTTAGAAGTCCAAATAAGGTAGAATATGAATTTCATTCATAAGTAATAGGCATTTTTTTCATGCTCTTCTAGAAATCTGAAAATAGAATGTGTGTACACAAGAAATAATTTTCTATCTTCATCGGTTGGATCGGTTAAGAATTTATTGCAAACAGTTTTTATTTACGACGGATGAGGTAAAATCAGTGAATTGTAGTGCCGTAAATATTTATATGCATGTCA
>QLNU02003225.1:86974467-87011463 GCA_006491805.2 Dysdera silvatica | reverse complement strand
ATCGAATTCTATTGTACTTTATCATTATACCAAATAAATTTTACATTTACCTAGTTATATCCGGAAACTCACTAAATGTGTGCTCGTTATAACTGGGTCTCGTTATAGCACTATTGGAGAGCATTTTCTAAATGATTTTGACTGAGAGGGGATAAGGAGGGGAGGAGAGGAAGCAAATTACTAAAGCGAAAATCAGCAAATGCATTACATACTGATCATATATTTAAATACTGATCATATTTAATCAATGACTCAAGTGTTTGTAACAGACAGTGGCGGATTTATAAAATTGCCGCCCTTAGGCACAGCCTGTACTGCCGCCCCCTCCCTCCTTTACTAAGAAAGGAATATTTGTTTAAAAAAAACGCATATCATACTCTTAACATTTGATATGTAAAGGAGATTTTTCATATAATTATTCAAACTAATAAGATACAACTCGAAATTATTGCTACCATAGTCTCCGACTTCCTGGATTCGAGACACTTTTTGAATCCACAATAATTTTAGTCTGGATTCTTGGAAACTCTGATACACTCTATAACAAAACAAAATCCACTCACCAAGAAGGAATTTTTCAATTGTAACGAAATTTCGTATGCGAAGACATTTGGCCGAACATGCAAATGATTAAAATTTTGTGTCCAATGAATGAGTAGTGGGAACTCCAGCATCGAGACTGCGCATTCAGCAGGTGTATATAAGGAGCGATTCTCTCAATATATAGTCAAAATTTCTGTTTCATTTTGACTGCGGTTATCTTACGTCGACTGTAACAATGCCTTGCCAAAAGATTCGTGCTCATTATGAGCATATGTCAGAATTCGAAAGAGGTTGTGTCATCGGATTGAAAGAGGCTGGTTGGATGAATCGAAGAATCGCTGGACATGTGGGTCGAAGCGATGCGGCGATTGGACGGTGCTGGCAAGAGTGGGTCAACAACGGCAGATGTCAGCGTCGGGACGGCAGCGGTCGACCTAGGGCCACAACAGAACGGAACAGAGCTGTCACAGTACCGGATTCGTCGTTATCAACTATCCAACGTGTGGCCCGCACACATGTGTCCAACATGACCCTCTGCGGACGACTGAGAGAGCGGAATTTACGCTCGCGCCGACCGTTACGCCGCTTACCTCTCATGCCTTTACACCGTCAAGTCCGATTACAGTGGTGCCGGGCTCGATCAACTTGGAACTGCGCTGACTGGGGACGTATAGTCTTTAGTGACGAGTCCCGTTTCCAACTGTGTCCTGACGACAACCGCAGACGTGTCTGGAGACGTCCAGGGCAGCGTGGGGATCCTGCCCTTACTATCGCACGCCACACATGCCCACAACAGGGCGTTATGGTCTGGGGTGCCATCTCCTTTGATAGCCGGACCCCTTTGGTGGTCATTTCTGGCACACTTACAGCACAGCGGTACGTAGACGACATTCTACGACCGGTTGTGTTACCGTTCCTTTTGCGACACCCTGGACTTACGTTTCAACAAGACAATGTCCGGCCGCACACGGCACGTGTTGCTATGAATTGTCTTCAAGCTTGCCCAACACTTCCTTGGCAAGCTAGATCTCCTGATCTCTCTCCCATAGAGCACATTTGGGACGCTATGGGAAGGCGATTGCAACCATCCCGGAATGTTGACGATTTAGCCCGACAGTTGGAGACAATTTGGCAAGAAATTCCGCAGGACACCATCCGGGATCTTTATCAGTCTATGCCACGCCGGGTGACAGCTTGCATCCAGGCCAGAGGTGGACCAACGCCTTATTGACTTCCTCCCTTTGTAACGGTCAAACTCTGCAATAAATCATTCAATTGTTCTGAAATTTTAATCGTTTCTTTTTCTATGTATGTTCTTCACATCCACCAATTTTTATCGCAATCGGACAACTCCTTCTTGGTGCGTCGATTTTTTTTGTTATAGAGTGTATTGTGCGTGTATTTAGCGTATTTGAGAAAAATACACGTATGCATCCTTGCATGAATTTTTTCGTTATCAGTTCAAGTTTTTCTTTATTCATTCATTTACTATTAGTATATATAAAAAGCGTGTTAAGCCTCGATTTATAAATAGGCAGGCTGGGCAAATGACCAGGGCCCAAAATTTTTAGGGCCCTTTGTCTTTCGATTCTGTAGTTTGTATTTGCAGGCAAGTTAAAGTAGTCGCTTATATGTCATCGCTATTGGGGAAACAGGGCAATAATTAAAAGAAACATTATTTTTTCAATGTTGTCGAGTTTGAAATATTTTATTTTTAAGTATTTTGACGCCGACCCTAGGCCTGTGCCTTGTGTGCCTACTTAGAAATCCGTCACTGATAGCAGAATATATTAATATTTAATTTGAACACTGTGACTTATTATATATATATACGCACATGGTTTTGTAGGCTTACTTGGGCTTCATGCATAAATTATCGCTCAAATCACACTATTCTCGTTCGATATAAGCTTATTTATAATTAAAATTTTTCAAAAATACTCCATATCTTAATTACTTTATACATTTATAGAGAGTTATGTAATTTGGGATATGATCGATGGCTTAATAAGACCTCCGAATAAATGACTCTTATACGTAGATCTTCATAATGGAATCGGTGATCTTTATTATAACTCATTTTGTTTTCATCCCATGCAGTTATTTTCAAATTCAAAGATAATTAAATTAATCCAAACGTGTTACAACTGCTAAAAATCACTTTAGTGATAGTATGTAAATTATTCGCTAAAAGATTGTCTCCTTTTCAACCACTACTTCTTCCTTTTGACTTTAACTGTCAGACTCCCTTCCCATTTGTAGGCTATAAATTAATTAGGTTTTTCGTTGCAGAGAAGTAATTTTTGTAGTAATTCCCTACTTTCATTTAAATAGAGAAATTTTACATTATTTGAAATTGTTACTGGTAAAATTATTTTTCACTAGGAAAAATGTTTGAATTTTACTATCGTACGCCACACATGCCCACAACAGGGCGTTATGGTCTGGGGTGCCATCTCCTTTGATAGCCGAACCCCTTTGGTGGTCATTTCTGGCACACTTACATCACAGCGGTACGTAGACGACATTCTACGACCGGTTGTGTTACCGTTCCTTTTGCGACAATCTGGACGCGTTTCAACAAGACAATTCCCGGCCGCACACGGTAAGTGTTGCTATAAATTTTCTTCAAGCTTGCCCAACATTTTCTTTGGCAGCTAAGTCTCCTGATCTCTCTCTCCCATAGAGCACAGTTGGGACGCTATGGGAAGACGATTGCAACCATTCCAGAATGTTGACCATTGAGTCTGATAGTTGGAGACAATTTGGCAAGAAATTTCGCAGGACACCATCCGGGATCTTTATCAGTCTATGCCATGTCGTGTGACAGCTTGCATCCAGGCCAGAGGTGGATCAACGCCTAATTGACTTCTTTCCTGTGTAAAAACTCTGCAATAAATTATTCAAAATTGTTCTGAAATTTTAATCTTTTCTTTTTCTATGTACATTCTTCACATCCACCAATTTTTATCTCAATCGGACAACTCCTTTTTGGTGTGTCGATTTTTTTGTCACTGAGTGTATGATTTTAACCATCATAAAGTGCTAAAAGTTCAGATTGAGGGAATTGTTTATCCAGAACGAGGAGAATTCCTCAATTAATTAAAATTTTATGGAAAACACAGGTTTTTCCCCATTTTTTGAGTTGTTCTTCTCCTTCTTCGATACTTCACCACCTAATATTTTTCCTTTTATTTATTTATGTTTTTTAATTTTATAAGAAATTCCTCTGTTATTAGGATCTACGGAAATTTTTTGTTTGTTCGTGGAGGGAAAATTTAAGATTGGATGGCGCAGCAGTGTGGTAACGCGTTCTCCTATTGCGCGGCTAATCCGGGTTCGACTCCCAGCAGTGCAAAAAGAACGCTTACTCAGAGATCTCATAAAGATCGCACTGCTCACTGTAGTCCGGGGTTTGGTTCCCTAGGCCTTAAGAGGTTCGGATTCCTCGGAAAACTGTAGGTCCAGAGGTTCGTATTCCTCGGAAAATTGTAGGTCCAGAGGTTCGGATTCCTCGGAAAACAGTAGGTCCCGGCGCAGCATGACCATTGTAGACCTTGAGCCGTAAAACCACAAACAAAACGATCAACATTCTTTTAACCTCAAAAATCAATATCAATTTAACATTAGAAATAACAGATAATAATAGTAACAAATGTATCACAAAAAAACTGTACGTAAGTTGAATAAATTTCTTCTTCTTCTATTCTTATAGACATATTTCGCTATAAATGAGGGTTTCCTGTTTAAACGGGGCTGCCAGTCGTGACCTGAACCCTCAGTCGCACCCCATTCGACTTTTTAATAAAATGGAAAACGAAATTTCAAAGCAAACCATTATAGAAAACGTCAAAAATACTGATAAAAATAAAATTACTTATTAGAAACAGTATCCAGCTTCCTATTTTTATTTCTGCCCAATCTATCTTTGAATTTTCCACAATGGTTTTTCAATAGTATGTTTGTTGTGCTATTAATAATGCATTTTAAAATGCTTTCATGTTTATGATTTGCACACGTATTGAATTTGTAATGTTCTGATTCGTGCAGCTGCCAGTATTTAAAAACAAAATTTATGACAAAATCTCTTTTGTGATGAATGCTCAGAAACTCATCCTCATAATATTTAAGTAGTTTGTTGAACAATATATAACTAATTAAAACCACACGAATAGCACCATCTTTTGGAAACGATAAACCACCCTGATTCAAATTTTTAATTAAATCATAACTTTCCTCAACAACCATTTGCTTATCATACACCAACCCTGTTTTACACAGTACGCACTTTATGTTCCTTAAAATTTTATAACAGCAATAACCTGCCAAATACGTTATCACCGACATTCCATGTTCAACTTGTTGAAAATCACTTTCTTCGAGATATACATCCGGATTAAATGAGTTGTCCCACTGTTTTTGCTCTTCATAAGAACAATCTAAGTTTTCTGAAAAACTGGTTATGGATATAGTTTCGTAAATTTGTGATGACAAAGTCAAAAGAGATTGAATTCTTAAGTTTTTCTCCGATTCGTATAATTGTCTGGTCGATATGTTGTACTGACCACCTAATAATTGTCTATATTTTCCAAACTGGTATTCCAATAAATTTGTTTGAAGTTTTCCCAACAAAAAATAATTCATTTTAAATTCTTGTAAACAATATTGAGTAATTTCCAACATTCCATTAATTGTGTGAGAAAGAGCGGCATGAGTTTGGTGTGAAAGTTTATGAGGAAAATCACCAGATTTCCAAGTATCAAGCCAGAGAATCATTTTCCACCAAATTAACAATTTAGGGTCAACTGGATTCTCGAATATTTGAGGTGTTTGGAAATTATCTTTAAGTTTCTGTCCTTTTAATAGTGTTTTCGCATTGACAATTTTCCACCAGGTTGATATGATATCTGTGAATTCAGCAGTTTCTTCAGAATTTTCTATTTTCTTTCCAAATTTCAATAGGGCCTCGTTCACAAATGGATTGAAAACTTTTAAAGATAGATTGACATTCTGACGTTCAAAAGTAGTTGGAAATAATGCTTTCAGTGATAAGGAATACCCAAATTTCAATAATTTATCGTGTTCCAATTGATGTAACAATATTAAGGAATTGAAATTTGCAACTTTTTTCCCACCAGTCTCGAAGTCTGGGAAGGTTAAGATCTTGTTAAACTTAGGATTCAACCAATTATTTTTTATACATTTTAGTAGATGAACAGAGTCGTATAAGAAGAAAATGGGTCGTGTTTTGTCACATGGATGTGGATAAACGTCGCGTGATTGGTCTTTTGGTGAAAAATTACTCATAGCTTTGCCATTGAGTGCATTGTTATTACTGATAATACAAAATACTTTTTTGCCTTCCAATTTATGGTGACAATTGTTCGAATACAATCAAAAAGAGTGTCACTGCTGATGGTCGAAGTTGTAAATATATGAATAACTTCTTTTAACTTCGATGTGAAAATAGATATCATGAATGCGTAAGCAGATGTAGCCAAAGAAGAGTTGTTAAATGCATTCCCTATAATATTTCCACCTTTGAAGTCCAAATAAGGTTGAACATGAATTTCATCAATAAGTAGTATGACATTTTTTTTTTCATGCTCTTCTAAAAATCTAAAAATAGAACCTGAGTATACGAGAAACAATTTTCTATCTTCATCGGTTGGATTGGTTAAAAATTTATTGCAAACAGTTTTTATTTTTGACGGATGAGGTAAAATCAGTGAACAGTAGTTCCGTAAATATTTGTATGTTTGTTTGGATGTTTTATGGCGCAAGAGCATCTGGGCTATACTGCGCCAAGAAATATTTATATGCATGTGAGCTTATTGAGTACACAACCGATGAAAAGATCATCATTATATTTGCAGAATAACGATATCTCTCTTTTGAATTAATATGAAGTTTTAACTGTTCTGAAAGAAAGTTAAGAGAAGCACGTTTAGCAAGGTCATCACACTCTACTTCGACCAAGACATTTATTAAATGATCTATAATTTGCTTAAAGCAATTACTATCATAGTTAACCGAAGAATTATTCATTGATATTTCATTTATAAAATTCAAACAATTTTCTATAATCTCCAACTTATTAACTTGACAGGGTGTTTTGATTTGGTTGTTATCAACAAAAATTTCTTGGCCATATAAATATGTTTCCATCTTCAGATTTGAATATATTACAACAGCGTAATTTGTAGTAGGTCCTGGATTAAAACCAATTTTGAAAAAAGTAACCTTTGACTTCTCAATTAGTTTAATCCAATTTTGTTTATGGGGTAATGAATCCAGAATTTCTAGCAGCCTATTAAAATTTTGAAAAGAAATAGATTCCTGATGAGCAATGAATTCAGCTTCGCTTTCTTTGATAGCTCTCAAACTGGATTCCTCAGTTTCACGAATTTTATCTTCCCTGCTTTTACGAACGGTGGGACAAGTTTAGGGCAATTTGGAAATATACTTGGTATAGCACCAATGTTTAAACGGAGACGTTTCGTAGAAAAGGTAAAACACTCACCAGTTTTTTTGTTGAATTTCGACAGATTCCGGATGATATCGTCATTTTGAAAATGAAGTTCGCAGACTTTTTCTGCGTTTTGACGGTATAAAGTCCGCTCGTGGAATCGCTCTGAGCCATATTTTTCTTGTATTTTCATCCTTTAGAAAGGAGAAAACCGCCACTTTTGGTGCATCACCATATCCATAATTTCCAGAGCAAGAAGGTACACAGCATCTAAACGGCATTTTGGATTACCTCGTGGTTCTAAACGAATCGTTCTGGACACACGTTAAACGTGTTGTTTGCGAAAGTTTTTAACACCTGAACACTACACATTCGTTATATAATAATAGCCTAAGAAATATTATATAATAATAGCTAAAGAACCTACAAATGTTATATAATAATAACTAACTGCAACTACACTTACTTTCCGGTAAAATAGAATAAAAAAAAAATTAATTTCGTACGCTACGCTAAAGGTAATTCACTAGTAGCCGGCTATGCCGCGATGTTTATTATGATTACTAGTTAGCGAGTCACGTGATTGAAACGTCAGAGCTATCTCGCCTTGTTTTCCCGGTGGCGACGGTTTAAAGCGCTGACTTAAAAACGTAGCCTTCTGTTCCTGAATGTAATTCCAATTATATTAAAGGAATTAAATTAAAAAAAAAATAGTGGGCTCAAATAAAATTTCGAATTTTATTTATCTAATCAAACTTTAAATTTGACAAAAAAAAAAAAAAACCTGTTCGACTGCACAATTTTTTTAGGTGAAGTGGCGATTCACTCGCGTCACCCGATGAGCCGCCACTGATCAGGAGGAACTTTTTTTTCACCTATTGATTTTTTTTGTGTTTGGAAGTAGAATTCAGTCAGTTTTTTAGTTGTTTTCCCTGAATTGGAGCAGGTTATTAGTACGTTGGGATAAGCATCTCTTTCAGACGTTTTTGCACTTTAGGCCCAAACTTGCCTTGAGGTTTCAGCGTTACTACTAATACAAGTCCGACCACTTTTCCCATTGCACTTATAGTCAGTTAATAGAATTTTATATGATTGGATGGCCCTATTTCTTTGCATAACAACGGCATCCACGTCCTTTACCCCTTTAAAATCTATTGGTCTTTTTGACGCGAACTCACACTGGTACCCGCTCTGATCAGTGTTTAGAATCTGCAGTCAATACACATAGTAAAACGTTACGCAATGTAATAACATGTCAAGAACATTTTTTTTTTGTTAGTGGAATGAAAATACGATGGACGGATTATGCGAATAGCTTTGTAAGTCCTGAATGGTTGAATTCGGACGGGTAGTTCAATGAATTTTTTATTTTTCATGGTAAGACCTATTCAATGGTACCATTCTTATCAAAGTCGGCGCGTTGTAGTCAAAGTGTTTCCCTCGTAAGAAGAAATAATTGAATTTTGTTTCCCTCCAAATAAAAAAATATTTTTTTTTCTTGTGTAAATAGGGACGAATTATTCCATAGTTGCTGAATATTTTCTTTCGTTTCTTTTCTAGTAAGTACATTTTATAAGAAAATTTTAAATCTTGGAGATAAATTTTAGACACCCCAAATTAAGTTTGACACTCCCCCCAACAAAGTTTGACATCCCCCGAGAAAGTATTCTGGAAGAGACCCTGGTAATTTTGCACCAAATTTCATCCTTTTGCCATACACTTTGAAAATTATAGCCAGTAGGTGTGGTACCTATTCAGTTACAATACAAAGGTATCTTTAGCTGCTCTTATGTGTAGCTTCATAATTCCGAAATTACTTGTAGGAAAGAGGATGTTGGGATGAGATAATTTTTGTGCAGTATGAGGCTCCGCCTAATATTGCACGTTCAGTGCAGCAGATGTTACGCCTATGTTGCAAAAAAAAAAGGGTGATTAGCAGCTATTTCCGTATGATATAACCACCACTATCACCTGATCTTACACCGTGCGAGTTTTGGCTGTAGGTTCAACCTTGCGGCTAATTTATATTAATTAGCGACAAAATCAACTTGGCACAATATAAATATATAATAAATTTAAAATAATATTTCCATATAAATTACTATTCTTCAAAGCAGCTTCTTTGTTAGAAATATCCCATGCTAAAAACCACTTCGTTTCCCATGCCTCGTCGGCGCTTTTACAATTAAGTTTTATTGCCTTGTACTACCTCGGGGCAAGAATACCGTACGTCACGGTTACTCAGCAATTTTTAACTAATCGCCTTCTGCCGACAACCTGATCGTCCCCCAAAACTTTTTTTTTTGTTCTCAACATTTCGAGACAATTCTGCTACTAGACTCCAAACGACTCAGACGTATTCCTGTCCACTGCTCAGCGTCGCAAGTTCTAATCTATATGTAATTGCTGCTATATTACGAAGTTATCCTGTGCCAATAAAAATTCTGAATATTGCATTTCGTCTCATCATAATCTACCGTTTAGCCATTTACAGCATATCTTCTACGATTACGACAACGTTGGACGAGATCTACGATTACATCAGTCATCTGTGTATACTAATATAATAGAATCGTTAGCAGGTTATCGTGTTACCAATATTCCAATGGTCATCGCCATTTTACCGGTTACCAATAACTTCAACCTCAAAACCAATCTTTACCGAGAAAGTGTCCCTAAGCTGGCTGTTTTACAGAACAGCATAATACAGCATATGCGAATATTTCTCCAGAGATGTTGTATTCTGAAGTTGAGCATGCTATGCATCGAAAGCAATTTCTGGTCCAAAATAAAGGCAATCATATTGAAACTCAACTTCACCGTCAACAGCAAAATATATGGACATGGAATGAGTTGTGAAGCTAGTCCCCATGGCAATTTATACGAGTTTCTTTCAGTGTTTGCGACGAACCAACTTAAAAAATTAAAATTTCATTTTAGATTTGTCTTATTTATTTTTCATGTTCCCCCCCACGTATATATGTATATATTTTGGTTCCATATTTTCCCCTATCAGTAAATTTTGGAAATATTATTATAATTACCGTTTTGATTATTTATCACCGATGCCTTAAGTAATATGTATACAAATTCTGGTGTCATCCCACTTAAAAGTTAGGGCTACAGAAGGCTTTGAACGGGAAAATTTTAATTTTAACCAACCCACGCCCTTTATCTCTCCCTCTCTGTTAGTGGCGTTATAAAGCACTTGACATAATGGCGCAATAATTAGCACTTCATTATAGCAATCAATTTTCCTACTAGTATGTTACGGCTCGAAGAATTTACGAACAGCTAAGCGGGAAAATAGCACAAATGAGCATAATAAATAAAATTATAATTTGTAAAATAATTTACAGGGGTATTGCAAATCTGCAGCTTTCACGGACGAGCCGCCACTGGCTAAAACATTAAGAAGTATAACTTTATGAATTAGTATATTGTTAAAAAATGGGAGTGAATGCTGCTTTACATATCCTTTTCAATCATGTTCCTTTTAGGAATTGATTTTTTTTATTCGTATGAGACATTTGCATTAGAAAACTAAAGTATTTGGTGCAAGAAAAATAATTTTAATGAATGGGCCCTGCGATGGCGTAGTGGTAATGCGTTCGCCTTGCGCTCATTTATTTAATCCGTGTACCATTCCCAATGGTGCTAAAGTAGGTCGCTAATAGGAAAGCTGCGCGTTATAGCCGAAAATTGTTTCCCTAGACCTGAAGAGGTACGGGTTGCCGGAAAAATTGTAGATCCTGGCGCAGCATGATCTTTGTTGTGCTTGCGCCGTAAAATAAACAAAGAAAAAAAAAACCCTAACGAATATTGAGATATTTCTAACATTTTGAATGCATAATATCTTAATATACATGGTAATTCAGAATAGATAATACAGCAACTACCTTTTTAATCGTTAGTCCTAGAAAAAAAATTTTAGGGTAGAAAAAGTTTCAAATCATGGAAGGACTACAGAGTTTTTAATACACGTACGTTTATATTAGTATCTTTATAGTAAGGTTTTGAATATATTATTTATTTAATAGGGGGGTGGTATGTGTATAAAAATGAGGAATTTAACTTTTATGCGGGCTTTCTACTAAAAATTTCCAATTATAAAAATATCGCCCTATGTCTGATTAGTCAAATAAAAAATATTGCATTTTCTTTGTGCAGTAGTTGCTGAGATAACACATGTTTAAATTTCTACATTTATTCGCCAAGTAGAAAAGAGCTTTCAATAAATTGAACAATCGAGCTAGAACTTTGATTAAATTCTGAGTTCGTGTGCCGTTTAAAACAATTTTTCACGTGCACGTTTTTCCTTCCAGAAATAATCCCCCTAGGTTAAGTTATTATAAAAAAAAGGCGATAAAATTTTGTAAGTGGCAGAAATTTAAATTTTATGAAACGCTATATTTAAAAATAATAAAATATAACTTCCTTAAAAAAAAAAAAATGCTCATTTTACACAGTCAAGGGATTGAACTGAAAACGTCTGGAAGTTCACTCCAGTACTGGGCGATACTTCAGAAATCTTGGTGTAGGGTTTGCATGACGATACAAAACGAAATTGGTGGCTGTGATAGGATACACAGCCAAGGGATTGATATAAGTACGGTACCAATCTAACGACGTTTGTGGCCGCGGGGTTCAATGGAACTCGGAGAATTGGCAGATTTATTGTTACACTTGAACCGCCGTTGAACTCGCCACCGACGTTCACATTTTTGCGTGCCCTGTGCTTCCTGACTCTCTCACCCACTGACAATGGTATATTCCTGGATAGCTGCTGAGATACTCTTACCGATGACATGTGCTTTCTATATTTAATGTTGGTATTTGCGTGAGTTTCGGCGGACATTGTGAAAATTTTCAATTTTATTTTCTTATTACAATTTTTTCCAGTCTTTAAAAATAGTCGAATGTTTTGGAATGCAAGTGCAATGAGTAGATATAATCGAGATCTATCATTTGAGATCAAAATTAGTGGCGCAACTGCATGGAGTCATGAGTTATGCTGATTCGAAGTTTCCGCGGATGCCCAGATTGGCTGTTTTACACTGAGGCCCGCCCTTCGCTTACTGCACATGCGGGGCGGTGATTTCATATCTTGGAAGGGACAGAACTATATACCGGTTACAATGATAGGAAAATCATTCCAGTCGAACTTGCCATTTCCGAGTTAATCAATAGTTTTGTACCGGCATGAAAACGCCGCATCAAGATTTTGAAATGTCACCCATTGTGAGCTTCTAGTTGTTTTCGCGTAGAAAACAAAAACAAAAAGCAAAAACAAACGGAATTGCTGTTAATCGTAGTAGTATTGATTATGTTGCAAAAAGATAGTTAAAGAAGTAAATCTCAAAATCAGAGATTTCATGAAACTACAAAGGCAGTAACTTCCCGCGATTTTGCTTTAATTTGGACCAATTATTAAGTGCTAAGAAACGAGCTACCTGAAAAAAAGGATTAAAATGTATATTTTTAAAGTTAAAAAATTAATAATTTGTTGTGAAGTAATCATGAACAGGGTTAAGCATTTGGCTACATCTAAAAATGGAGAGCACTAAAGTCTATTATGTGGAAAACCGTCTTTCTAACATCTACGGTAAACCCAAAGGACAAGGCACTCCTATTATGTCTAAGCCTTTACCTCTACATTAACGTTCGGGCGTTAGTTTTGGCCCTTATGCGCCAAAAGATTTTGGCGCCAAAGAATTTGTTATCGCCAGCTTCACTAAATATAATTAGAAAAATTTAATTTGAAAATCTTCCTGCTCTGTAATTTTTGGTACTACAAGGTAGTAAATACTATAATTTTATATATACGCCGTAAAAAGTGTTAATACATTAAAACAGTTGCCAGGGATTACATTTTTAGACTATACTCATTTTTTATTTGCCCTTATCAAACTGTTAAATTCATGGCTAGTCATGCTTTTAGCAATATCGCCAATTTGGTCGTACATCACCTAATGTAGAAACCTCTATTTGGGAGTAGCAGAAAAATGGATCAATAAAAATAGGAGCTCCAGAAAATCACGTAATCATGCATTTTACTTTACTTCCACCACCATAGACACTAAAATATGATTGAAAGGGTTTAAAAAAAACCAAAAAAGACATTTTCAAATCCCGAACTTTCTGATTTAAAAGTAACTGAATTTTCCCCTGAAGTCATGAAAGTGTTTTCAGGATATATTTCATTGTCGCCTTCTGGCCTCTACATATAAAGTCTTTGGCGCCTTTGTTGGTGTTGGCGAGCGATAAAAGGTGGCTCCGCTCTGTCATTGCCTTTCCTTGCTTGTAACCCCAAAGCAGGGCAGATGTGGCGGTCTAACGTTTGTGTGTGGTTGTTCGCCTTCTTTTAAAATTATTATTTATAAATTTCCAATGCTCAGTTATTTTCCTACCCTACGCTACGACGAAAAGCTTTTAGGTACGCTTTGGAGTTCATATGTATATATTCTTACGTAGTTATATTCTTACGTACTTAGCTTTAAGAAATTGGTGTTTTATCACGAATTTGGCGTCCACAAATACTTTGGCGTTACGCCCGGTGCATTTCGGCGGTGTAATTGCCCGCCGACTCGTGTTTTGCAATTTTCGTAGCTTATTTTTAAAACATATGTTACTATAAACAGGCCACTTCTCATTTTACATAATATTTGTCTTCTAAAAAGCGAGCATATTTCATTTGTTTTAAGTCTTAACTTTCATCAAAGCTAGATCCCACCAAAATATAATGCTTTTTTTGTATACTGTACATTAACACGTGCGTTTTATTTTCTTCTCTCCCAAATTTAAACGTGTATGTATATAAATAACCTTTTCTTATTTGTATATATGCTTACCAATTGAGGTTTTTTTTATTTTTATTGAGAAATGTGGTATTGTTTGGATCTTTTTTTTTTTAACTTTGCATCCACCGTGCCTGTATTTGAATACCCTGCGAAAGGTTCCGGAGGGGGAAAAGGGTAAAAAATAAATTGTAATTTAAATTGAGGTAGATCTTTAAAAGTGTTGAGCCCAGAATTTATCTCTAATTATTTCAATTTTTTTACTTAACATTTTCTATAATATTTTTTTTATATTACATTATAGAAAAAATAAATGAATATATATACATACGGACGTCGTTGGGGGATAGGGGACCCGTCCTCTTAATGTTGGCATTAGGGACCTATATCCTCTCTAGTTTCAGCTCAAAATGCCTTTTAAAGGCATTGACCTCTCCACACCTTATGCTGTCGGCGCTAGATATATATATATATAATAAATGGAAAAGAGTAGATAGCAAGTATATGAAGATGGTACTAAGCAAATAGATTGGTGAGAAAATGGAATGAAACAAATAAAAACCATAGTAAGTGTAAAATAAAAATGTATGCAACACCCACTATTTCTATTTATATATATACATACATACATAAATTACAATCTTAGTGATATTATTTTTCTAACTTTAATATTTGGCACCCTGACACCTATTTATGCCAGTGGGGATATAGGATGGCTGTATTATAGAGTGATTATTCAATAAGCCGAAACAGCTTTAATAAATATTCCTTTAAGGGGAATTGGACTCTCACAGTTGCAGATCCATTTTTTAGGGTAAGGTTGGGGAGTGTTATGAAAAAATTGTCAGCAATAAAAAAAACAAAACTTTGCTGAAGTGTTCATCAAGGGTAGAAACTTGTGAATTTTTGTGTTTGCCCCATGGGCAACCACAGGAATTATTTTGGTTGCCCCAAAGTTAAGTTTGTTGCTCTATTTTTTTTTTGCTTCACCAATCAACTTTACCCTTTTCATGACAGAAAAACCTTGTTCACAATCCACACTCTGAGTTGGAAGACTGAGAAGCAAGTCTATTAACAATGAAAAATTCCTTATAGTATTCAATTCACTTACATAACTCTAACCCCACTTGGAGACATTCTTGTATTTTGTGTACAAAAAATGTGTAAAATCAGTCCATTTGCATACGATGTCTTCAACATAACAGTTGTTTTCTCGCATAGTATTTTTCAAATATTTTAATGCATGTACAAGGGAACCACTTTTGTGGAAGCTCGCACTTTGAGACAAGACATATCACAAATGATAGTCCCTAAACTCCTTATTAAGAATATGAAATCAGTTTTTTTGTGAATAGCACATATAAAAACTTTTTATTAATATTCAGAGTCCAAAAATCGCACTTTTTAGGTGAAGTTTGATGTTTTTTATTTACACTGTATCTGAAGAAAATAATTTTTGAATTGGATTCAAATAAAGAACTGGTAACTGGCCCTCCTCATACCGTAAAAATCGGAAAGAGGAGGTTCTCCTTGCTAGACTTCGCATTGGGCATTCCCATCTCACCCATAGACATCTGTTGGAAGGAAAACCAGCACCAATTTGCCAAGTGTGCAATGAACCCATGAGTGTTTTACACATTTTAACTCAATGCCCCTATTATAGACTTGCCCGCACTCTTACTTTTAACTCTTCATCACTGTCTGACATTTTAAATGACCATGCTGACCATACGCACGTTTTAAAATTTTTAAAAAGTACTGGTTTTTACTACAGTCTTTGATTTTACCATGTTTGGCGCAGTATAGCCCAGATGCTCTTGCGCCATAAAAAAGCCAAACAAACAATCAATCAATCAAATAAAGAAGGTGGTTGCATTTAAGGGATAAAATTATAAAATTACACGAAAGGTCATTCAGAGTGTTTTAAAAAATTATATAAAAACTAAGTTTTTTAATACCAATATTTGGCGCGTTTGGCTATGCTTTAGAAGAATTGGCGATATCGGTATGAAGCATTTATTATTAAATTACGCTCATATTGCAACCTTCACCCACAATATTTTTAGGAAATATAATGGCATAATAAAAAGGAAAAAATTCTAAATTTTATGGCCGTAACATCAAAATATTTTACGTAATTTTTTAATAAAGAAAAATGTTTTAATGAAGCTGGCATTTCAAAAATTTGATACTTACATAATTTATTTTAAAAGGTAGGCAAGCATTGTATCATATTGAACGTCTTCTATTTTTTTGCGGAGTCCACCTGGCTCTCGTAAAAATTTGACGTGGAAAGTTTGAATGTTGTAAATCAACGAAAGACCTTCAATATGAGAAAATTATAAAAATGACTCAAAATATCGGATTCCGGAACTATTTTTATAAATTGTGGTAATGATACTTTTCATAAAAACGTTCAAAACGTAATTGTTCTTCACAATGGCTGCACTTTAAAAAGGATGTAAATTACATTCATTGTCAATTAAAATCAATGTCAATTAAGAAAAAAAAATTGTCAATATTTTTGAATTGAGCACTTTCATTCGGAGTGCTATTACAGTTATACTAAGGATATTGTAGAGTAGGCTGATATTGTTCAGCACGTAATTGGTTATACACCAAAAACTGAATTTTTATAATTTCATTTTGATGTGTTAACATCAATTTTGATTTTATTCAGAACAATTTTGTTTGAAATTTTTTTTTGATGAAACATTTATACTTCATGCCGATATCGCCAATTCTAAACCAGCATTTTTTTAACTTTCCTAGACCGTGGACTCCCTTTAGAGATCACTCATCCTTGCGGACCCCCAAGTATTAACTCAAAAGTTTACTGATTTTCACTATTTAAGGAAAGAATTTTTCGTTCCCTCATAATTTATTCTTAGCATTAAAGAGCAAATGCTCTTTTCTTAGCATTTTTCTGAACCTTTGTGGAACGTTGAGAGGATCTCGTGGACTACCTATTACCGTGCCACGGACCCCTCGAGGTCCACAGACCACAGTTGAAGAACCGCTTTCTAAACCATAGCCAAACGCGCTAAATATAGGTATTAAAAAGCTTAATTTTTATACAATCTTTTAAAATACTTTTTTATATAATCTTTTAAAATACTTTTTTATACCATCTTTTAAAATACTTTTTTATACAATCTTTTAAAATACATAAGAATGACCTTTTGTGTAATTTTATAATTTTATCCGTTAAATACAATTACCCTCTTTATTTGAATTGAGTTCAAAAATTATTATCTTCATATACAGTGCGAATAAAAAAATATCAAACTTCACCTAAAAAGTGTGATTTTTGGACTTTAAATATTAATAAAAAGATTTATATGCTATTCACAAAAAACTGATTTCATATTCTTAATAAGGAACTTAGGGACTATCATTTGTGATAAGTCTTGTGTCAGAGTACGAGCTTCCACAAAAGTGGTTCCCTTGTTAGTAATGTCTCTGTCCCCAAACTTTCTGGGTCAAATTTTGAAATTCAAAATGTTCATAGAATTTATGATTGAAACATCTTCAAATCTATTTTTCAGTGATTGAAGAAGAGATTTTATTGTTAAGAACGAAGCAGCAAAATCTTTGTAAGCTTGGAGCTTTTACATTATGAATATCTTTGAAGACAGAATACTACTAAAGTTGATTCCTGGGCTTGATTCTAGTTTTTCCGTGTACATAAGGAATTGTATAGTGTATAATATACTTCAGGGAGGGGCAAATTTGGTAGTTGAAAATTTAATGATAACTGACTGAGAATAGGCAGAATGTCCATCAGAAAATGCAAGTATAAAATAAAGTTCTCTGATGTAATTACTTTGAAATGCCGTTTTGACTTATCCTTCGCTTCAGCACTGTGTCCACACAGAAACCTGTTCCTGGTGCTTAATAATAGCTGGATATAACTGATAAACTGCAATTGCAGCTTCAAGAGAGAAAGTAATCCACCTTGTTCCAGTGGCGGCTTGTCAGGTGACGCGAGCGAAGCGGCGCTTCCCCTAAAGAAATTGGGCGGTTGAACAGTTTTTTTAATTTAATCTCCAAATTATTTTTATTTTTTTGTCAAATTTAAAATTTGATTAGAAAAATAAAATTTAGAATTTTATTTTGAGCCCACTATTTGTTTTTAATTTAATTTCTTTAATATAATTGGAATTACATTCAGGAACAGAAGACTACGTTTTTAAGCCAGCAGGTTAAACGCACCAGCGAAATGTTGCTCGTGGAGAAAAAAGGCTGAATGAAGCGATAATAGAAATTCAGAGCTTCGCTTCAAAATGGAAATGCTTTGCGAACATGATTACCATGGTTACATAAAAAAGCCAAACAAACAAGCTTTGCGAACATGGTTACCATGGCGATGGAATATTTACGGCGAAATCAAGTATTGTCAGAGAAGAGAAATTTTTATCGCATCATCATGACAGATAATATTGCCAGATCAGAGGTTTTACCTCTGAATCTAGAGGTTTTGCATGGGAAAAAAGGTAAAAATTACCAAAACAGAGGTATGGCTTGATCAGAAATAAAAATTGAGATTTTTGATTACCACAGAGGTTTCTAGAGGTAAAAAATTTTCTGCGGGGATGTGTTACTGGTCAAAGAAAAAAAATTAAATCAAAGAATTGAATCAAACTTTGATTCAAACTATAAACACTTTAGTGTTATATTTGTTAGCCTGAATTACCCTGAAGTATTTCGAGGCACGTTGAGTGGTAACAGTAGAAGAGTGTAATTTCGTTGTGTTTTTGTTTCTTAGGGGACACAAGACCTTTAAATCTTTAAAAAATCGATTTTTTATTTATTAGTTTAAAAAATAATATGGATTTTTGGCAGTGTTTTAAAACAAACCGCATCAAAATTCTTCAATTACTTCTTGCACTATTGTATAAAATAAAAATAGCTATTATATGTTACCTTGTTACCAAGTTCCAACTTGAACGCTCTTTTTATCAATATCACTATTTACTTTTTATAAGTTTTTATTATTTTTTTAGGATTAACTCTAAAATGTTGAGTGTTATAAATAAAGAATGGGATTCTTTAAAAGAAGTATTTACTGAGATTATGAACGATCCAACCTCCGATCAAACTTCGCTTAGGCAGAGTGTCGGCTATTTAAATATATTTAACGACTTTGAATTTTCACTTTTGGTTGTTTTTAACCATATTTTTGGACTTACAGATGTTCTCTTCAATGTACTACAAAATAAGTCATTTGACATTAATTTTTGCATCTCACAAATTAAAAATACGCAAATGGTCTTAAACAGCAAACGAAATGAGGATACGTTCATGGAAATTTTCGAATTAGTGATTTCGAAAACAACAGTTCCAATTGAACACCGTGAGGGACGAAAAAAAGTGACGCTCACACAAAATAAAGTTCTTGCAAAATATAAAATTCATATTTTATGAAATATTAGATACTATTTCTTTACAAATTACTACACGTTTTCAAGATATGGAAAAGCTTCATTTTATTACATTAAGGGATACTTCAAAATTTGTAGAGTATTCCAATAAATTTCCTACAAAAACAATAAATAATTTAAATGTGTACTACCCCAATATATTTACTGACTTCCAAAGATTGAAAAATGAATTAAAACACATATATCTGGATAAGCAGTATAGAGATATGAAATTACAAACATTCATGGAAATTTTAACAGAAAACAGATACATTTTTAAAGAAGCTTATAAACTTTTTTGCTTAATAGTGACTATTCCGTCCACTAGTGTTTCCGTAGAACGGAGTTTTTCTTGCTTAAACAGAATCAAAATCAGTCTACGTAATACGATGTTAGAAGACAGACTTAGAAACTTGTTAAAAATTTCAATTGAAAAGGAACTACTAAAAGAGTTAATAGAAACTCAACCATTTTTTCACATCATCGACAAGTTTGCAAGTCTAAAAGAATCGAACTTATATTCAAAAAATAAAGACTGGGTAAGCATATATTGCATATTTTTATTTTGCTTGTTGTCTCCACATATTATCTCTGTCTGTACAACATGTAGTACCATATCAGGTCCGAAATACAGGGCTGTGCTTAAGGGGATGCAAGCTGGGCAGCCGCCCAGAGCTGCTAAAATTTAGGGCAGCCAAAAATTGTAGTGCAAATACCAAGAAATCAGTTTTTAGCAACTCCATATACTTTCGACAGAGTATTTGGTCAACTCACCTTTTGTGTGTGACGTCATACTTCCCATAATGCAACCTCTAAATGGTGGTCAGAATAAATACATGTGTTATTAGTCAAATGTGTTATCATCAGGAGCCTATGTACATTATCATGTTTATTGTGGTGGCCATACGGCCACTGCAGAGACTCGTGGCAGCACAAAAAACTAGAAAAATTACTTTTTAAGTTCTAACAGTATATAAAAAGCGGCTTTGTTCGTTGAGTTAGCTTTTCATTAATTCGTTATAATTATATCGTGTTTCCCCGAAAATAAGACCTGGTCTTATATTAATTTTTCTGAAAAAGACACCCTGGGGCTTATTTTCAGGGGATGTCTTATTTCTCATGTACAATAATTAACATTTGTTCATGTTCAAAAAACACATTTATTCAGGTTCAAGAAATACATTTATTCAGGTTCAAGAAATACATTTAGTCACGTTCAAGAAATATATTTATTCACGTTCAAGAAATATATTTATTCACGTTCAAGAAACATATTTATTCACGTTCAAGAAACATTAAAAAATGAACAAAATCATTTACTCTAATACAGCCATGTCGTTGTCTTCTGGAACGTCATCATAAAGCTCCAAATCACGAATTCTGTCCTGAATTTTTTGAGACTTCATTTCTTCTAAAACCATTGGCCCTAGCCTCTTATGTTGAGCAATAAAGCTCTCCTCAGATGAGCTCTTGTCCATGTAGCCTGCTCATAGGGCATTGGCAACACAGATGTCCGTTATTTTATCCCATGCATTCTTCACCCAAGTAAAGATTTCTTGTAACTTAGGCTTCACAAAGTTTCCTCGTTGATTTCTCTCCATTCTATTTTCAATATAGTCATTGATTTCCGTGCGCAACTGATCTTTAAATGGCTTGTTTATTGCAGTGTCATGAGTTTGGAGATATGCAGTCATTCCTGCAGGAATCATTATTTGATCAATTCTTCTTTCTGCAAGGAAGTTCTTCATGGTTTTAGCGTGATGAGGTAAGGGAGACGATTCAAACCAGTTGGCTGAACATGTCTTCAGGGAGGGTCACGAACCAGATTGGCATTCGATGAAAATATTACATCAGAATGTGACGAATCTGGGGAGTAGACTTTTTCTGGAATCATGGGAAACCTACGGTTTGAGGAGTCGTGCAATAAACATCGCAAAACCTCTACCAGAACCTTACAGGATTTTTGCAAAACCTCGAGTTGGGGGTGTTCATCTGACATCGTCGGGTGCGGGGGCTTTCCCGGCGAGGGTTTCCCCAGCTGGAAATGCTCCGCACCAAATGGCGTCAGATGGGGATTCCCAACATGCGGGTATATAAGCTTAGGACTTTCACGAACTCTTCATTCTGCCTTCACTTGACAAAGGGAGCAGTTGGCTCCCGAAACGTCGTGTTTTTAAACCTTACGCCAGTGTCAAAATAACCTTTTGTTGTGATGAGTGCTTTCAGAATCCCACACTAGCATACCTCTTTGGCCACTTGGCAAAACAAGTGGTAGAAGTAAATCGGCCTACTTCCTTATTGCTGCTTGTGTGCACCAAGCCTTTTCAGTCGCAAGAAAATAAATATCTGAAACACCTTCGATTTCCTCTTTCTTGCCCTTAGAGATGATTAGGTGGGGGGGGGTTCTTTCATCGAGATGAATTGCCAAAATACATGTAATACATGTACCAACCAGTGGAGGGAATGTATATTGCAGAGGCACTCCTCTACCCATAAATACTGCAATTTCATCCATGGCAATCATGTTCTAGAATTGGCACTTAGAGAAGTCGATGCCATCAACAAAACACTTGAATGCAAGTGCACGTTTAATCACTTCAGTGTCTTCCAATTTGAACAGTGTTGTCGATCTTCTTAGAGACAGTTCATATCACTGAAAGAAGCCATCCACCCAGTGTTGTGATGCTTTGAATTCGTCTGGCGATATGGCTAACTGTGGTGCCATTGCAACGGCAAATGCTTGAATATCAGCCCTTCGAGCAACCAAACACTTTGCTCTTTTGTCAGCAATCCATTAACAGATGATGTGTTCCAATTCAGGAAATAATGGTTGCCGATCTGATCTACACTTACGCTTCTTGGGATTTCCCTCGTCGACCTGTTGACTGAGATTATTATACTCTGATCGCCATTTTTGGACCATTCGTAGATCCATCTTCTTCTCTTTGCAGAAAGCTGTAAGATTGTTATTCCTGGAGTCTTCCACGATTCCTTTCTTGTACTCGACAGAATAGCTCTTTATTTTTGCACTCATTTTATCTGAGCATCAAATTCTATTATCCCTTAAATTCATTATTAAATCAAGTGCTAAACGTCCGTTGATAACGCGACGTATTGAATACTGAAGATTCTAATTTGTTGCAACTACGTCCGTTTGTTTCAAATGTGCATGTGTATTGGGTCTGCACTTGGTCACTCAGGAATGAGGTGCCCGTCTAGCTGACGATCTTAACTAGGGCTTATTTTAGGGATAGGGTTTACATTAGGAGTACCTTGAAAAATCATGCTAGGGCTTATTTTTTGATTAGATCTTATTTTCGGTGAAACACGGTAATAATTAGAGTAATAATAAATTACAATGATTCGTATTTTATTTAATTTTTATCCCCTATTTTCAATTTAACTTCATTATCTGCTCTTTATTTTTACCTACAGCGTTTAGACCAGTAAAGGACTTTATGCTTTATAAAGGACCCAATGCTAAACCCCGGTAAATCTTTCTATCGTTGTATTATGTCCAAAATATTTTTAAGGGCCGCTAAAATCTTCTTTGTCCAAGGCCGTGAACACCGTAAGCACGGCCCTGCCGATATATATATATTTTGAATATTTGGAATGTTATTCATGACAGATTATTGAAATTTTAAATTAAAACGCTTTCATTGTTGACATATTTTAACAATTTTATGTATATAATGAATAATTTGATATGTTTTGATAATATTTAAATTCGATACAATTACTAGTGCATGCACAGTTTTTGTATTGAAAGGTCTATTATGTGTAAATAATTAAAATATTTAAATACATCCATATTTTTAAATTATATATATATATATGGCCTGCAAAAGGGTTGCTGGTATCTAACTGGAAGGAGACCCACACGCTGAACGTATGTGACGATGTGTGGAACCGGCCAGGCCAGTAACCTAGTGTCCTACCCCGCCTTCAAGTGGTGCAGGCTGAGCTTTCTATTTATGTGGCAAATTAATATTTGCTGCACGGATAGAAAGGCGGAAGGGGAGGGCTAATTCACCAACCCGTCTAGCCAGCGTGGTGAAATTATGGCTAATTCCTCCATTATGTTGACACACCAGAAACCATGGCCCCTAGTCTCCAGGTGCTGGAGTGCTCCTGATCAAGGCAGCGGTCAGTGTGGCATGAAAGCAGGGGGTGCTAAGAATCACTGGAATGGCCCAGGCTGCCGTTTGTTATTGACCTTGGCTACGTTTAATGGACGATCCCTTGCTTCTGAAGCAAAACTTCAGGAATTGGAAGAGGAACTAGACAAGATCAAATGGGACATTGTAGGACTCAGTGAAGTTAGAAGAAAAGGTGAAGAGTTGGTGGAACTTAAAAGTGGACATTTGTTTTATTATAGAGGAACGGAAACTGGAAGAACAAGTGGTGTTGGCTTCTTAATCAACAAAAGAATTAAAGACTGTCTTCTGGAAGTTGAAAGTACATCAGATCGAGCAGCGAGGCTCGTTGTTCAACTAACCCAGCGATACCAACTTCAAATAGTACAGGTATATGCACCAACATCAAGCCATACCGACGAAGAGGTTGAAGAATTTTATGAAGAAATCAAAGAGTTACACACCAAAGGGAAACAACATATCAAGCTCATCATGGGGGATTTCAATGCAAGAATTGGACAACAGGAACAAGGAGAGACATCGGTTGGTAAATACGGATATGGGGAAAGGAATGAACGTGGCGATCAACTCATCGAATTTGCAGAAGCTGAAAACCTTAGCATCATGAATTCATTTTTTAAGAAGAAACCGCAAAGAAAATGGACATGGAAACACCCAAATGGGGGAACTAGTGAAATTGACTATATCCTGGCAAACAAGAAATCAATTATTGAAGATTGCAGTGTACTGAACAGATTTAATACTGGAAGTGATCATCGAATGGTGAGATGTAAAGTGCACTTAAATACTAAATTAGAACGACAGAAGCTCATTAGGAAACAAGTAAGTAAGAGGGTGGATTTAAAGAAATTAAAAGAAAATACCGAGGCATTCAAGTTGGAATTAAAAAATCGCTTTTCTGCACTGGAAGGACTTATTGATGAAAGTGATATCTCAGAAGCAAATGAAAACATTGTTAAGACAATAGTTGAAACTGCTGGGGAAATTGGTGGTGTAACCTGTAAAAAGCACAATAGCAAATTATCTGAGAAGACGAAACAGCTCATGAAAAGGCGAAGAGATATGAAGGTGGACAATCGAAATACCAGTTCCAGGATTGAGTACATAGAACTTTGTAAAACTCTGCGCAAAAGCATGAAAGAAGACATAAGAAAATTCAATTGTGAGTTAGTAAGGAAGGCCATTGAAAATAACAAGAGCCTTAGGGTTGTTAAAGGAAGTTTATCTGTTGGGAAGAAACACATCATTGCATTAAAAGGAGAGGATGGCACCGTAACAAGAAATAGGGAAGAAATACTTAGAAGAGTTGAAGAATTCTACAAAAAACTATATGAAAGTAACAGTGGATTAAACGAAGACACTGAAATAGTCGAAGGAACAGCTCCTAAAATCTTAAAAGAAGAAGTTTCATTTGCAATAAAAAGTATGAAGAAAGGAAGAGCCCCTGGCGATGATGGTATTACATTAGATATCCTAAAAGAAGCTGGAGAATATGTAGAAGACATACTTGCAAAATTCTTTACCAAATGTCTTAACAGCGGTAACATACCAAACCAATGGGATTCTGCAACAGTAATTCTTTTGCATAAAAAAGGTGATAAAGAGGATTTGAAAAATTACCGACCAATTAGCTTGTTACCTGCTATTTATAAAATCTTCACAAAAGTGCTAACACATCGCCTGCAGAAAAAATTAGATGCAGCTCAACCAAGAGAACAAGCTGGATTTCGAAGTGGATTCAGTACAGTGGACCATATTCAAGTATTAAGAGAATTAATTGAAAGAACACATGAATATGAACTTCCATTGTGTGTTGCATTTATTGACTATGAGAAGGCCTTTGACTCTATTAAAACATCAGCAGTCATCAACTCTTTAAGATCAACAGACATTGAGGATGTGTACATTGACATGGTGAAACGTGTGTATAAAAATGCAAGTGCAAAATTTCGGTTACATAAAGATACCAAAACTATCAAAATTGGTAAAGGTGTGAGGCAGGGAGATACCATTTCTCCAAAACTTTTTACTTCAGCTTTACAGATGATTTTTCAGCAGATAAATTGGAATAACAAGGGAATAAAAATAAATGGTGAATATTTAAATCATTTGCGGTTTGCTGATGACATTGTTATTTTTTCAACGAACCCATCAGAACTCCAAGACATGGTACAGGAGCTCTCAACTAGAAGTAAAGAAGTTGGACTCAAGATGAACCTACAAAAAACTAAGATCATGTTCAATAATTTCGAGCTAGAAGTTGCTGATTCATATATTTACCTTGATCGACTGATTTCAATGGAAAGCAACTTTATGAAACAAAAATTAAACTTTGTCCAATATAGGAAAATAAGCATAACGACACCCCCCCCCACTCTAAAGGTTCTTATGTAATACTTGAACGTTCCCTTATCAAAATCTCTATCTGGACGTTAGGTAAGGTGTATGACTTTTTCCATGTGCCTAAATGTCAAGCTGTATTAAATAAAATTCATTTGAAAATTATTCAAAGGAACTCAAGCAGCCATCCCCAACTAGTTGGATACGACATGACACAATAAACATTTTCTATACGATCATTTCTGCCACCCACGTATATATTATAGCTCAAACTAGAGCTTATTTGTTTTTGGAGAAACCGTTAGCCCGGAGTGAAGACACTCCGGGCTAAACGGAGGGACCCTGGTTCGAATCCAGGATGGGGAAAGCGTCTCTTTTTCTCCAAAATTACATAAGCTCTAGTTTGAGCTGTAATTAATACGTGGGTGGCAAAAATTATTGTATAATAAATTCCCCCACGAAAACTCACAAAAATCTCGCCCCGGAGGCTTTCTTGTGTTGACCATATTTGGCAATTGTGTTATCCCTGTGAAGGGTAATAATATCTTACATAAACATTTTCGCTAAAAAATAAGATTCAGTTGTGAAGGCCCTTACAGAAATATCATCTCAATGGATATATATAGGGATTTGCATTTTGTACAAAGCAATTAACGAGTGTGAATTCGTTATTTTCTTACACATTGTTAAAAAACTGTTTTCGTATAATTTACCTTCGTTGAAATAATTCAATCTGAAAAAAAATGATTTTTCCAAAGTCATTGGTTGTGCTGAAGATATACGAGGAAATAGAGTTTAAAGGACAATTCCAAAAAAGTATGCTATGTGATTTTTAAAGATGTTGAAAATTTTTGTGAAAATTCTGAAATCCCCGTATCAGTACCAAAACTGACCAAGCTTTTCAATTAACGTTGACTATGACATTCCTGAGATATATTATAGGAGAGCTGTTTTTGTATCTTGTATAGATCATTTCCTAATACAGCTTGATGAAGGATTTGCACAACATAAAAATATATTAGTTTTTTTCAAATCTTATTGCTGAGCAAAACAGTCCAAATCCAAAACTTTACAAAGGAAAACGGTGAAGCAGTGAAGACGCCATGTTCTCGGTATTCAGAAGATATTTATCATATCACATGTGAAAATTTGTATGGCGAGTTAAAAATATAGCACAGCAAACTCGAATGACTTCAGAAATATTCAGATAATGCCTTGGAAGCTTTTCATAAATATAATAAAATTATATTTGCAAGTATATGAAAACTTCTGCAGATGGTGATTACACTTCCAGTCACAACATGTAGCTCAGAGAGATCATTCTTCACCTTATGATATTTAAAAAATTATTTAAGAAGTTAAATAGGTGACGCCAGATTAAATGGCCATCTATGTTTTATATCCACAAAGACATTGAAGTAAACTCTGAAGAGCTTTTAAATGAAATGGTTAAAAAGCCTAGATGACTTGATATTAAACTTCGAATAGTGTATACTTTCATTTATAGAAGTTATTAGTATTGTTTTTATTTAGCACAAGTGATGTTAAATAAATCAATTTGTTAGGCAATAAATTGATTTGCAGGTAAACTTCTCTTAATGACCACCTCTATTCAGTGACCACCTCCCTTAACCATTTTTTCTGGAAACAGATTTGCTTCCTCTCCCATAGACCCAATGCTAAATTTACCTCCATTCCAAGCGACCGCTTTTTCATGCAACTGTCAGTGGTCGCCTTAGGGAGGTTTTACTGTATTTCCATATCTCGTAATTTGAAATGCCTAATAAGATGTGATGAGGTTTGATCTGTCCCCCCCCCAAAAGAACAAACTCCTGGCTGCGCCCGCCATGGGTAACGTTAGATCTTATTTTTAATAAGTGACAGAACGTTTTTGGTTACTTAATGCTACAAAATGTAAAAACATTAATAGAATAAAATAAAATACATAGGTCAACAACTGACAGGAAGCATGGGATGTTATTTTTGTATGTAATAATTTATATTTTTCATGAGCCAGCAAGCTGCAAAAAATATTAAGGCAGGTCATAAGTGGCCTGTATGGTGATGACCTCTGCCTCATAAAATACTTAATGTATATTTGACGAAATTACGATTTTGTTATTTAAAAATAGGACAGGATTAAGATGGACATCGTGGAGAAAAATGATGGGAACGGAAGTGATCATAATGATGAGACAGCGTCAAATGACGGTAAGTTTTTTCTTCTTCCTTTATTTGAAATTGCATTTGTAGTATATATTATTGTCCCTTTTGTGATCTGCTTTTCACTGAACTCATATTCTTTGGGGATATGTAGGGTACACATAAGAGCACTACTCAAAGCTATCTATAGCTTCATCTAATGCTTGGAATGATCCAAAATTTGATCCAACAGTGATTTTTAGTGAATGTAAAGGGATTTCTTGAAACACATGGAGTGGTCTGAATGTCCAGATTCAACAATTTTGGGTTTGGACAGTGTTCTTCAGATAAAAAATGGGCCTCATCTCCCTCCCAACAATATTCTCCAACATCAAGCATCGCCAACTACCATTCTGGCAAGAAGTTAACAAATGCCAATCGCCTACCATGATCGCCTACGTTTGATTGAGTTGCTGTAATGGCATATCTTTTATGGACAAAAGTAAAGAACTTCCCAAGATTTTTTATACCATTACATAATTCATATCCAGTTACCATGTTACTCTGTGAACCCCTTCTAGTGCCAGCAAGAGTCCTTTTTGTGTGTCTACCGTCCAGGGCCAGCTTTTGCTATAGGCAAACTAGGCCCTCGCCTAGGGCTGTGGATCAAAGAAGACCGTATTTAGATTTTTATTTACTAGTGGTCTTTTTTGTTTTGCTTTGTAGTGTCCTGATGTCACTGATGGTTAGGCCCTCGAGTGCCCACTACGCCAAACTGCAGATTGTGGGTTCAGTTCCCACCAGGCACCGTGGAATCATTCTTTTCTTTGCCATTTGTCATCTAATATTACAACATCATTGGCTATGATGAGAAAAATTTCCCGACTTCAATATCACTCTATTCTCGCTTTTCGGATGTTTGCTTCTTTGACGTTGATTTGGTTTAAAAAACAGTCTAGGCACTGCCTCATTTCAAAACTCGTTTATAGTGAAGCTTTATATGCACTTGCAGAAGTGAGGATGATAGGTTGTCTTTAGCTCAGTTGGAAGAGTCCTTGCCCAGATACCAAGAGGTCATGGGTTTAGCTCCCACCAGTCATTGTGAAATTATTCTTTTCTTTGCAAGCAATTTATCATCTAATATTACCACATCATCGGCTATGATGATAAAAATTTCATGACTTTAATATCACGTTAATCTTGCTCTTTGGACGTTCGCTTCTTCGACATTGATTTGGGTTAAAAAGCATTCCAGTCACCGTCCTGTTTCAAAACTCGTTGGTAGTGAAGCTTTATATGCACTCTCAGAGGGAAATAGGACGATACATTGTCTGTAGCTCAGTTGGAAGAGCTCTTGGGCAGATACCAAGAGATTGTGGGTTTGGTTCCCACCAGGCATCGTGAACTCATTCTTTTCTTTCCGAGAAATTTGTCATTTATGTAGTTTCGAAGTTTTATAAATGCTAGTATAGAATGTACCAAAAAAAAAAAAAAAAAAAAAAACCCATGCTGTCAATAAAATAAGTATTTCATCTAGTAACTTAGGAGTTTACTTCACTCATAAAATCAAGCTAAGAGTGTATTTAATTAACGATCAAATGTTGTGTTTACAGTGCAAAATTTCACTTTTAATATGGAAGTTATGGAGAACTAATATAATTTTTCACTAATGGGAGTGGCTATTATGACTATATCTATCCTATAAGTGTAACTTGGGAATTTAGACTGGGGGGAGGGAGGCAAAGTCTTTTAGATTCCCCCATTATTAACCCCAACACTGGGGGACAATAAAATAGCTATCTTAAAAACTAGAGGGGGGGGGGTGAGCATTGGTTTTGATACCTCGTTGGACCTTGCACTTTTCAGTGTTAAATTTTTCATTTCCAGGGGTTTGAACCCCAAAATCTCTCTCTGACATGCCTATGCCCCAATTACGCCTATGATGTATGTCTTCACATAAGAATAGAGTTGCAATATTTACCTAGAGCCGTCAAATGTCTAAAGCCGGCCCTGTTACCATCAATGATCACAATGGTAACATCTGTAATTTGTTCAATCTGGTGCTGTTTTTTGCCCTTTGCCAAGTTCAAATGCTAGCAATCCTGTTCTTCAAATCTTCAAACTTATGAATTATTGATTTCAGTATACTGTTGGTTAACCAGCAGACTTTTACCTTGATGCTGTGTAGTGGGTTATAAATTCAAGAGTGGCTGCTGTGCTGGACTGATGAAGATAAACTAATATCATAAACAGGGGTAGACAAACTCAAATAAATTCAGGAGCCAGCCTCTTTTTCTCAGTAGCCAACAGTGTGCAATGTATATATATATGTAGAGTGGTGTAGTCAGGCAACAAGTAAAATTTTTCAGGTGCCTTTGATTTGTCGGCCCTTGATTATAAGTAATGTATGCTCAGAGTTAGGTAAAAATTCAATTATATTATTCATTGATATATAGTTATATTTTATATGGAAATAGTGTCTGGAGAAATAAGAATATAAAAAATCGAAAAAGGATGTAAACAATATTAAATAGATTTTGGAACAATGTAACGCAAAAAAAAAACAAAAAACAAGAAATAAAAATTGAAAATAATATAATGGATTTAGATCAAATACATAGATTTAAAATCTTGATAATGATATTTAATAGAATCAGCAAAGGAAAGTATCGGGGGAAATTTTAAAAATTAAAAAAAAAAAGAAAAAAAAAGAAAAGAAAAAACACGGGTTTCGGTAATATAAATTATTACGGCATTAAGATGTGGAATTCAATACCAAACGAAATAAAAAATATTACATCAGAGACTGAATTTAGAAACAAATTAAGAAGACTAATTATAAGAAATGAAACTTAAGCCAGTATATGGAGAGAGGAAATTAACCTTAGGTTTTGCTACTCTTGCCCCATGTGCAGTTAACAAACCTTTAGTAGTGTAGAAAATAAAATTATTTCGTATTGTGTTGCATGTACAGTCACACTTTGCTTGGTGCAGAATGACCGTTGTTGTCCTTTCACCATAAAAACACAACCAACCAACCCTTGGCAACTTCTGAAACTACTGTTTATTTTTCACAGAATCTTTGTTCTCATGTCCTCATTGGTCCCTTTACAAAATTTTTGTGCCTCTATTGTTACATCGAGCCATGGATGGCTTTAAGTAGTGTCAATTTTATTATGGCAACCAGATATTAAATTGCAGAATATTGAAGAGCAAAAAATATCTTCACATAGTTTGTCTTGTTCCTAATTACTTGATTAAGAATTTATTAATAGAATCACAAAAAATTATAAGATTTTTAATCTTAGCAGTGGCCTTGACTTTAAAAATTTCCATTACCAACTACCAATATTTATGTTGAGTTACAATTACCTATATGTTATCACTGCAAGGAATGCCTATTTTTAATGTATATTAAATTTCAGATGATGAACCTGAATTAATGGTTGTTGATGAAGATTTTTGTAATGCAGAATCTGGTGTAAGTATTATGAATATTTTTGCGAAACAAATACAACTTATATTCTGAAAGTTCCAGAACTGAATTTAATGCTATTAGAGATCAGAAATAAGTATCTAGCTCTAGCTGCAAATTATTACCATTCTCTTTCTCTTACTGATGTGCAAGTTGTTATATACATGTGTGCAATCACTGCAATATGCAGGGGAGGGGAGGGTATTGATAAGGGTTGTAACCCCCCCCCCCATTGCAATGAAATTTTGTATATTTAACATAGGAATATATGAGTTGTAGCTCTGTAACCCCTCCCATTGATCCTATAACCCTCCTCTTATGAACTTTCTGTGTAAGCCTATGTGTACTACATACTTCATCAATTCTTGATTGTGTTATTTAAAATACATATGCAGGCAGTTTAGGTATGCAAAGAGTGAATATTAAATTTTGTGTCTAAACTCAGAAAAGCATGTTGCATTCAAAACTTAATACAGAAATCATATAGATATGACACATTATCTCATGAAAATATTTGTTACGAAGAATGAAGGAATGTGAGAGATTGTGCAGGATCTGACTTCCATCAACTACACACTCATTAGCAAATTTAGCGAGTCAAATGTTTTGGGAAAAAGTTATAGCATTTCTATGCGAATGTTATTAGAGGCCCGTTGTAAATTATTGCCAAAGAATTTTGATAAGAGACTACTGAATACCTATTATGTACAGTCCAAGAATAAAAGAAGAATTGTTCTTCAATTTGTGTTGGCCTTATTGAAATTATAAGGAAGAATGATGTATTGTGCACTTTTACCCTTTCTGCCAGTGAAAGAGTGGTCATAGTACAACCTTGAAACAAAGTGCAAATTGAGCCACAGATAGCTGCCTCAAAGAAACCTTGAGGTCAACCTTTGGAAATAAAAATAATGTTAATTTATTATTTTTTTTTCAGTTGCAAATCCCTTACCAATATAGGTGATAATATACTATATTTACACATTTATACTATTATCCCCCTTTCATCAAGTTGTTGTGACTTTCAATATAACTTTATATGTTCAAAATTGTGGAATGCTCCAACATCTGAATGCAAACAAGAGTGGTGACTTTAAAACTAATTAAATTCCCACTGAACATACATAATGGTAACTGGGCTTTTTAGAATTTTATTCCTAAAATATTTTTTTTTCTGAAGCATTTAAACATATTCTAGTATGCTTACCAAGAATCTACGATATTGCTTTTTTTCTAAAGAAGCATTGTGAAACCCCTTTTAGATAGAATCTCTTCTCCTCTATCCTTTCTTCTTGTACTATTTTTGCAGATTAGATTCAATTCTGTAATGTCTGATTTGTAATATTTTATATAGTTTCATAGCTATAGTTTTAATAGTAACTAAACTGTTTAATCTCTATTATTACTGAGCCAAAATTACTGATTTCATATGCTGCATATCAGGTGAATACCTGAGATGAATTCTGAAAAAGCTGAATTCACAGATTGTATCAATGTGTATATCACAATTTCCTCAAATCAGGCTTACTAAATCTCAAATTAGCAGTAATATTTATTATTTATTAATTAATTCATAAAAACAGTGTTCAGTCAGTTGATGAAAGACAATGTTCTATGCTGAAATTGTCAAATGTAACAACTCTTGTAAAATTATCATAATTCCGAACTACGGAAAAATTAAAATTTTTATTTTTGTCAACAGCACCACATTGTGGAAGAGGATCTCATAACAAGCTATGGCTTTATATTCTTTTCCAATTCTAAAATCATAGTTTGAAATAATATAATCATCTGTATAATCTTACACTGCTGTAACTCTTATACCGTACATGATATGTATCACTAAATATGTATTTTGGGTTGAATAAAATTATTATTTTTGCAACTTTTCGGGCAAATATTTTATAACATTGCTTACCATTTTATTCTTAATTAAGCTCTTTTAAGGTATTAGTTGGGGGTGTGGTCAGAAGCAAAAGAGTTGAAGTGACAAAGTTGTTTTTGAAAAAATATTAAAAGTTGGTGCAGTTCAGAGAATTGTAGAATTACTTTAAAGCACGAAACTAGCAATGTATTTACCATTTCCAAAGTTCGTTTTATCTGAGTTATATTATGGAAGCATGTGGAGGTTTTTTTAAACATTATTATCTCAAAAACAAGTTTTTTAAACTTGCATCCTTTTTTTCCCGACTACCCCAAATCTATAGTACTGTTGCAAAAAAAAGTTCCATAATTATTAAATCATATCAAATATACATTTTAAAGGGAAGAGAATATATTAAATTTATATTGTTGTTGAAAACAGCATTAAAATGAAAGATTATTTATATATACAAATCTTGTTAATTATAAGTCTTATGAAGCTACATTTCACACATTTAAAAAATATATTATTTCTAAGATAGTTTCAAAACAATTAAATTTTGAAACATGTAGAGATCGAAGGTCAAAACCCACAACTTTGCCTATGCAAGTAAATCATGTTTAGTGTTTCATTGTTGCTTTAGGAAGCATTCAAGTATTACGTGAGCACCTTTTGGCGGGCGGTGCTGTTGTGCATATTTTCCTATGTTAACTAATGTTAAGTTTTGCCTACCGGGATGGTGGGAGGGGGTTTGAAATGGCCAAAATATTGCTTATGTAATACTTGAACTCTCCCTTAGTTGAAAAGTCAAACATTTTTTTTTTTTTTGTGGGTGTGTGTTAATTTTGTTGAATAAATAAATGTGCTCAAAACTATGTACAGTTTCACATTTTTATTAATTAGGCAGAGGAGGAGGTAGAGAATGCTGAAATAATATGTGAAACTTCTACATATAAAGGTTTGTTCATCTTTCGCATGTGCTACATTTTTGTCAAAATTTCTTATGTCACCAAAATAAAAAATAAATTCTTTGACAGCAGTTTATCATAGGCAGTAAATTTTTGCTCTCAGCTTACACTTTTTCCTCTGATTAAAAACTTGCTTGTAGTAAGTTTGCTTTTGCATAACTTGTAGCCCCCAAAGCAAAATGTGCTAAAAAGGTCGTCACACATTGCAGAACAAACAGCTTCACTGCAAAACAATAGTTGGGTGAATCAGTTTTTGTTCTTCTTAAAAGAAATAAAGAAAAAATCAGTCAAACAAATGTTTTCTGCACTTCTTTTTAAAAATGAACATACGTTTTACAGAATTTAAACATGTATATATATACATATATCTCCTGCAGAACATTTTTGATCAGCTGAAGGCTTGTTGCAGAACATTGCAAAATATTCTGCTTTGGGGCTTGTAGCTCATAATATTTAAGGTTACTTAATAAAACATATGCTGGGTTGCAATAAAATTTCTTATTTGTACTGTTATTTGAAAAATTATAACAGAATAAAACTAATATATTTTTAATAGAATAAAACAAACTAACAAGTTTAAAAATAATATATAATTTGCCAATTTTCTAATTTTAGAATTCGTTTTTAGCAGATTTTAGCTCGTGTGTGTTCAGAAATGTATGCATACTACATATTTATGTGCATACAAATACATTCATAAAAATGGAGACATAATGTTAGAGCTAAGAGTTTGGGGGCGCAGATAATACCACCTAGTATATACATATGCAGGGTATCTACCAGCTCATGAAAGTCAAGGAAAGGTCATGGAAGGCAAGAAAAGGTCACTAAATCAATGTTGTAGGTCATGGTTATATCAGACTTTCTCAGTTATATGTGTGCATTGAATTGTAATTCTCGTACAATATTTTAACGTTTTTTTACTAATTTAGTTATGTTCAGCTATTTTTGTTAATACTTGAAAATTTTTAGTGATATTTCTTGTCGTTCTTTGACAATGGTTAGGGATTTTCAGCTATTTTTTTATATAGCCATTTTATTAATCGTAAAAAAGAACATTGAGCAACTTTTGTAAGACTAAGGAATATACAAACATAGTCAAGAAAAAGTTAAGAAAATTGGTATATTATTTTTAGTACACACTCTGATATGATAGTTAATCTTTTATTATTACTTCAAAAGTTCTAAGGAGTAGTAAATGGTATGAAAGTAGAAAAATCTTAGTTTTTTTTAAAGCAGACCTAATTTATTATATAAAATGTGATTATCCAGAGTTTTATTTTATTATGTTAAATTCTTGTGTAATGCTGAATGTTAAAATGTGTTTTAGTTGAACCGGAACTGATTATTATTGATGATGACTCCGGTACAAGTACTGAAGTGAGTTATATCTCTTATCAAACAGTGTTTCTTGTGTGTAGAATATCACTTACAATAAAGTTATAAAATGTAAGCATATAAATTAATGAAAGGGGTTATCATACTTTTATTTAATATCAAAAGAAGAGTATGTATATTTGAATTTATTTTTGGATTGTTATGTATATAGTTGTTGTGTGGTATAATTATTAGTTGCTTAATTGTTGTATGTAAATATGTTGTATTCAAATCTGGTTGCACATTCAAGAAATTTCTCCAGTCATATATATACTCCTGTTTGTAAAAATTGCAACACCATGAAGGACTCGTCCGAATTGAATGAAATTTAATGTACAAACGACCTGTGTTGATACAAATAAACGATTAAAATTACAAAGCAAAAAACAATATTACATGTCGAAAATCAGTATTTGGTGAAGCCACCACGCGCTGCAATAAGTGATGCTATACGACGTGGCATGGAATCAAACAGATGTTGAATGTGTGCCTGAGGAAGAGCATTCCAGATTGCTTGTATGCGACCCCAAAGTTCATCTGTAGTAGCTATGGGACGAGGATCACGAGCGAGACGCCGACCAACGAAATCCCACACATGTTCAATCGGCGACATATCCGGCGAATAGGCAGGCCAAGGAAGAAGCTGTATCTGTTGTGATGAAAAGAAGTCTTGAACATTCCTGGCAATATGTGGGCGGGCATTGTCCTGTTGAAATACAGCTCCGGGAATGCCTTGAAGGAAGGGAACAACTTCGGGCTCCAGAACTTCATTGATGTACCGGTTGCTGTTAAGATTACCCACAATTCGTAGCAGCTGAGATCGTCCATGATACGCAATCGAACCCCAGACCATAACGCTGGGGGTTCGTCCACTATGACGTTGGATAACGCACTCCGGAAGGTGGCGTTCACCGGTATAGCGTCTAACACGGATGCGGCCATCACTGTACCCCAAATTAAAGCGGGATTCATCAGAAAACACCACTTGTTGCCAATCAGCACGCCAGTCTCTATGTCCATGAGCCCATTGTAGCCGCAGGCGCCGATGGTTTTGCGTCAGGAGGATCCTGTATAAAGGAACTCTTGCACGCAGTCCACGGTGCAGTAGACGCCGACGAATTGATGAAGCACACAATGATACACCTGTAGCAGTGCACCAACGTTCTGCCAACTGTCCAGATGAAGCAAAACGGTCCGTCACCGCCATGCGGACCAGGTGTCTATCATCCCGTGCTGACGTCACCTTTCGGCGTCCACTTCTGGATTTCTGAGTTGTCTGGTTCTCTTGAACCCACTGCTTCCACACTCGCATCACTGTGCTGCTGTTACGCCCCATACGAGCTGCTATTGCACGATAAGAAAACCCTCCTTCACGAAGGCCGATCATTCGTCCCCGTTCAAACTCCGTAACTTACTGAGAGGTTGTCCTCTTTCGTCGTAG
>QLNU02003225.1:86937741-86974367 GCA_006491805.2 Dysdera silvatica | reverse complement strand
GCCTGCAGAAAAAATTAGATGCAGCTCAACCAAGAGAACAAGCTGGATTTCGAAGTGGATTCAGTACAGTGGACCATATTCAAGTATTAAGAGAATTAATTGAAAGAACACATGAATATGAACTTCCATTGTGTGTTGCATTTATTGACTATGAGAAGGCCTTTGACTCTATAAAAACATCAGCAGTCATCAACTCTTTAAGATCAGCAGACATCGAGGATGTGTACATTGACATGGTGAAACGTGTGTATAAAAATGCAAGTGCAAAATTTCGGTTACATAAAGATACCAAAACTATCAAAATTGGTAAAGGTGTGAGGCAGGGAGATACCATTTCTCCAAAACTTTTTACTTCAGCTTTACAGATGATTTTTCAGCTGATAAATTGGAATAACAAGGGAATAAAAATAAATGGTGAATATTTAAATCATCTGCGGTTTGCTGATGACATTGTTATTTTATTCAGCAGGACCCATTGCTCAAAACAGGTACAAGAGCTCTCAACTAGAAGTGAAGAAGTTGGACTCAAGATGAACCTACAAAAAACTAAGATCATGTTCAATAATTTTGTAGAGGAAACAAAAATACAAGTTGACAACATTGAGCTAGAAATTGCTGATTCATATATTTACCTTGGCCAGCTGATTTCAATGGATGGCAACATTATGAAAGAACTCAACAGACGTATTAAACTTGGCTGGAGTGCATTTGGAAGAAACAGTTTTATCCTGAAGGGGAAATTGCCTTTGTGTCTAAAAAGAAAGGTCTTCAACCAGTGTGTATTGCCAGTCCTCTCTTATGGATCAGAGACATGGAGTCTAACAGTTGGAGCAATACGAAAGTTACAGACAACGCAAAGGAGCATGGAGAGGTGCATGCTTGGAATAACTAGGAGAGATCGAAAAAGAAACACTTGGGTGAGAGAGCAAACTAGAGTAGAGGACATCATTGTTAAAGTAAAAGGGCTGAAATGGCGATGGGCTGGGCATATTGCAAGAAGAACTGATCAACGATGGACAACAGAAATTCTGAACTGGATTCCAAGAGACCACCGAAGACCTAGAAAACGTCCTCAAACTAGATGGGTGGATGAAATAAGAAAACAGGTTGGGGTGACGTGGAAACGAATGGCCCAGGATAGACTTGTGTGGAAAGCATTTGGAGAGACCTTCATCCAGCAGTGGATAGATAATGGTTGAATATGATGATGATGATGATATATATATATACGTATGTATTTACGTAGAACGTAAGACTGTGTAGAATATGTAAGCATATTAATTAAATTTAAATTTGTGTATTTAATACTATGTGACTACGGTGTGGCTCTTTATAATACATGAAAAGTCGGAATGTGGCTCTCATCAACCTCATGCCTTTCCACCCTGATCTAATTGATCTCACTCAGGGACCCGAAAGTTATATTTCTTGCTGAAGTACTCTGCTGGTTCACTTAATGGGCGGGTTTATTTCATACGAGTTCAATGGGTGAGTTTAGGACACACCGCCACCACATATTCCCAATTTGGGATTGTTTTGATCATGACTTAAATTATTTCTATTGGTAGATGGTTTTTGGCAGATTGTTTTTAGTTAATAATCTTAATTAATATTTACTTACTAATTTATAAACTTCTTATTGATTTTGATGGGCACATTATATAGTTTTATTATCTGTTCCGCAATTACTTAATTTAGAAAACAAATTCATCATTTTGTTTGTGTGACATATATTTCTTTACCGTTTTTTTTCCTAATTTCTCAATTTGTGGTATATATTTTTATCAAATGGTGGGCAGGAACTTGTCAATCTGATGATGTCAGGTTTTTTACAGCTTCCTTTCAAGTCTCTTTTATTTCATCATTTGAGTCATTTATAATTGTTATACTTTTATTCCTTAGAAATAAGAAAGAATTATATAATATTTTTTATTTATTAGTAATAATTTAAGAAACTAGTTTTTGGAAAGTTTTAATATTTATATTTTCTCTAATACAGATAAAAGAGGAAAAATTGTCTGATGATGAAAGTGTCCACAATGACGCCACAGAGTCTAATGAAAATGAAGGTTTGATATGCTAGTTTTAATGCATATTTTAATTTATATGTAGAGGTTGCTTGTTTTTTGGCATTTTTTTTTAATGACAAGTATAAGATGGTTGTTTTCTTTTCCAACTTTTCAGTCAATGCGAAAAGACCCTAATTTGAATAAACTTTCTTGTGTGTATAGAATATGTGTGGACAGGGTTTAAGCTGGCTCAAAACATGCTGTCGCAAAAATGCTAAAATGGGAAAAAAAAGTTGTAGCAAAATGCTAAAAATATTAGTTGCTTTCGTTGCTCGAAAAATCGTATCAATAAAATTGTTTACTTCAACAATGTTTTGAATTATTGTAAAGGTTACTGTAAGAAATATACTTTAAGGTTAAAAAAAAACCAAAAACAATAAAACATAAATCAAAGTGATTAAAAAAAAAGGCAAAGTTTGTTGACAAGATATTAAACAACTGTTGTTTTTTGCGACGGACACAATTTTCTTTCTCGCATTTTAGATTAATTCGTCGCATTTTGAGAAAAAAAAGCGATCGTAGCTTAAATCCTATGCATGGACTTGATCCACGTTTAACAAATGAAAATAAATTTGACCAAATGAATAAGCACAGCACATAATTAACTTCAGCAAACTGATTCATAGGAATGAACGATAGCAAAAAATGAACGTTTATCGATAATACATTAGAGCTGATATAATAAAATGAACATCTGCATTTCCGATGAAGATATAAAAAATGTTCAAATGTTGGTTACATTTGCAAGTTGTATTTTTGTAATTCTATCAATATTTCATAGGTGCCGATTCTTCCGATTTACCCGGAGGGCTTCCGTTTTTTAATTGTCCTTCAGGTCTGAAAACAATTTCTTCTGATTTTTGGAAATTCCGTCTAAAATGCCCAATGTTTTTGAAATACTGTTTTCTAAATACATATTTTTCTTGGTGCATATTCATTTAACTTATTGTGCATATTTAAATAACCATAAATATGAATGGTAAACAAGCGAGAAAAATTTGTCTTCCACTGACAGCTCATACTACAGCGATTGACTACAGATTTTTCACTCTAGAAGTTGGCACCTATGATACTTCATTTTCTGGATTTACTCTACTATGATAAATTTTTCAACAGATAAAGTAGCTGTTGGAAGGCTGAATGTGTGCCATCTGTTATTTGATTATCTGTCTCAAGTTCCTTATTACGACTTGTTAATGCCCCCAAAAAAAAAAAACTCGTTTACCAGTATTTCTAGGTCCTGCTGTTGTGTTGTGGTAACATGTTCGCGTAGTGTGTGATTATCCTGGGTTAAACTTCTAACTGTGCCAAAAAAAAAAAGAACGCTTACCAACTAATTGTGCTCATCGTAGTCTGGGAGTGGTTGGTTTCCTAGGCCTTAAGACAGGGGTGGGGAACCTGCAGTCTTAAGGCCTCATGTTGCCTTTTAATTGAGCATTCAAGTGCTGCCTTTTGGATGACTCCAAATTTTGCAAATCAAATCTTTTTATTTTTATTAACATGATTTTGTTCATTATTTTTTACTTATTTACTTTAATTTTATTAATACCTTAAACAAATGTATTTAAAATACAAAAGACGAAGGAAGTATCAATGAAAGAATCTTCCCAAACTGATTTTCGAGTCCTGGTAATCTGGGTTCTGCTATATATCTAATCAGTGACATAGGAAAGGGGGCTTAGGGGCTCAAGTCCCTCATTAGATAGTAAAATACATTGTTCCATTTAATGCCAAATCACATGGGCTGTTAAAAAAAAAACTAATTGAGCCTCCCCCTCCTTAAATAATTTTTTAGGTGCTATGCCCCTGTATCTCATTTATCTCTCAATTGTCTGTCAAAAAAGTCTCTATTTCTTGAATGTGACCGTCTTCAATTATAACTAAGTTAATGCGGCTTTCCAACATGAAAAGGTTCCCCAACCTTGCCTTAAGAGATTTGGATTCTTTGGGGAAATTGTAGGTCCCGGTGCAATATGACCCTTGTTGTCTTTCCACTATAAAACTCAAACAAACCTCTAATATTCTTATATGTATAGTATTCAACAGAAAGGAAAGTAAATAGGCATTTAGCTAGTAAAATTAAGCACTAGTTAATCGTTATATTATTTGGTCTAAATATAGTTTTTTTTTCCTACCAAACTAGAGAATTGTTCTCGAAAATTTAATTAAGAGAATTTTAATTTTAATACTTATTGTTGCTTTTCATTCTTTTCTTTGTTTCTTATAATTTTGTATATAGACTGTATTGTTTACTTAAGTTTTATTTGATTTAATCAGTATTTACTTTAGAGTGTTTTCATTGTCCTCATGATAATTATTTCATTTTAATATAAAATATAATTCAGTGACATTATTTAATATTTATAAAATTTTGTCTGCTAATACTTTATTTTATTAGTAACTTGAATAGTTTATACATTTTTCAATCTATAGATGAGATGGAGTTAATAGTCATTGATGATGATAGATCGAGTGAAAGCTTTAATGTAAGTTAATACTTAGTCCTTATTTTTTTCAAAAAATTCTAATTTTCTTTATATATTAATAGCTTTGTTGACACCATTTCAACCACTTGGACATCCCCCCCAAAAAAACAAACAAACAAACAAAAAAAACATGCCCCACTGGCTTTATGCATTGACCAGTTTAGCAATTGTTTTAACTCTGAGCAAGGTAATAATACCTTATAAAACTTAAAAACGAAGAAAAGGAGCACTGTTTCTGTGTGCGAAAGGTTAAAGCACTCCAATTCGTACGGAAGGTGTTCAGTTCAACTCTAGGCTGGGATAGTCTCTCTTTTTTCTTCATGAGAAAGCTCTAGTCTGAACTTAAAATTATTAGTAATGAGCAAAAATTATTAGTAAAAAATGCATTATTTAAATATGTATATTATACATATTTAAATATACATTGTATAATACTAAAACTGAAGAGTCCCCTTAATCAGTTAACCGCTATGCTTGTTGCAATCTAATGTCATTATTCCAAATCATTATGGTAAGTATGAAAATTATATAAGACATAGATAATTGTAAATATTCTATGGCTAATAAGTCACTGCACCAGAGGGCTCAGTTCGACTTGCAGTAAGCTCAACTGTGTGTAAGTGTATTGTGATTTAAAGGTCATGTTCAGCCATCATTCCCATCCCAAATAACCCATAGTACAGTCTTGAGATATAAAATATACAAATAAAAACTAATGTATCATTCAGGCTGTCTACCAGATCATGAAAGTCACTGAAGTCAAGAAATACGAAAAAGGTCACGGAAGTCAAGAAAAGGTCATTAAATCGAAATTGTAGATCATGGTTATGCTGATTTTTTCAACTTTACGCTTGCGTTGAATTGTAATTTTCATACAATTCTTTCCCGGTTCAGTTATTATTAGCTATTTTATGTTGTAACTTGGCAATTTTTAGTGATTTTTAGCTATTTTATCAATCATAAAGTCGAGAATTTTCTTTAAGGTCAAGAAATGTATAAAAATAGTCAAGAAAAGGTCAAGGAACTGGGTTTCTTATTTTTAGTAGACACCCTGATCACTCTAAGTTCTTGGCATCATTTTAAACAAATATATAACTTGTTTTGGAAGGGTAGTGTATTTTTTCAGTTGAAATGTTTTTCTGTGAATTGTACACTTTGTATAGTTTTTTTTTTAAACTAGGAAACTTCAAAAGCTGATTATTCTAATGCAAAAAATGACAATGGGAATAATATAAATCTGACTGAGAAACAGAAACCTTGCATGAATGATGACAAGAACATTTGTCCCACTTACAATCAAATTACATCCACCACTGAAGGCAAAATAATTTCCTGTGCAGAAAAACAGATTGTCTGTGTCACTACAGACAAGCTAGTATCCATCACTGAAGACGAACAAGTACCCATTTCTACAGACAAACCAGCATCTATTGCTGAAGACAAACCAGCATCTACTGCTAAAGACAAACCAGCATCTATCGCTGAAGACAAACCAACATCCATTGCTGAAGGAAAACTAGCATCCATTATTGAAGATAAACCAGCATCCACTACTGAAAACCAATCAATATCAAGCACTAAAGATAAACCAGGGTCCATGCTGGAAGGCAAGCTAACACCTGTCTCCAAAGACAAACTAATATCCATATCAAAACAAACTGACATCACCTTCAGAAAACAAACTGACATCCACCTCAAAAGACAAACTGACATCCACCTCAAAAGACAAACTGACATTCACCTCAAAAGACAAACTGACATCCACCTCAAAAGACAAACTGACATCCACCTCAAAAGACAAACTGACATTCACCTCAAAAGACAAACTGACATCCACCTCAAAAGACAAACTGACATCCACCTCAAAAGACAAACTGACAGCCATTCCGGAAGACAAACTAACATCTATTTCAGAAAACAAACTAACATCCTTCTCAAAAGACAAACTAGCACTCATTTCAAAAGACAAACTAGCACTCATTTCAAAAGACAAACTAACATCTGCCTCAAAAGACAAACTAACATCTGTCTCAGAAGACAAACTGACATCCATTCCAGAAGACAAACCAACATCTATCCTGGAAAACAAACCAACATCCATCTTGGAAGGCAGACCAGAGTCCATTTCCAAAGGCATACGGGTGTCTGTTGCCAAAGATATACCAATGTTCATCTCTGAGAACAATTCGGTATCTGTTGCTGAAGACAAATCAGTATCCATCAGCAAAGATAAATCAGTATCCATCAGCAAAGATAAATCAGTATCCATCAGCAAAGATAAATCAGTGTCTATCACAGAAAACAAATCAACGTTCTTTGTTGAAAATAAATTGGGGCCCTGTGCTAAAGATAAGCTAGAATCTTCCATTGTAAACAAACCAGTACCCCTCATTGAGAAGAAATTAGGATCCTTTTGTGAGAATAAATCAAGGTCCCATGTTGAGAATAAATCAAGGTCCCATGTTGAGAATAAATCAAGGTCCAATGTTGAGAATAAATCAAAATCCCTGACTGAAAACAACTCAGGACCCTTTATTGAGAATAAGTCAGAAACTTTCGCCAAGAGCAAGTCAGAATTCATCACAGAAAACAAGTCAAAATCCCTTTCTGAGGATAAATCTCAATTTTCAACAAAGGTTGGACTAGAGACTCCCATGGGAAGTGCGACAATTTTACCTACTGAAGGACAAACAGCGTCTGTACCAATAAACGATATACTATCATTTTTAAAGGAGAGTGTTATAGATGAACTTCTATGTGATGAGCTATATATCAAAGATAACAAAGCATCTGTTGATGAAAATAAGACATTGTCTCAAAGTACCAGTAAGAAAATATCCCGTAGCAAAAGCAAAGAAATGCTACCCAGTGAAGGTAAGCTTTTTACAAAGAAAATAAAGATTGAATAACATATTATAAATATTGTATTATTATGAATGTATTATAAATATTATTATAAATTTGTCTCTTTTTAAAATATGTATGGTGTTAAAAAGTGTGTATTAAGAAAGACGGAATGTGAGACTGATGTAGATAATCTGTGACAAATATATGGAATATATTATTATTATATACATAAAGGCTAGACCGATGAATTGGCACCGATTGTTAAAAAATCAGCCCATCGGCAGTTGCGACAGATGTTAACTTAGAGGGATAATCAGCCATTGGCCTTGAAAAACATCTAAATGCCAATGTTTTTCCTAGAAAAAAAAAATGGAAAATTTTTGGACCCTAACTTTTTTTACTTTATATTTAAAAGCACAGGCATAATCTGGCAGGGAAAGGGGGGGCAGTTGTCCCTTAGTTTTTTTAGAAAACAGGCTAAATCGTACTTTTCCCCATACAATTTTGGGTTTTTAATTTTTCTGCCCCAAAGTTTATATTTAACCTCCAAATTGCGCCCATGTTTCAAAGTAAGTAGACTGACAGAACCGGCTCCAGGTGGAGTGGGCGACCCGTGCCACTGCTTGGGGCGGCAGATTTTAGGATGTCGAAATTCAAAGAAAGGTAAATAATAACTCTTCGAATGCTGAGAGGCGTGCCTAACTAAACGTGTGCTGTGAGACTCTTCATGTTTCATATAGTAATTAATTAGTATAATTGATTTACATGAGATGTTCAGGATTGCATAGTTATTCATGCATGTTTTATTTATTTTTCTTGTAAGTATTACATTTATTTTGCCTTTAAATTGGTTTAAAGTTAACGTCTATTTTTCTTTATTAGTTTTGATTTCTCACAGTTTTGCCTTTTATCACGTGTCCGGAAACGATGCTTCCACCTTCTGCCCCCCTTTCCCAACTGTCATTTTCTTTATTATTCAGCGTTACTAAAATGTGTAAGATACCAAGCATCCTTTTCTACCCGGTTAAACGAGTTAATTTTTTTTTCCCACTAAATTATAGAACTCTTTACAACCAAAATGAAGCATAATAAGCTTAGTAACAAAGACAAAACAAAAAAAATGCGGAATGATTTTTTGCCTGTGTTTTTTTTTTAAATATATTCTCCTAGGTGTCACGTCTTTCCGATTTACTTGGAAGGCTTCTGATTTTTATCAATCTTCCGGTCAGAAAATGATTTCCAATTTTTGGAGATTTCATCTTAAATCCTTTTTTCTCTTTTTTTTTTTTTTGGAATACTGTATTTTAAATTTCTTTCTTTCAAATACCTTTCTCTTGGTGCATATTCATTTAACTTTTCGTTCTTATGTATGTATTTAAATAATCGTGAATAGGAATGGTAAGCAAGGCTAGACAGGTTGGTGAAGTAGTCCTCCCCTCCCCTTCCGCCTCTCTATTTGTACAGCATATACTAATTTGGTTACTGTCCCGGCCGGTTCCACGCATCGTCACATACGTTCAGTGTGTGGGTCTCCTTCCAGTTAGATACCAGCAACCCTTTTGCAGACCCTATATTAAATATGTATATATATATATAGAGAGAGAGAGAGAAACAAATAAAATACAATTTTTATGGTGCAGTTCTTTAAAATCATTAACACGATAGCATTGCTGATAGCTATTTCGATAGCGTTAAACAGCTATCGACGCTATAACGATAGCTGTTTAACGCTATCGAAATAGCTATCAGATATGTTATCATTTTAACGATTTTAAATAACTGTACCATAAAAATTGTATTTGATTTGCTTCTATTGATTAGTGCAGTATGTCGCCATTAAACCATTTAACTATCACTGGTCTACAACGACTTACTGTGGCTCCATGGGGACCTTTGAGTCTGTGAGCAGTGACAAGATCTATAGATAGTAGACTAAATTTAATATTTTCATTTAATACATTGACAACATTTGCTATTGAATGTTCTTCATCCTGTTCATGTAATCTATAAACAACCAAGCAATATCTTCTGTTATATTGCTGCTGTTTTTCGAATTCAGTCTCTAACCTTCCTACAGGTCTTTCTAATTTTATAAGTTTTTTGCTAAGTTTGTAACTGTATTTTCATGTTCAACCAATATTTCAGAGACCTTTGTGTTTATCTCACTCACCAAATTGTCCCTTAGTTTGGTCGGGTCACTCAAGTTCTCAGGTCCAGCCTTTAATCACAATTCCAATTTCAAATCAATTTTTTCCTGTCGTGATTTTTTTCAGTTGGAAATGCAGTCTAACCTTGATTTACTGAATTCACAGGACTAATCAAAATAATTGTTCAATCGAGGAATTCATTAAATCAGGGGAGCACATTTATCAGAACCAGTGATGCACTCATGGGGGAAGGATTTGTCCTGGGCCTTCCCTTGGGCTGAAAATTTACATGCAAAATACGTTAAAAGTAGCAACTATTACATTAAAAAAATAACAATATTTTTTACATTTTGGTCTTTGTCCAAGCAAAAATCCCGGGTGCACTATTAATTGGAACTGAAATAAGAAATTATCGAAAAGGAAATAAAAAAAAAATTCTTACCAGTGTTTAAAAGAATATCTATTAATTTTATTAAACAAAAGACACAAGCATGCATGTAATTACAGCTCCGAAAATAAAATTTTGATTGATGTCTATTTATTTCTTTGCTTTGTGGGGAGTTGGCATTTAACATTGCCTTTTCGATTTTTTCAAATGCATCGACAAGATCATTGTTGACGTCAAAACGCAGTAAATACTTCTTTACACACTCCTAATTGGGAAACTTAAAGTTTTAAGAGATGTGTTAATATTTAAAAAAAAAAAAAAAAAGACTGATTGGAACTAATTTTGCTTCCTGTGCAATGTTTAGAATACATTATTAAAATGTAGTGAGCGATATTTTGTTATAGCATAAAGTTCTGTTTATTATTAAGGATTACTATGTTTCTTTAATTTTTTTTTTTATAAGGATTCAACTTTTTTCTCTTCACCTGCCTTTTACCTCCACTTCTAGATGTGTTAGATGTAACTAGGTATTGGCAAAGGTAGGGCTGCCGTGGGTACCAACTCGAAAGAAAGAAAGAAAGGCTTAAAGGCACTAAAAAACTTAACTAAGTTTTTTAACTTTTAACTGCACTAAAGGCACTTCAAAGCTTAAAGGCACTAAATATGTATACACTGGCAAAAAAAAAAAATTCAAATAACCACCAGTGGTATCAAATTAAGAATTTGGCAAAAGCGCCAAAATTTCTGTTATGCCTCTAGTTACATTTGGTAAGATTAGACGGCAAAATATGTCAACCAAAGGCAGCAAAATATGTTAGCCTACAGGCAGCAAAATTGTAACTCTTCCTGAGTTGCACTTTTGTATATTAAGGTTGCTATTTTATTGTCTCACATATGCTCATTACACATGATTTTCCAAAATTGTATTAATGAGATGTGATGATTCTACTAATATTGACAATTCAACAAATATCAACAGTTTATATTAATTACTTAATGGTATACAATAATTTAGTGTATGTTTTTTATGTAATTTTTTAGGTGGGTCTGCACTAAAAAACACTGAAATTAAAGAACCAAGTACAACTTCAGAAGTAAGTTAGAAGTAAATATAAAAAAATCTCATGTTGTATTCCTCATACATTTAACATATACAGTATCTCATGCATGATTTATAGGAATTTTGCTACTTTTCAGTGGACGAAATAATACATTCTAACTAAATAGTCAATACTATTTAGTATTTTTATTCCAGTCAATTTATGACAGGAAAGTTACTTTAATTTTTTTTCGCTTTACGGATTAAACTTTGGATAAAATTAAACTCTTGAAAGAGATGAGTGAAGCGTACTAATGAATGCATAATGATCCTAAAGCATAAATGTATGTAATGTAGCTAATTATTTTTTAATTATTATTTTCACTGAAAAATTACAAATGCTGTTTAAACGTTAATTTCAACTGTACTAATTATATCTGATGGAGGAACCTTGGATGAACATGATACAAATTTTAAGAATATTAAATTTACTACTCTATTAAAAACAAAAAAAATTGCACCATCTAAAACTTGTATTCACAAATGTTCTAATTCTCCATAGTTAGCCACTTGGTTATTCATGCGTAAAGCAGTTCTGTTATTTATTGTTTCTGAAAAAAAAAACCAACTACTAAACAGAACAATACCGATGAACAGATTGAAAATTTTTAATTGGGCATTAGTAATTTGCATTCAGAAATTAGTAATGCCATATAGAATGTTGAAATGCTGCCAATATTAAATTTGTTTTACATATATAATCATATTTTATTTTTTATCATATATGTACATATTCATATGTTAGTGTTTAAATTAGGTACAGCCAAGCACTGAGAAACAATCAGTTTGTGTTGTGAAGGATAGTCAAGATAATCCCAAAACATGTGACCCAGATACCGGTATGTATATGGGAAGTCACTGTTCCATTTTACTTTAAATGTAATTTTTATTTCAGTGTCAGTGACTGATCACATGAAAATTTACAGAATTGTTTGGAATTAAAAGTATTTTAAATTCAGTAGAATACTTTTACAATTTTAAAAGCTGTGACTGATATTTTGTTAAAAACTTTTATGGAATTTTGTTTTTAAGGATATTCTATAGCATTCTGAGCATTTTCCTTTTATTTTTCATACAAAATAAAGGTTTACCTTTTAGACATATATTAAATTCAATTCTTCATATTGTTTTGAAGTCCTTCATACTGTATATGACATATACTGCATATTGATTCAGGCAAGGGGTTACTTTCATAGTTTCAGATGTTTTTAAATTTAACATATGTTAAAATTCAGGAAAAAATAAGAAACCTTTTTTTTTTGTTTTGTTTTGTTTTATTCAAAAAAATTCCTGGCCTGAGATACAAGCCACAAAAGCTGGTGCCTTGGGTGATTTCTCACTTGCGATTTTACGCAAAATTTTAAAATGCTCTCTCTCTCAAATGCTTCAAAATATTTTTTTTGCGTTTTTTTTTTTTATTTGAAAGACAATATTTTTGTGATTAAAATCATATCTTCCCTTTGGAAATGTATGTCCAAGTTCTCTTGCTATAGCCTTCTGAATTTTTTTTGAAAAATTAAAAATAATTTTTTCTTTCAAAAATGCCAATCCCAAAACTTTTGATTTTTTCTATTATTGATCAGTACCACAGAGTACTATATTTCCTGAAAAGGAGAACTTCCACTTTTTATTTAGTTTAACAGGTTTTATAAACAATTGAAAATTTTGCCATACGTTAATCCAGTTTCTCTTATCATGTACTCACGTGTTGGTCTCATGAAATCAAAATCTAGTCTTATTTGATGTGACATTTTAATTCTTAATAAAGATAAGTAACAGACACAGCTTTCAAAACGTATTAAAGCTTCCAAAATATATGTGCAAGTTCCAGAACGTATTACAGGTTCCATAGCATTCCACTTCTGTGACTCTGCTTATAACTGAAATTAGCACTTCAATGAACTGAAAATTTGTTCAACTGCATCATTATCTTACTTTGATTTTGAATGATGCCTTCCTGCTGAACTAATAGAAACTGGGGCAGGCACCCACCATGTTTAAAACATCGTGAATTGGAAGTGATCACTAGTGGTGGTGGTGTCTTGAAGATGAGAATCTACCTCTAGCAGCCAGTCCATGTAGTAGCATAAAGTTCATGACGATTTCATTTAACCCACAGCTGATATTTATAACTTCTGCAATGCATCAGTCAGAGTCATACACATATGCCACAAATGTCCCTCTTTATAGGTTGTGAATCTGAATATTCTCCTGCCGTTTCTGAGGTCTTCGTTAGACAAATGCAATTTCTTCTTTCTTGCTCTTTAAAGTTTGTATGATATAGGTTCGCACATCACTGTGAGCCCACACATGTGTTGGATAATTATTAAAAGCTGAAAGAAGAATTTTAAGAAGCATGATATACATGCAAAAATGAACTTTTGCGATAAGAGTGTTTTTTTATTGCAGTTTTTTAGTGGCAACACAAATGTTTACGATTTTCTTTTCCTTTTTTTTTAACATTTATTATTATTACTATTCTACTTTTGGCTTTCTTTGACGATTAAAGTAAGATTAATCTTTAACATCTAAGAGATATATTACACGTGTGTCTTGTGAATACCTTTCACAAGGAGAGTTCAAGTATTACATAAGCAATATTTTGACCATCCTTCTTTATGCTACCACATGAACTGACTGCTGGACATAGATTTACAGCTGCAAGACAGCAACGTCACTACCAGTGCTTCCAATTTGCAATGTTCTAAAGATTGTGGGTGCCCCAGTTTGTGTTGTTTCAGAGGAAGGCATCACTCAATATCAAAGGTAGATACTGATGCAGTTGAACAAATTTTTAGTTCATTGATTTGCTAATTTCACTTATAATCAGAGTGTACAAAAATGGTATGCTGTGGAACCTGTAATATGTTTTGAAACTTGCACATATATTTTGGAAACTTTAATATATTTTGAAAGCTGTGTCTGTTACTTATCTTTATTAAGAATTAAAATGCTATGCCAAATATGACTAGATTTTGATTTCATGAGACAAATATGTGAGTATGTGGTAAGAGCAACTGGTTTAATGTTTGGCAAAATTTTCAACTGTTTATAAACCCTGTTAAACTCAAAAATGGAAGTTCTCCTTTTCAGAAAATGTAGTACTCTATGGTACTGATCAACAAACAGTAAAAAAAATCAAAATTCTTGGAACTGGCATTTAATATATATATTTTTTTTTTTAATTTTTCCAAAAAAATTCAGAAGGCTACAGCAAGAGAACTTGCACACATATTTCCAAACCGAGGATATGATTTTAATCAGAAAAATATTATCTTTCAAATAAAAAAAAAATGCAACAAAGTGCCTTGAACCATTCCAGAGATAGAGCATTTTAAAATTTTGCCAAAAATTGCAAGTGAGAAATGGCACCTGAAGCATCATCTTTGGCGGCCTGTATCCCAGGACAGGAATTTTTTTTAACAAAACAAAAAAATATGCATTTCTTACTTTTTCCTGAATTTTGACATACACTAAATTCAAAAACTTCTGAGACTATGAAGGTAAGTTTTTTCTTTGCCTGTCTGAATTAATATAGACTATGCCATATATTTTTTCCTCCCCAATGGATATCATGTTGAAGCATACATAAATTAACTTCTGTGTATAGAACTCCTACTAATACCTGTGCCTCAAAAATAAAAAACATATCGGAGTAAACAGTGACTTACTACAGACTGCATGTTTCATTCATAGATATTTAATTTTACAACTGTATTGACTATCATTTTACTTTTCAAAAGATGCAAATTACTGATAAACAAATGTAAGGCATATTTAGCATAAAGAAGCACACCAAGTCTTTTAATTCTTATGAAATTCCCCATTTGTATTCTATAACAATGCCTCTTTACCAAATAGGGAATTAAAAAAAATGTATACCATTGTTCTTAAGAATATTTGTTAATTTTATTAAATGCAAGACACACGCATGTAGGTAATTACACCCCTGAAAAGAAATTTATCATTGATGTTTATTTCTGTCTTTGTTTTGGGGGGGGTGGGGGTGGGAGTTTGCAGTTAACATTACTTTTTCAATTTTTTCAAATGCAGCAAAAAGATCATTGTTGATGTTAAACACGGTAAATACTTCTTTACACACTCCTAATTGTGAAGCTTTACTTAAAGTTTTGAGAGACGTGTTAATATTTTTGTTTAAAAAAAAAAAGAAAAAAAGAATTGATTTAAATTAGTTTTATTTCACATGCAATGTTTATAATACACACTGGACAACGAAATTTGAAGAAGTTCATGGTTCTGAAATAGAAATAGCCAATTCTTAATGAATTCGATGTGCTAAATATGAATAGGACCAAAAAAAGCTGAATGGGATACCAGTTTGTTTGTAATATGCAGGTACACTTGTTGACAATTGATAAGAAATATTTGCTTGCTATTTCAATGAGAGAGAGAGAGGCATATTTCGCAAATAAATGTATTCTAAATTAGTTTATAGGACATTTTCATTTCGGTGTTTATGTATGTCTAAATAAATAAATTGGTAGGTGTGTTGTTGGGTCCCAATAACATCGACCACAGCTCTAATTTCTTAAATATTGATCCTAGACATATGTGTTAAATTGCAAAGTGGCATAAGAAAAGGGGTTGAATTTTATGAAATCGATTAAAATCGCAGAGAATTATTTTTTGAAAAAATACAAAATTTAAATTTTTATACAGTCCCTGTACACAAAAATTTCCAATGAGTGAAATGTGCCCCATACTCCAATAGGTCAATATACAAAATTTCAGCATTCTAGTGGATAAAAGAACCAGAGATATGATACAACACTTTTTGAAGGGTAGCAATAGGTATATGCCGGGAAGACGGGAAATTCATTCGGCTAAGTCACGTTAAGTCACTCAAACTACGAATTTTGAAATAGCTATCTGGTCTGCGGACACACAAAAATTCCCTCTTTTATTTTTGTTTCATTCAATGAAAAAATATTTCAAGCGAGTACTTGAACGCTTGTTTAGTTTTGTCCATGGCTTTAACCAATTGCTTCACAAGACCCAGTTTTATGTACAGAGGGGGTAGTATAATTTTAACTGCCAGTGGTATGTTCTAAACATTAGTTTGTCCAGGTGTCAAAAACATCCTAGGAGACCAGTCTCCTTCGATGTAGTGCAAACATGGACCTCGGCTATCCCATTGACCAAAAAAACAAACAAAACCAACAGTGCTTTGTATATCCCTGCTGAAAGCCCATCAACGGAAGCACTAACAGCAGGTCAGCACTCATCTAAATTAATAATGAAACCTGTCGGAGGCATGTGAATGGCTAGATCTTCAGAGTGAGGTATAGGTCATACATTTCTTATATAATCTTAATCATTGGGCTATTAAAAATGGAAGGATTGCATCATATTGCATAATACATCTGATGTCACTGAGTCTCTGGACTTCTTACCCAATATTGCGATACTTCCTCGTCTGACGTTGCCTAACGAGTATGGATAACGCTGTACAAAACGCAAGTTCTTAAAATTTTTAGGGCTATTTTAATATACGAGCATTTATTGTAAATTTATTAATAGATAACAAAAAGCATTATTACTCATTATACTCATATACTATTTTACTAAAAAAATCCCAAATTTCTAACGGTCCATTAACTTTATATCCGAAACAAGAGCCAATGAAGATTTTTCATGAAGATCTTCGTGTTCAGTGGGTTATAATTTCATACAGAATTGTGCACTTTCCCTTTAGAAGCAATTTCATTGTTGTCCAGTATTATTAGAATGTAGTGAGTCATATTTTGTTATAGTATACTGTTCTGTTTATTGCTAAGGATTACAACATTCCTTTAATAATTTTTTATAAGGATTCAACTTTTTCCTGTTTATTTCCACTTTCAGATATGTTCAGAGGTGTAATTGTTCGAGGGCTGCCATGGGCACTACCACAAAAGAAAGAAAGAAAGGCTTAAAAGGCACTAAATTCATAAATACAGGCAAACAGACAAATTTAAAATAACCACTAGGGGCATCAAATTAGGAATTTGATAAAAGCGCCAAAATCTTCTTCATATACTAGGGGCATCAAGTTAGGAATTTGACAAAAGCGCCAAAATCTTTTTTATGTACTTAGTTATATTTCATAAAATTATGTGGCAAAATATGTCAGCCTAAAGTAGCAAAATTGTAAGTCTGCCTGCTGTGTATATTAAGGTTGCTTTTTGATTGTTCCACATACAATCAACACGATTGCACAAAATTTTCTATAATTGTACTAATAAGATATGATTATTCTACTATTATTGACAATTCAACAAATATCAACAGTTTATATTAATTACTTAATTGTATACAATAGTATATGCTGTTTATGAAATTGTTTAGGTGGATCTGCACAAAACACCACTGAAATTAAAGAACCAGGTGCAACTTCAGAAGTAAGTTAGAAGAAAATGTAAGCAATCTCATGTTGTATTCCTTATATATTTAAAATAAACATCATCTCATACATGATTTATATGAATTCTGGTACTTCTCATTAAAAGAAATAATACAATTCAACTAAATAGTTAATATTTCTTTGGACTAAACAATTTATGAAAAGCAAAGTTACTTTCTTTTCACTTTATGTACTAAACTTTGGTTAAAATTTAACTCTTAAAAGACGTGAATGGAACGTAATAATGAATGTATAATGGTCCTAAAGCATATGTGCGTGTAATGTAGCTAATTATTTTTTAATTTTTTATTTTCACTGAAAAATTTCAAATGCTGTACAAACGTTAATTCTGAGTATACTAAATATACCTGATGGCGGAATCTTAGATGAACATGTAATAGAGTTTCTTTAATTGCAGTTTTTTAGTGGCAACAGAACAGTTGTTTTTCAATTTCCTTTTTGTTGATATCATTCTTTTTGTATTATTGTACTTTTGGCTTTCTTTTACGATGAAAGTAAGATTAATCTCTAATGTTTAAGAGATGTATTACACATCAGAAGTGGGATTTTTCGCACGAAGGACATTTGCAAACGTAGTGCAACGGATATCACAAAACGGATTAACGCATTGCAAATGGAACGATAAGAAGTATTTGTCAACTATTCGAATAGTCCAACTTGGATTCTCGTAAACAAAGCTTCAACGATTACCGGAAACGCAGAATAACGGATTTCAAACAAATAAAGGTAAGATAATGGTAAAAAAAGTGATTTAATAGAATTGGCTGATGAGCTATGTGAAGCCATGCTACCAGAAAGCAAAGTTGTGGATTTACAAAATATAATATTAAATTTGAAACATTATAAAGAATTATTTATTAAGACACTTTTCGAACAGATGGTAGACCATGTGGCACATGAACAAAAAAAACGAAGAAGAAATACAAAAAAAAGGAAGAAACTATAAGAAATTTTGAGCTCAAAAAATTAAGGTTTCAAAATGCTGCTATCATTAATGAATGATTGAACGTAAACAGACTATCGAAACGTGACATTCAACAAATAATGCAGAAATACTAACTAAACGGTGATATTAGTTTCTATCCAATATTTTTCAAACGACAAGCTAAACTAATTGGTTTAGAGGAAGGACAATGGGTGCTGAATTTATTGGGGTTGTTTCCACAGGAAATAACTGAAATTATTGCACATGAAGACGAGGAGAAGTCCAACGATTACAGATATATTAAGAACCTTCTTTTGAAAAGATTCAGAATTACTCCTGAAAGTTTTAGACAGATTCTATGGCCATACCCATGCTACTCAGAGCACTTGGAGAGACTTTACTTATCAATTACCGGATGAGCTGTAGTCCTTGAAAATAGAACTTGGAACCGAACGACCTGTAACGTTGAAGGAAAATACAATAAATTCCATCCACACTAAGACAAACGACATAGATAATAGCTTAGTTCTCTAAGCTATTATCTATGTCGTTTATGGTGAAGGGGAGAATTTGAATTTTATTGTGGAAATTGTCAACAGTGGGACAGTAATTCTGATTGTTTATACTTGTCCCCATTATGTTAAATTTAGGAAGAATCAATGTATAGCAAGATCAACTAGTGTAACTCCCGATTGGACCTTGACTAGTGAAAATAATGATAATGAGGATTCCATAATAAGTATGGCGATGCAAACGAGACACAGGATATCACTTTAAAGGACATCAAACTGGATGAATCAATGTCAGAAGAAAGGAAAACAGAAATCACATCATTCTTAAACAAATACAGAGATTGTTTTGTGTTAAATATAAATGAACTCAGGTGTACAGATTTAACTAAAATGGAGATAAACGAACTTGAGGGTATCAGGCTAGTGTACATATGACCATATAAAATAAATGCTTTGGAAAGAAGTGCCATTAAAAGTATCATTAAGGAATGGAAGGAAAACGGAATCGTATCAGAAACAATATCTCCCTATGCGAGTCCTGTATTGTTGATAAAGAAGAAGACAGGTGAAAACAGACTAGTTGTTGACTTTAAACGATTAAATAGTCAAACAATGGAGGATAAATTTCCCTTACCAAAAATTGATGAGTTACTGGAATGTTTAGGAGATCGTAAAATATTCACGACATTGGATCTGGCCCACAGTTACTGGCAAATACCCCTAACAGAAGAAGCAAAGCTAAAAACTGCCTTTATAACACCTGATGAGACTGGACAGTTTGAGCGAATGATTTTTGGTCTCACCAGCGCACCAGCAGAGTGTCAAAGACTGATGTATCAAGTGTTAGGACCAGTGTTAAACGACAAGGCCTCAAGTTATTTAGATGATACCTTGATCCCTGCAAAGAATTGGAATGATATAATTCAAAGAGTAAAGGAGGTTTTTGAAAGATTACGATTAGATAAACTAACGTTGAGATTAAACAAATGTGAATTTAGCAAGCAATAAGTGGATTTTTTGGGCTTTGTCGTAAAAATGAAGATGGGATTAAACCATCTGTCCGTAAGATCAAGGCAGTCGATGAATTCCTGACTCCCTTAAACGGGCATGACACAAGATTCCTGGGAGTAACATGCTTTTCAGAAGATTCATGGAAAGATATAAGGCAGAATGTTTAACACGGTTGTTGCAGAAGAATCAAACATTTGAATGGAAGGATGAGCAAAAGAGGGCATTTTAACTGCTAAAAGACAACAAAGCAACCAATACTAATATACTATAACCCAAACACTAAAATGGAAGTTTACTGTGATGCTAGTTCTTTAGGATTGGTTGGGATGCTATTACAACAAGGAAAGGACAAAAAGCGGTACTTAGTTTACTGTGTAAATAAGAAAACAACTGATGCTGAAAACAAATACCATTTCAACAGACTGAGACAGTTCTTAATAGGTATAACATTCACTATTGTCACTAATTGCCAAGCCTTGTGCTACATGAACGCAAAGAAGTCATTGAACCCACAGTTAGCTCGCTGGAGTAATTTGATTCACGACTATGTTTTTGAAATCCGACATCGACCAGCAGGAAAGATGTCACATGTTGATGCACTAAGTGGAGCACCTGAAGCAGATTCCGAGAACACGATGACTTCGATTATGGCTAAACTAGACATCTGTACAACGCAAATTGTAGGGGAGTCAATTTATGTTATGTTAACTGAAGAAGAACGAGTATTACTACTCCAACACGCAAATTCAGAATTGAAAAGATTGATTGAGATATTCCATGAACCACCCGAAGAAAGAACGAATAAAGAAAGGCAGATGATTAACAACTATGAATTTAAAAAATCATACTTTTTTAAAAGGTTAAGAACAAAGATCAACTACTCTCCGTTATACCCAAAAGCATGAGGAAAAGTTTACTGATCAAATTTCATGGTTTGATGGGTCATATTTCAGTAGAAAAGATGGTTTTTAAAGCCAAAGAACTTTACTGGTTCCAGGCGATGAGACATTATGTATGACGACACATTGGAATGTGCGTTAAACAAAGTACCGATGAAGAAGACAGTGAAGTTAGCAATGAGGTCATTGAAAGGATCATGGAAGTTCATAAACATAAACTATGAATGGCAACACGTAAAGACATGATCCTAAATGAGTCAAAATTAGTGCTATCAGGACGATTGCAAAGTCAGTATGACTGAGTGTTGGATAATTATTAAAAAACAGAGAAGAATTTAAAGAAGCATGACAAAGCACACAAAATTTTTTTTATGATAGAGTTTCTTTAATTGCAGTTTTTTAGTGGCAACACAACAGTTGTTTTTTGATTTCCTTTTTGTTAATATCATTCTTTTTGTATTATTGTACTTTTGGCCTTCTTTTACAATGAAAGTAAGATTAATCTCTAATGTCTAAGAGATATATTACAAGCATGATAAAAATTATAAGAATATCAAATTTATCCCTTTACTTAAAAAAAAAAAAATTAAACTTTGGACCATCTAAAACCTGCATTTCTAAATGTTCTAATGCTCCATGGTTAGCCACTTAATTATTCACACATAAAGTAGTTATTTATTGTTTCTGAAAAGAAACTACAAAGCAGAACAACAACACCGATAAATAGATTGAAAATTTTTAATTTGTTGTTAATAATTTGTATTCAGAAATCAGGAATGCTATATGTTGCATGTATGAATGTTGAAATGTTGCCAATATTAAATTTGTATTACGTATATAATCATATTTTACTTTTTGTCATATGTGTACACATTCATATGTTAGTGTATAAATTAGGTACAGCCAAGCACCGAGAAACAATCAGTTTGTATTGTAAAGGATAGTCAAGACAATATTAAAACATGTGACTCAGATATTGGTATGTATATAGGAAGTCACTGTTCCATTTTTCTTTAAATGTACTTTTTATTGCAATATAAGTGAATGATCACGTAAAAATTTACAGGATTGTTTGGAATTAAATGTATTTTAATTTAAATTCAGTAGGATATTTTTACAATTTTAAAAGCTGCGACTGATATTTAAAAATTTTTATAGAAATTTTGCTTTTATGTATATTCTGTAGCATTCTGGGCATTTTATTTTTATTTTTCGTCCAAAATAAGGGACTAACTTTTAGACATATATTAAATTAAATTCTTCATACTGTTGTGAAACCCTTCATGCTGTATATATTTTTTGCTCCCCCCATGGATATCATGTTGAAGCATACACAAATTAACTCCTACTAATACCCGTACCTAAAAAAAAAATCAGAGTGAACGGTGACTTACTACAGACTGCATGTTTCACTCATAGATATTTAATTTTACAGCTATATTGGCTATAATCTTATTTCCAAAAGACACAAATCGCTGACAAACAAATGTGAGGTATATTTACCATAAAGAAGCCCACCAAGTCTTCTAATCCTCATGAAATTCCCTTTGTGTATTCTATAATAATGCCTTTTTACCAAATAGTAGCCGTAATTTCAGCATATCTTTTCTTTTCGCGTGTACTCTGCTCAAACAAAATATAAATTTCTTGCAGTATTTTTTAATCAAGTCATTTCTTGTTCACCACATAGTATTACTTGTCTACTTGTTTCTTCCTCTGGAACAAGTTTCTACCTAGATCACCCCTCTTATTATGTATAGGATTGTTTATAATGCTGGTATTTTGTCATACAGTACCCATTTGTTTTAGTTTTCCTATCCACAAGTATGTCTATTAATTAGTGCAAGCTTTGTTGCATATAAAATTAATAATATAATGTGCGAGAAACGATTTGTAAAATATGCCGGGAGTTGCATTTTGAGAAATTGCGAGGTTTCACTGAATTCGTTGGCTGTATAATAACAGGCGATGCAAATACATGTTAAATTAATGTGAACATGTATTTTATGAATGCAGTATTTTAACATTTTCAACCCTTGACAATATAGATGGGAAAATAAATCTTAGTAGGATAGGTGAGGTACAAGGAAGCTTTAATCTTTAATGAGTTTAACAATGTTCAGTTTGTGCATTGTTAATGAGTTTAACAATGCACAAACTGAACATTATTTATGCAAATATTCATTAAACATGTGATAATGTGTCTTTCTTCTCAGTGTTATGCCCTTTTCTCTTGTCACTAACCACTTATGTCACTGACTACTCACAGTCTACTTTTTAGTCATGATGATTACATCGAGAGCATAGCATTGGTCAGTGGTCTGGACATATTGGCTTGAGGCGACTGGCACACTGCAAGGCAATTTTCTTATCCTTTGTTCTCAGACAAAACAAACATCTCTTGTTTCCCCCAGGTTGAGGTGGTTGTTACTCGGACCAGCCATTGGGAGAAATGTTCATTAGATTAATTCAGTTCAATACCAGTATAGGTGGGGTACACAGAATTCCAAACGCACATAATCTGCGGAAGCTAGCTATCTGCATAACCTACCTTGGCACAATCTCGGTGGAAAATGAATTTACGTGGAGGCGCTAGTGCCTGTCATCAAAAATGTGCATGCGCCAATGGCTTATTTATGCAGTAGGGTACTGTGTACCTCACCTATGCTGTCTAGGGTTAAATTAAAGTCCACATTCATGCTTCAATTAGCTCAATGAATTAAAATTATTACCTTACCTTTCTGCAGTGAAGAAACTGACAAGATGAGTGGCAAGGCACCGATGAGACGTGGGAAGAAGAAGTTTTGGCGTGAGATATTTCTAACATAAGAATACTGCTTTATACGGAATTATTTACATGAAAATTGCCCTTTTAAATTATAAATTAATATTAATCATAGTTGATTTTGTGGCTAATTAATATAAATTAGCCGCACACTAAATAATCTTTGTCGACTTGTCGGTAGCAAAAAAAAATATTTTTTATTTTTTCCAGTGTGTCCCAAAAGTATAGATAAATTAATAAAAAAAGACATTCCCCATTGTGGAAAAAAAAAGGGGGGGGAATGTGTCGGATAACGTTTTAGAAAATTAGTTAAATTAGCATAAGAGGTTTCTAAGTTGCATGTTTGCAAATTTTAAGTTAGTTCTCAAAAAGCCTCATGCAAAGCAATTTACATCCCAAGAGATTGCTCATGTTTGGAAGTTGTAGGCCAGTGACCTAAATGTGTCTGAAATTGAAGAAAAGTTGAAGTCAGAAGCTGAAATCTGTAAAGTTCAATAAAAATAATATCCCACTCCTGCCAAGCATACAGGATGTCCAAAGGCAATTTCAAAAAGGGACAACATGCGAATTGGATGGCTTGCCTTTCAACGGGACAAATCTATTTGACAAACTTAATTTGAATCTGGACTTAATGCGTCCAATTTCACAATCCATCACAGAATTGTGATCAACTAGAACTTTAATTTCAGAACAATAATAATGAAACCGTCAATGACACAAGCACTCACTTTAGCAAGATTATAATGTGCAAAAGACCATATGTCCTGGAGTGACAAATGGATCTCAGTGCTATTCAGTGATGAAAAGACGTTCAATTTAGATGGGTCTGATGGGTGGAAGTACTGCTGGCAAGATAACAAGAAAGTAAAACATACGTTTTACAACAGACAACAAGGAGGTGGCTCTGTCATAGTCTGCTTCAGTTTCAGCAGAACGTCTGCGATAATTTTTTTAAGTGAATGCCAAAACTCTGTAAATATTAAAATACATATTTGGAAATAATATGCTACTCATTTGAGAAATAATGGGGGTCCTGATTGGGTATTCCAACAGGACTATGCATCCATTCGCCATTCCACATCAACAAAAAATGTGGTTGTTTGACAGTAAAGTCCAAGTGATGTACTGGCCAACATGAAGATCCATGGATAGTAGACTGAGTTTAATATTTTCATTTAATACATTGATAATGTTCGTTACTAGATGATCTTCATCCTGTTTATGTAATCCATGGACAACCAACCAAGATCTTCTGTTACACTGTTGCTGCTTCTCGAATTCAGTCTCTAACCTGCTTACAGACCTTTCCAATTTTATAAGTTTCTTTCCTAAGTTTTTAACTATATTTTCATGTTCACACAATATTTCTGAAAACTTTGTTTCTGTATCACTCACTAAATCATCCCTCAGTTTGGTTGGGTCACTTAAACTTCCAGGTCCAGCCTTTAATCACCATTCCAGTTCCCAGTCCATTGTTTCCTGGGGTGTTTTTTTTTTTAATTGGAAATGCAATCCAATCTTGATTTGCTGAATTTCACAGGACTTGCCAAAGTAATCGCTTAGTCAGGGAATTCATTAAATTGGGGTAACGCATTTATCGGAATCAGTGATGCACTCATTTGAGGGGATTGGTTCCAGGCCCCTCCTTGTGCTAAAAATTTGCATGTAAAGTACCGTATATCGGGGCTACTTAAACCGCTGGGGTAACTTAAGCCATTATGCTGGGTAAATTTCGGACACTAATTCTGGCAACACTGTTTTGAGTTTGATTGTTAACTTTCATGCCATCAATTCCATATTTTGACGAAGCTTTGGGCCACATATTTTAATAGTGTGTATGTTTTAAAATTAAGTTTATAAACCTTTATTTGTATTTAGGATAATTTCGTCATAAATTTATACAGTCCATAACTTTAATCGCCAAAATCACATTTTTAAGTTAAATTCACTAAAATCATTTTTAAACATAACCTCAAACAATACTCTTACGGTTGTTATACTTCCTAGATTATATTTCCATTTTGTTTTGTTATATTTTTAAATTCATTGTTGTTTCCTGTACGGGGTAACAAATGCCACCGAACAGGAGTGGCTTTTGGTGTTCTCACCTAGGATGAGGACGGCGTCTCTTTTTCTCCTAAACAAAAACAGATCTAGTTTGAGCTTGTTTCTACGTGGGTGTCGAAAATTATTGAGTAAAAATAAATCCCCCCCACGAAAACTCACAAAAACTCGCCCCGGAGGCTTTGTGTGTTGACAATTATTTGGCAATTGTGTAATCCCTGAGAAGGGTAATAATATCTTACATCCTTATATACGGAGAAAGAGAGCGTTGTTTCTGTCGTCTTGTTCATCTAGCAGTCAAGACACACCAGGCTCAACAAAGGGACCCGGTTCGAATCCATGATGAGGATGAAATCTTTTTTCCTCTAAAAACAAAAAAGCTCTAGCTTGAGCTATTTATCCATAGGTGGTGAAAATTATTATATAAAGCCATTATGCTGGGTAAATTTTGGACACTGATTTTGGCAACACATGTTAAATTAAGCATCTTGAACTTTTTTAGTGTAAATTAAACATCCAAAACACTAAAATGTAAAAAAATTTACTTTTTACTTTCATTTTTACTAATAAATATCTTGAGCAGTATATCTACATTTATTTTAGGCCTTTATATGAATCAATTTTGATACTCCATCACTAACATAAGCCACCAAGTTTTATTTTACTATTTTTATTTTATTTTTTTTTGTCTTTAACATACATGTTGTAGAAGACTTTCATACATCTGAACATAGAGTGTAACTGTAGACCCAAGTTTTATAATAACTAGTTAATCTCTAAAGTAAATGATGTTGAATTGGCAGATGTTTTAAATTGAAAAGTAACCCCCGATATATGGCATTTTAAAAGTAGTGACTATTACATTAAAAAAATGACAATAGTTTTTTCATTTTCAGTCTTTGCCCAAGCAAAAAACCTTGGTGGGTTATTGATCAGAACTGAAATAAGAAAATATCGTAAAGGAAATTAAAAAAAATATTACCGGTGTTCTTAAGAATGTCTATTAATTTTATTAAACATAAGACACAAGCATGTACATAACTATAACTCTGGAAGAAATTTTGATTGATGTTTTTTTGGGGAGGAGTTAGCATTTAACAATGTTGTTTTTTCGATTTTTTTCAAATGCATCGAAAAGATCACGCTTGACGTCAAAACAGAGTAAATACTTCTTTACACAGTCCTAATTGTGAAACTTTACTTAAAGCTGTAAGAGATGTGTTAATATTTTTGTTTAAAAAAAAGATACATTTTTCTGACTGAAATTAGTTTTGTTTCACATGCAATGGTTAGAATACATTATTAAAGTGTAGCGAGTGATATTTTGTTATAGCATAAAGTTCTGTTTATTGCTAAGGATTACTATGTTCCTTTAATAATTTTTTATAAGGATTAAACTTTTTTCTGTTTATCACCACTTTTAGATATTTTCAGAGGTGTAATTGCTCGATGGCTGCCATGGGTGCCACTTCGAAAGAAAGAAAGGCTTAAAAGGCACTAAATTCATAAAGACTAACAAAAAGACAAATTTAAAATAGCCATCAGGAGTGTGAAATTTGGAATTTGACAAAGCACCAAAATCTCTTTTATGTCTCTAGTTACATTTGGTAAAATTAGGAGGCAAAATATGTCATCCAAAAGCAGCAAAATATGTTAGCCTACAGGCAGCAAAATTGTAACTGCCTATGTATATTGAGGTTGCTTTTTGATTGTTTCGCATACGATCATTGCACATGATTTTCCAAAATTGTACTAACGAGATATGATGATTCTACTATTATTGATAATTCAACAAATATCAACAGTTTATATTAATTACTTAATGGTATACAATATTTAGCATAATCTTTTTATGAAAATTTTCAGGTGGATCTGCACCAAAAACCACTGAAATTAAAGAACCAAGTACAACTTCAGAAGTAAGTTAGAAGTAAATATAAACAATCTCATGTTGCATTCCTCATACATTTAAAATAAACATCATCTCATACACGAGTTATATAAATTTTGGTACTTTTCATTAAAAGAAATAATACAATCCAACTAAATAGCCAATATTTCTCTGGACTAAACAATTTATTTATGAAAAGCAAAGTTACTTTAATTTCTTTTCACTTCATGTACAAAACTTTGGTTAAAATCAAACTTTTAAAAGAGGTGAGTGAAACATAATAATGATCCTAAAGCATAAATGCGTGCAATGTAGCTAATTATTTTTTAATTTTTATTTTCACTGAAAAATTACAAATAGTGTACAAACATTAATTCCGATTGTGCCAAATATACCTGATGGAGGAATCTTGGATGAACATGATAAAAGTTAAATGAGTAAGAAAAAGTAAGAATATGAAATTTATTCCCCTACTAAAAACAAAAACAAAACCACACCTCTTAAGTTTCGCACCATCTAAAACTTGTATTTATAAATGTTCTAATGCTCCATGGTTAGCTACTTGATTATTCATGCATAACATAGTTGCGTTATTTATTGTTTCTGAAAAGAAAATACTAACCAGAACAATACCGATGAACAGACTTAAATTTTTTAATTGGAGGTTAGTAATTTGCATTCAAAAATCGGGAATGCAGTATAGAATGTTTAAATGCTGCCAATTTTAAATTTATATTACATATATAATCATATTTAATTTTTTATAATATATGTATGCATTCATATGTTAGTGTTTAAATTAGGTACAGCCAAGCACTGAGAAACAATCAGTTTGTGTTGTGAAGGATAGTCAAGATAATCCCAAAACATGTGACCCAGATACTGGTATGTATATGGGAAGTCACTGTTCCATTTTACTTTAAATGTAATTTTTATTTTAGTGTCAGTGACTGATCACATGAAAATTTACAGCATTGTTTGGAATTACAGGTATTTTAATTTAAATTCATTTTTACAAGTTTAAAAGCTGCGATTGCTATCTCATTAAAACTTTTTATATAAATTTTGCGTTTAAGGATATTCTGTAGCATCTTCCTTTTATTTTTCATACAAAGTAAAGGTCTAACTTTTAGACTTACATTAAATTCAATTCTTCATATTGTTTGAAGCTTTATGCTGTATCTATTTTTTCCTCCCCCATGGATATCATGTTGAAGCGTACACAAATTAATTCCTGAGTATGTAACACTTGCTAATACCTGTACCTCAAAAATTAAAAAACAAATCAGAGTAAACAGTGACTGGTTACAGACTACATGTTTCAATCATAGATATGTAATTTTACAACTATATTGGCTATCATATTACTTTCCAAAAGATCCAAATGTAAGGTATATTTACCATAAAGAAGCACATCAAGTCTTCTAAGCCTCATGAAATTCCTTATATGTATTCTCTAACAGTGCCCTTTTACCAAATAGCAGTCGTAATTTCAGCTTATCTTTTCTTCTTTTTACATGTACTCTGCTCATTCAAAGCATAAACTTCCTGCAGCATCTTTTAATCGAGTGATTTCTTGTTCACCACATAGTAATACTTGTCTACTTGCTTCTTCCTCTGGAACAAGTTTCCTCCTAGATCACTCCTCTTGTTATGTTTAGGATCATTTATAATGTTGGTATTTTGTTGCATAGTACCCATTTGTTCTAGTTTTCCTATCCACAGGCATGTCTATTAATTAATGCAAGCTTTAATGCTTGGGCAGTTAAAAAAGAGAATGAATCTTGAATGTTTGGTTTTTCTGCTTTGGACCTTTTCATTGATTCTACTCTGAACTAATATTTATTATTATTATTATATTAGAAATAGTTCTGTTTTATTTGTTAGATTGTGTCTGTTGATTAATTAAAGAATAAGAGATTGAAACAAAACAGTGGAATTTTTATAACATGATGCTGCAGTTAGAGACTTGAGAACACTGTTGGATAAACACAACAATGTGCAATGTTCATTTAGGTAAATGGAGACGGCACATTACAGGAAGTTTGGACAATAGTTAGCATAAATGCATTTAGATAGTCAACATCGGTGGTTTGCTGTTGGGAGGTGATGTGCACATTGTTGGATGTGTAGTAATTTTATATGCGTTCTCTCTGCCACACCATCTTGTGGTGCAAAGGGTACAGATTTTTCTGTTCAAATCCACTGTTCTTCGAGATACTAGTCAAATTTTACTGCACAATATTCAACAGGTTTCAAACTCACCTGGGAAACCTAAAATTGACTGGGAATTTGAAATCATCCGTAAAACTTAAGGAAAAATGAGATCTTTTTTAGCAAACCTGGAAAAGTCAGAGAAAACTTTCCTGTTTTGAATAGCTAAATAGAGTAACTGGGTCCTTACAATTGGCCATGGAGATTCTTTTCTCTCATGTGATCATAACCCTAACTCAATACCATAATCTATGCAGAATGTTTTTATTTTATATTTATTAATTTATTTTTTCTATTTCATTTATTTTGTATTGCAATCCAAACAATGTGTAATCTATTGTTGTAGGCTTAAGCATTACTTCTGTTTGTATGATGGTAGTATGCTGATCCCATGGCCTTTATTGAAAAACAGAGCATAACTAACACCAGAAATAGCCCTTTATTTTATGTGAAAGCCAAAGTAAAACAATTAACATTAAAAAATATTATTATTAATTTATATTCCTTCGTATCTTCCAGTCGGAAAACAATTTTTTCCCATTTTCGGAGATTTCGTCTAAAATCCCCAGTGTTTTTTTAAAAAAAATTTGGATACCTATTTTTCTTGATGCGTATTTATTTAAATTTTTGCGCATATGTGCATATTTAATGATAAATACGTATAAATAAATGCAAATATCGGTAAAAAAGACGGAAAAATTTGCCTGCCATTGACGGCGCATGCATGACGTGACGTGGAATTTTAGCTCCAGCTATGACGTAGAGTGATGCCCCTGCACAACGAAATCATGCATCTGTATTTGTAGTTGTTGGGGAAGGCAAGAAAGAATGCGCTACACCGTTAAGGTTTTGGTCAAGCATGTGACTTTGTGTAGGGAAGCCATGTGTTAGACGTATCTGGTATTTCTTTGCTCTGGAAAGAAAGTTTTGCTTTTAGGTGTTTTTGAAAACAACGTTAACGATGTCGACCGTTAATAAAAGGTACTACCAAACGTTTAAAGCCGAATATATGAAGATGTTTAATTTTATTCAAAAATCAAGACTGGGGCCAAAATATGCTTTCTGCACGTGTTGCGGTAAAGACATAAGCATTACTCACGGTGGTAAACGCGATATTACTTTGCATTCTGAGACTGTTAAACATAAGGAGACGTTCAAGGCTGTAGAGTCTAATCATAGTATCAAGCCTTCATTTTTTGCATTTAACGATACCTCCATGATTAACGCTGAATGTTTATTTACATCGTTTTTGATCGAACATAATTTGCCAATGAATTGCAGCGATCATGCGTGGATGCTCTTTCGGAAAATGTTTCCTGACAGCAGTATTGCAAAACAATATGGATCTGCAAGGAACAAAACTTCTGCAATTATGAAAGAAATGTCTGCAAAGGAATCCTCATCACTTGTTGAAAATTTAAGGTGCTATCCATTTTCAATTGCAACTGATGGAAGCAACGATGTTGATTCAAAGCTGTATCCAATAGTGGTAACTTTCTTCGATCCTTTATGTGAAAAAATTGTGAATTGTCTTTTATCTATGCCATCTTTGAAAGAAGATGCTACTGGGTTAAATATTGGAAATCTTCTGGTAAGTGCTTTACAATCTGAAAACTTTCCAATTTCTAATTGTGTTGCCTTTAGCTGTGATAATGCACCTGTTATGATAGGAAAAAAAGCAGGTGTAGCAGCGGTGTTAAAGAATCTTACTAATTTAGCAGCTGAAATGGGTGCTGCATGTTTGCCATTTAAAATCGATGAAATTTTGGTAGACATTTACTATTACTTACAAAAGAGTTCGAAAAGAAAAGATAGGTTGAAAATTCTTCAAGAATTTCATGAGACTGATATAAAAAAGGTACTAAAACACGTTAGCACTCGTTGGTTGTCTGTTGGAAAGTGCTTAGAGCGTATAATCCAGCTTAAAATAATTTATAGAAAAATTTCCTGTTCTTTCATTCAATAATACAGAAAATGAAGCTGTTGATGCTTTACAAACAGAATTCAGTGAGTTCCAGGCTTTCGAAGTTCCACAAACTGTGAGTAATGAAGGTAGCATTGATGCACAATGGGCAGCCATAGGTAGAATAAAAAATGATACTTGTGAATTAAAATTTAAACGACTTTCTCAGGTTATGCTGTCAATACTTACGATCCCTCACAGTAATGCAGCATGCGAGAGAGTCTTCAGTCAAGTGAAGAAAATTAGAACTGACTTCAGGTCAACCATGTCTGATGACACATTAGAAAATTTACTAATAGTTAAATGCAGACATGTGAAATGTTACGAGAATGTATTTGACAAAAAATTTCTCAAATGCAAAATCTTGCACTACAGCATTTGTAAATTCTAAGAATTAATATTGCGTTTAATACAGTTTAATCCTCTATTATTATTAATTTAATAAATACTTAATTTCCTCATTGTGCCTGTTTTTCATAAATTATGTATGATTTTGTTTAATTAAAAAATGGTGGCCTGCCCACGCGTGCGCAATTGACTACAGATTTTTCACTTCTAGAAGTTGGCACCTATGTTATATAAAGACTATTTACTGAAGCCGGTTATTTCGCAGAATGGTGTAGTACATGGACTACTATTTAAACCAAATTGCAAAGAAACTGGTATTAAATTGATCGAAAAGCCCGTTGCAGCATATGTATTTATATAAATGGAACACTACGCAGATTAAATCAAACAACAATATCAATCAACGTTTATTGGCGTAGTGATACCAACGCCGATGGTATGGCGTGATTAGATGGTGAAACGTTCGAAAGAAAATAAATATTTCTGTCTTTGGTGGGACCTAAGAGATTAAATGTTGTCCTTCGTAGCTCAGTGGGTAGAGCCTCCGCCCGGCAAGTGGAAGGTCGTGGGTTCAGGTCCCACCGAAGGCAGAAATATTTATTTTCTTTCGAACGTTTCACCATCTAATCACGCCATACCATCGGCGTTGGTATCACTACGCCAATAAACGTTGATTGATATTGTTGTTTAATTATTATTAATATTTATTAGTATTAAATATAACATTAAAATATATAAAAATTAAAAGAACAATTAACATTAAAAGATATGCAAGGAAACAATAACTACCTCCTCTTAGAATAGTGTCATGAGAATGTGAAAAACTATAGCTAAATGACTGTATAATGATTCTATTCTACTCTGACATATTCATTAGCTACATATAGAAAGAGTGGAAATGAGGCTCCCCCCCCCTCATTTTTTTCAACAACTCCTCAAGTATTTGATTTTTTAAATTTAAATTAAGCATGTTTATGACAATATATAACCTTCATATACTACATATGAGCTGCTAAAGGCTTTTATGATAAATTTTTTTAAAGTTAACTTTCAATTTTATATCTTCTTACACATATGTACACCACTTTATCATGTTTGGTGCAAAATAACATTTACTGTCTCTGTACTATAAAAAATCAATCAACTAACCAATCATTTTTTTTTAACTTTTAACACTAGTATAAAATTTAAAACATCAGTATAAGGTGGTAAAACTTTTCTTTTCTAAATATTATAGGCTAAATTACGTGAATCATTTTTATATGCAATTACATACATGATTTTTCATAGGAAATACAGTGGTTGAACAAGGAGATTTAAGCCATATGCTTGAAGTAAGAAATTTTCCATATATTTTGCACTTTAAAAAACTTTAGTAAATTTGTAATACTATTTGTTAGTGGTAATCATATATTCTGTGGGGGGGAAAAAAAATCCATGCATCAAAAGGACATTGGAATCAAATAAAACTTCATATATATAATTGTAATGATGTTGGTAATGAGTAGTTATAATATCACAGCAAATGGAGAATTTATTGCAGAATGAAGGTACAATTTGGAGTTGCTTTTAGTACCTTATAGGAACTTTTCTTGTTTGGATACATGTTGAAGTATGGTTAGGTAGGAAGTCATACAATTATTATGTTATCCTGTGACAGATTTACTTATAGATGTTGTAATTGCTATTCCCAATGCCACACACGTTCATAAATAGCCAAAATTACCACCCCATGTAGTCTCACAAATGTTTGATGGACAGCAAATCTCAAGACCTAAGAAATGTGGTAATATAGCAGAGACATTTCCTAGAAGCTGGCATTACCTTACTGGAAAATAGTTCTTTGTAGACCTGCCATGAAAGGCAACATATGGATATGCAGATTTCTTGAATGCTGTGCTGTTGACTTCCTTCATATTATATATACTACCACCATTGACTGTAATACAAAAGGACACCTAGATCCACATGCGGTGGAGAAAGTTCAAAAGTGAAGTTGGGATTGAAGTTCTCACCAGTGATCCTCCATATTCTTACACGGTCATTTATTCACAAACAGAAGCAAAATTTTTAAGTCAATGCGTTGCCATTTTCATTCTGGTTCATATTTCTCTGTCATAGCATCACTGTAAACAAAATCAACGATGTTGAATTGTTAACAGCAGAAAGTATAAGGAAGCTATGAATGCAAATTTTCCTCAGCTAGTTTCTCAATAATGTCACGGGAAGTAGCAAAGTTCTTTTTTGCAAAGCTTCTACATGTCTCTGGATAGTGGGTAGTGGGTAAAGACACCGTTACAGTTGTTTATGCTTGTCTAATGATCACAGAATCTTCCCTCTTGGTCTGTTTAGGTTGTGTAGGGCCTTTTCGCCACATATGTGTGCCGTCATATATTCACTGCTGTCAACATCTTTTCTCTCTTCAAATCTTCAGGCTATTTTTGTTATACTACTTTAATCTTTTTCATTACCTAAGATGTATGCACACTAAGTTTGATGATATTTCGGGCTCTTCTTTGTGTGCACGTTAGAAGACTAAGCAAGGACATTTTAATTTGAGTCACTTGGTGGAGTTGATGCATAAAATGTTTGATGCTGAACATAACAAAGAAAATTGTCAGAATGGGGAGTCTGATCAGAGATATACAGATAAAGAGGCAGGTATGAAAAGAATTGGGATTTGAATAAAGCAGACAGCTAAGCAAGTTCATGCATAAAATAAATAAAATTGTAAAAGAAACTATGGGAAAGGAATTAAAACCAGGTGAGATGGATAAGAAGTTCTAAGGAGATCTTAAAACATTCTAAATAGAAAACAAATAAAATAAATAAAAATATAAACTCATTTGTGACAAAAAAAAACAACAACCCGAAAAAAAACCAACTTGCAAATTAGGTTAAAAGCATTGAATGAAGAAAAGAATTGTAGATGATGACTTTTACTAATTTGTTAATCCATCTCATTATGTATTTTTTTTATACAAAGCATTTTAACTAGGCTAGAGGTTTTCAGAGGAAAATTAGTCCCAAGGGGGAATTTTGTGTTTCCAAAGTGGGTGGAGGAGTTGCTGTAACTTAAAAATGTAACGATATTGATAGCCAAATATTCCTAGAAGGAGGAATGGCATCTTTAGATATGGTGAAAGAAATGTGTGAAAGTTGAGAACTACTAAATTTGGCTGAATCAAATTACAAAAAGATATTGCTTTTATGGGAACATCGTATACAAAGGTTTAGAAAGTGTGGGGAGCGACTTAGAAAAATGATTATTGATAAATTTCGAATCAGTTTGTGTGAACAACCATTAATTTGTATAGTTTATTAAACTGCTTTAAATAGCATATATTAGTTCTAAAGCTCAGCATTATTATTTATGTCATTGTACTGTAGGTAAAAAAATCTTCGTAAACATTTTTATATACTAAATATATGAAATGTAAGCCATTATCCAAACTGGTTGCATAAATTTGGAATTTCATAACACACCAAGAAGCAGTTTGGAACATGCTAACGTTGAAACGTAATATGCATATGCCATGAGAAGGACAGTGATTTTGTCATGGAGTGGAGGGGGGGGGGGGAATGCAAAATTCACAGGACAATCAAAGTGTGGATCTCTTAAAAAAAAACAAAAAAACCATGAAAGTTTGACACTGATATTTAAAAAAAAAAGTCTCGCTAGTTTAGAGAAATAGGAATACAAATATCCAGCACTAAATAGGCATTATACACTAAGACCGCTAAGTGTCTCCCAAGACCACCACAGATAGTAATGAACCCTACGTATTAGTTGTTTTTTGTTTGAGAATTTAACATCATCATGGGTATGCATGGAAAGTAATTGGACAGTTAATAAGTGATTATGCACAATAAGCCATTATTGATATCAAATATGTTACAGTATACATAATAAATTTTGTTAAAAAAATTATATAAAATTATACCACCATCTGTTGGTTGTAAGAGTTGTAACATATAATTTTATCACCTCTGCCAGTGCTAAAAGAATAGTTTGGCATCGACCCTGTTCATGAGTGCTGACATACTACAATGAATAGCATAACTTCATATAGCTTATAGTTAAAATCATATTTTATCCCCTTATAGCTATAAACTAAAATTACGTTCAATAATTTCGTAGAGAAAACAAAAATACAAGTCGATAACACTGAGCTAGAAATTGCTTATTCATATATATATTTACCTTGGCCAACTGATTTCAATGGAAGACAATATTATTAAAGAATTCAGCAGACGTATTAAACTTGGCTAGAGTGTATTTGGAAGAAACAGTTTTATCTCGGAGGAAATTACCTTTGTGTCTAAAAAGAAAGGTTTTCAAACAGTCTGTATTGCCAGTCCTCTCTTATGGCTTAGATACATGGAGTCTAAAAATTGCAGCAATACGAAAGTTACAAACAACCCAAAGGAGCATGGAGAAGTGAATGCTTGGAATAACTAGGAGAGATCGAAAAAGAAACAGGTGAGAGAGCAAACTAGAGTAGAGGATATTATTGTTAAAGTAAAAAGGCTGAAATGTTGATGGACTGGGCA
>QLNU02003225.1:86907338-86936741 GCA_006491805.2 Dysdera silvatica | reverse complement strand
CAAGCATTAATCTAGGAATATTAAATGCAGAATAGTTGCTAATTTTCTGTCCAAAAATAGAATTGGGGTCAACTCAGATCCCTTCGGCAGAAATTGTAGCGGACATGTTTCTCCTATAGACAATCATTCCTGGGTTTGTGGCCATTCATGTGCATAAACAATATCGCCACCCTTATTAATTTAATTAAGGATTTGATAAGTTCAATATTTGCTTTCATATACTGTGTATTCATAATTTTAAGCAGTTATCGTGCAAAAGAGAAATATTTTTTAATTTTATTTCTATAAAATGAAATAAAGATCCTTGATATAGCCTTTGACTAAAGAGCAAGGAAATGTAATAATACTAAGTGTCCCATAAAGCCTTTCACTGCTTAAGGAAATCAGTGATATAGAAACTAAGCAAATTTTTCGGTAAGTAGCTTACTGAAAATTACCGTAACTACATTTTTTTTTCGTTAAACACATTAGTACGTTTCAACATGTGCTGCTTTTGCTGTATGTGTAAGTAACATCTACTTGGTACTCAATTTCTCACCGCGTTTTCTCCAACATCTCATGATTAGCAGACGCTAAAGCTTAAGTTATCCTTTCTTTTGAACTTACATGAATACAAATGAAGGCGCTGTTTTAAAACTTTGGGAATTGTACTCCTAGGTATCTTTAGTTCACTTACGGCAGTCACCTCCTGATGTTACGCCTTCAAAACTTTTACAGATTCATAATTTGCATAAATTTTTTTTTAATTAATGCTGATAGTTTTCAATCACTTCCTGGTGGGGGGAGGGGGGATTTATATCGGATGTGGCTATTATTCTTACAACGAGAGTCTGTAGTAGTAACATGTTTTTTGCAAAGGGCACCACAGATGACCTTAATTTAATTTTTGTACAAGAAGAAACTAGAAGCTGTTCTGCATTTAAGGCACCTGGGTTAATGTTTGAGAAGTGTCAGGAACAAATTCAACTTAAAAAAAAATAAATCAGAATATGTATAAACATTTATTTAAAGTTGAATTTGAAGATGTTCCTGATGAGTATTTGAACATGTTCATTAGCAAACATTAATCTATGTGTGTGTTAGATGCAACCAAACTTCCAGTTTCTTATCTAAAAATAAAATTTGCAAAGTGTGACGAAGCAATTGTTTGCTATTTTGGAAGATTATTTAAAAAATAATGCTTCATGTGCAGTGAAAATGATACTGTGTGTGAACTAAATATTTGGTTTCCAATGGAAACCACTTCAAAAGTAATTTTCAAATCAGTAAATCTTGTGCTTTTTTTTTTTTAATAAATTCAGTCTAGATACATTTTGATTATATTTTGTATTATTACTCGAACCATATTCAGTGAAATCTGTATACATTTTGCCGATACTGCTTATAACAATAAATCTGTTTATAATGATATTTACCATACTCCCTGGCAAATGTATTAGTACTAACGTTTATTGAACTTTTCTATAATGATAATTTGTCTTATGTGAACCTGTACATGTAGATGACACGTTTTGAGTGAACCCATATATAACGATAATTTGGTTTGAGTGAACCTGTATATAACGATAATTTTTTGCCTTTCAAACTTTGACTATATGTTGTAATCAACATTTTTTTTAAAGCAATCAAGTTTTTGGTAATCCATTTATGCTGAAGAATATTGGAATCTACAATAATTTAGTAAATGAAGATTTAGCGCCAATAATTCCTTTGGCGATTCCATGTGAAGTAAAATATAATACATATGTGCTTGGTCATGATTTATAACATTAAGCATTAAATTCAGTACAGTCTTTGCAAATGAGAATTCAGAAATAGTAAATGCTTTTGATTTTGCATTAAGCTAAAACAATTAATGATATTGAAGGGTGGCATAATTCCTTCAGTAGCTTATTTGAGATTATCATCCTAATATTTGGAGATTCATAATGGCTTTGCAGCCAGAAGAGAGGCTAATAAAAACCAAATTAGAGCAATACATCTTAGGTTGAGCACCATCAAAACGTAGAAAGAAAGAAAGCTCTGGCAACGGAAAAACACATTTTTGGTATTATTTAAGACCATGAAAACCACACATCAGAAAGTCTGCTAGATATTGCCCATAATTTTAAATAGCAGGTGTAAATGTAAATAATTTTTTTTAATTTGACGATGGCAAATCTGTGTCAAAAAATAAATGGAAAAGAAACAAAAGAAATAATTTTAACTGCACCAGATTTTTAACAGCAATTTCACAATCTGCTAGTCCTTAGTCTGCAAAGAATGAGAAGGAATTATTTCGGAATGCTATAATTTTGCAAAATTGGAGCGTTCCAAAATTGAGTATGCTGAATTGTCATCTGCTGAATTCATATTGCACTGAAATGCCCACCCTGAATTATCATGCTACGAGAATACTGGATACAAAAATGCAAATAGTTCTAGAATAGAATAGTTTTTCTAGCATGAGAACAAAATAGGCTTTTATCTCCATGATACAACTTTCAGGGGCAGATACAGACTTCCTTCCTTTTTTTTTTTTTTTGCGGGTGGTGTCAAACACAGAATTTTCCATGCTCTTGGAATAACACCCTCCATTTTTCATGAAAGTTATAATTTTTTACAGTGAACAAATATAGTTTGGGGGTAGATCATGATTCCTGTAAACCTCCCCCCTGTGTCTGCCCTTGATAACTTGGGAAAAATTTTAATTTTTTGTCCCTAAACTGAAGAGACAATAGTGCTACTTTTAGTTTTATGTTGATCATCATCTTTCCTAATCTGTATTATTATTATGTAATTTGTTTACAATTAAATTATTAAATATAATATTAAATCCAAGTCAATAAATTATAATGATGATGATATCAAAGTTACAATGATGATATCTGTAAGTTACAATGATAAATTGTACAGTAACAATATCTTTTTCCTGTTCCTAGAGTATCGTTATACGATTTCACTGTAGTATACTTAAGTGTAAGTATTTATACTTAAGTGTGCTAAAGGAATTAAATTGAAAAGTTATCTGAAAATGAAAAAGTTATATGAGAATAAATAATCACAAACATTTTATTAAATTTGTTGTGTAATTAAAAAAAAATTCCAGTGCCATCTTGAAATAGGAGCACCCAGTGTTGAATGGGCTGAAATGGTGCAGAATTGGCAAAAGGTAAATTTGTGTTTGGTTATATGTTAACTTCATTATTATCCCAGTTTTTAATTTAATCTTTATTGTGATCAGAAAGGGACTCAATCACAAAATGAATAAAAATGTGCATGTTAAAAGAATATATTAAAAGTGCAAAATACATAGCTGTTTAATTAACTATCATTTCATTGATGTTTATGCACCAGAACACACTACATAGCACACACTTCTGTTACAAGTGTAAGCACATTACAAAATACATAAATTGTGACATATGTTACATGATATAGGTATTCTTCATATGCCATTCAAAAATGCAAATGGGATTTTTTTAATATACTATTTGAAGTCCGAATATGGAGATAAGTAGAGGTGGACATTTATAAATTAATCATGGTTTAAGGTTTATGTCAAGTTACCATACTTGTCGCATAACCCGCCATGCATTTTTCAAGATACAAAACTCAAAATGAACAACAAACTATTCACCATTCAAAAAATTTGTACTCGTGAATGGAAGCTAATGCCATTTGAATTATTGCTTTTTTGTGATAAGAATATGCTCTTTCTGTGTCTCTTTTTTTAAAAAGGATTGAGTTCAAGTGAATTGCATTAATAAGTAAGTCATGGCTTCTTATAATCGAATGTGACATAAAGGGAGTGTTTAGGCCTTGTGGTGGTGCAATGGTAATGCATTCTTCTAACGTGTGATTATCCTGGGTTTGACTCCCAACTGTGTTAAAAAAAAAAAAAGAAAGAATGCATACCGACTAACTGCTCACGATAGCTTGCGGATTAGTTCCCTGGGCCTTAAGAGGTTCGGATTCCTTGGACAGCTGTAGGTTCCGATGCAGCATAACCCTCACTGTCTTCGTGCTGTACAACTCAAACAGACATAAAGTATTTACCTTGTTTTAATGGAAAGCCAATATTAGAACTGCCATGATGCTTTTGATTAGAGATGTAAAGGCTGGGAAAGAAGCGGATACTTTGGGGAAAATCATGGGTTTTTTCTTTTTTTCCCACCTTTTTATTTTAAAAGCCAAAATTTCCCATGGAAATTTTCAAAAACCCAATTCTGAGGTCATTAAGAGATTTAAAAGGCATCCCATAAAACTAAATCTTTTATTATATTGTGTTTAACTTTCTACATATGTAGAATTTATGTTCTAAGTTATTTAATCTCATTTTAATAGTTCAGTTTGAATTAAGTTTCAAAGAATAAACTACTGTTGTAATTGATTCTACTTATGGAATGTGGGTTACAAAACTCAATATTATCGATACATGTCATAAGCTGTTTTATGCACATATCAAATATTTTATATTATTGAAAAGTGTCAGGACTTTGAAAGAACTTTAAAAGTTTTTTGATCCACCTCATCAATCACTATTATTCGATATACTTTCACGGTCACTATCTATATTTTCATCATTAAACGAAGGGTTAGGAACACTATTACCAAGTTGCATAAATTTGAGGTTGGTTCTTTCTGCAACCAGCTTGTCAACTGTAAGATATTATTACCCTTCACAGGGATAACACAATTGCCAAATAATGGTCAACACAGAAAAGCCTCCGGGGCGAGATTTTTGTGAGTTTCTTTTTTTTCCTGGTTCGAATCCAGGATGAGGACGGCGCCTCTTTTTCTCCAAATATAAAAAAGCTCTAGTTTGAGCTACTTAAACGTGGGTGGCAAAAATTATTGTATAGCTTTTGCAACTTTGTCGACTTGAAGACGATTGCAAGATTTGCTGTGAACAAACCCAAAAGCTTATCAGTTGCATTCACAAGCTGCAGAACTTGGCAGTAGTGTTAGAATTCTGACGGCTAGTTAACGAAGTGGTTGGTTAGCACACAAACGCTTCTACCAAGTAACTGAGGGAGTGTATACTTTGCAGATTCCCCAAGGACTGTCCTCGACCACAACCCTGTTTGGGTTCCGTATTCTCCAAGGTTAGATAAGGTTATTGTTTTATCCATATCCAAATAAATACATTGCTCGTCTATATAATTAAACACATTCAAAATATCATCACTCAATTTTTGTCCCTGGTATTGAGGATCCAATGAATTTGCTATGAGATGAATACTTTTGCATGTGAGAGAATACCATTCTAATATGCTTTCAGTCACTTTTGTTTCTTCTTCTTTAGTGACTGGAGCAGCTTCAAGGTTTTCTTTTACAGTCAGTTCAATGTTTTTATAAATATGTATCACATCCGAAGGAATTACTGAATCTCTGCTTAATGTATTGCCTTCAGCTATTGGCTTTAGTATTGCTAAGCTTGTTTTTACTCTCGTTCTAAATATATCGTCATCTAGAACTGTTTGTCGTACAGTTCTGTCTATTTGTAAATCATCTCAAATTGCAGTTTCATATAAAGTAATACAAATTCCATAATATCCATTCCAATGCTGTAGAAAATTTAGGAAAACAGTAGCTTTATGACTGAAAATAGATGATTTGCTTTTTACTTCTTTGTAAAGTATAAATTTCATTAGTTATTATCAATTTTTGGCTTACATGTGGGATAAGGTATATCCCAACAGATTTGCCTCCCAAAGAATGGGGCTGTGATCAGCCCTATCCCAGAGATTTTTTCCACTCCTTTTCATGTTTTTTCCAAGTCAGTGGTCAGTTTAGTAGTACAAATGGCTTGATCACAGGTGGTAACGTAAAGGGTTACAAGATAAAGGGCTATTGTACAAATAGTACCCTTTCCATGGTTTGCTCTTCTTCACCGCTTTGTATGAAATGTAAAAATCTGGTATTAGATTATCAGTAGGTTTCTTATCTTTCACTAAGCTATAATACTGATAAACCAAAGTTATTTTGCATTGCTTATTTGTACTTAAGCACCACCTCCTGACCCCATATAGTGATGCTTACAGGTGTAACTTGTATTAATTTGTATGGGGAGGAAGGGAAGGAACGATGCTTCCTTGTACTGAAACAATAAATTTCTGTTTTCCAACCCTGTAAGCTGAAGATAAAAACAAAGATATAAAACTCACCATGTAGTAAAACACAAACAATGTAAGTAACAAATTAACAATTTTAATAAGAGTTCGATGAGGAACCAAAAAACTTGTAAGGTACCATGATGTTAGTGTCGCCATTAGGTAGATAATAAAGTAAACTTCATGGGAAAATTCAATTTAATATACACCCATGTTTTTGGGTTTTTTTCGTAAAAAAAAAACTTAAGATTTTTACAATTTTAACAACAAAGCAAACAAACATGGGTATTTTTCCAATTAACTAAAATGAAAATTTTCTGGTGATTTACTGAGGAACAGAAACATTCATATTTCTTTTAGTTTGATATAAATATAGCTAATTTGGGCAAAAAAAACATAAAATCCTTTTTTTCCCAAAATTTTCAGAATTTTTTTTCTCCCCGTTTTAAAATTTCCGTCTTTTTCGTACCTCTACTTTTGATATGTACATGCAATATTCTTTTTATAATACAGAATATTTGTTTTCTTACATTTATATAAATCTAATAATGTAATTAATTATTTTAGGGGAAGCACACAACCTCTTTTTTTTTTGCACCCACCCTTGTAAATGTGTGCTTTTGAGTTTTGAGAATTCTACTAAGATGATTTTTTATGAGGGAATTGTCATTTTTTTACATGGAGATATAAAACTTGACAAGTTTTTAGTTACTTTTTGGGGTGGTGCAGGATGGCCCTGGATGTCCTTGCACCATAAAAATATACCAACCAAATTTTTTGGGGCAAATTTATGCGTTAAGGAAAGAAGTATTTGGGATAACATTTTAGCCTTTTTAAAAAAATATCACATAAAATTTTAGTAAAGCCATCGCAATATTTTTTTGACAAAATTAAAATATTAAGGCATCTTTTATTATTTCGAAAAAGATAAAAAATAATGCATATTTGCCATTGTAATTTTTTATAACTTTTTGTCAACCATGGATGTGCATTCTGCTATTTTTGAATCTTTCAAATTTTGCTTTTCATTGTATAAATCAATAAGTATGATTTTTATTATAATAAGAATAGTAAACTAAACATGTATGTTACTGATATTAAGGGTACTTTTATTTTTATTATTATTTATTTATTTATTTATTTTTTTTTTTTGCTGTTCTCCAGTGTTCAGTCAGTATTAGTGGTTGTGTATATTGCATCCTAGTTTGAGAAAACATTAGGATATTTGTAAGAATATTATCTCTCAAATATATTTGCATCAAGACAGTAGTTCAGAATCTGAATATATGACCATTTCATTTCAAGATTTTAACACTCATGTCTCATCGTACTTGTTCAAAAAATGGAAGTTGAGATAGAGCAAGCAAGTTTTTAATAAACTGCACCTCATTAAACCAAAAGTTGAAATGTGGCAGTCTAGCTAAGGGTGCGACCTTGAAAAGAGGTCACTCTGGCTAGATTTTGCATCTGCGGCACACACACTTCTCTAATGAACATTTCTTAAAGAGAAGATGCCTCGATGTGTGCTCATATGGTGAACCATTGAATGTTTTACATATTTTAACCATTTGCATAAATTTTAACCAACAACGTTCATTAGCTTTTAACCAAAATAATTTTACCCTTTGTGACATTTTATCTGATTCTTTTAATCATGAACTAATTCTTTCGTTGAATATTGGTTTTTCCAATCTTATCCGATTTTATTAAATCATTTCATTTCATTGTTGTGCTTATTTTCATTTTTACTATTATCGTTTTAATCTATTTTGATTTTAAAACCATATGTATGGTCTTACCTCCTTTGCCCCAGTTATTTCCTCACGCCATAAAAATACAACCAACAAAACAATAGTTCCTGCCTTAAGTAATCAGTTCTGCAATTGTTAAATATATATATAGGAGGACATCCATATATCAAAGTTAAGGTTGCCATTAAAAAATAAAGTATATTGAAGAACAATTTTTTTTTATAAATAACTTTTAACGTAAAATCTCTGGGTGCCTACTCGCATACCGAAACTTTGTTTTTTAGGGAATTTCAACATACAGGTATTCGTTATATGGAAGTCCAACAGTATTTTTAAACCAAACCTTGTTCCTGAAAAATGGTTGATACTAAATGTTTATGTTTGCTAAATAATTTCCCTTGTGTTTTTTTCCCCCAATATTAAAATGATTTTGATACTTAACTTTGCTTAGAATATCACTGATACCAGAGCAAATTTTTTTAAATGACAATTTCTAGTTGGAATGCATGTTAAATACTTTTGTCTGAATGTTAAATACTTTTGTCTGAATGTTAAATATTTTATTCTGTGTGTTTTTATTTAATAGCTGCAAGATCCAATGTTATCATTGACAACTGAAGGGAGACCAGAAGCAATTCACAAAATTCCAGAAGGTAATGCTAAACTGGGAAAGGATGGATTTTTTAATATTAAAGTCCTTTTCACTGGCACAAAGAAAAGCTATTCCTTCTATGGTCCAAATGGTCATCGTCTAAGTAAGTTACAGAATATAATCCAAACAATTGTGTATTTTGCTCCCTTAAGAATTTGTTTTATTTAAGTACCTATCTGATAATAGACAAACTGTTCCCTACAATGTAGAATAATTGGTGTAACAATGTTCTTCTGATTTCCTAACAATTGAGATTTTGTTTTCCTTATAATATTTTAATACTTGTAAAGTTTTTATTTCAGTAAGATTTAAAATAAATAAATTTAATGTTAATAAGAAATAAAGCTAAAAATGGGTGTTAATTTATGCAGATATGAAAATTTTGTTATAATTTTATTTATATAAGATAAATGTATAATCACGTTTAAATGTTTATTTTTTTCAAGCATTGATAGCTATTTTGGAAGCCAGTCGCTTTATTCTTCAGAAGAATGTCCCTTTCTTCAGAAATAGCCATCAACGTTTGAATAAATAATTAAATATTTTACTGTGATTATTTATATTTTATATCTCCTTCATTGTATTTATTATATCTACAAGTTTTGTTTATATGAGTGCCTTAATAACTTTATTAAAAATACCCTAAAAATATTCAGACTTGTCCTTTAAAAAGAAATTTTTTTTTCTAAATTCTACTTGTGTGTCCGGCATTTTATTCTAATTTTTAACAATAGAAACCGCTGATACTAAGCAGACAACCTACTATAGTTTAGAGTTTGGGTTCCTTAGCAGCAAAGGTTTAGATTCATCATAAAGCTGTAGATTCTGATGCAGCATGACACTTGCTGTCTGTATATATATAAAAAAAAACAAAAAAAAACAACCTTTTTCTCAGTGATTGAAAACAAGTTGGTTATATCAGCAATGTTCACATACTACTTAGAATCTAGAACACACTGAACACGAATGACTTCAAAGGGATTACTTAATATATAATCTACTATTTTTATTACTTTTCTGGATTGTGTCAATTTCGCTTGTGTGAAATGGTATTTGTCCTCTTTTGCAATGGCAATAGTTACTTTGTTGGATATATCTTAAGAACCCTGCTCATTGAATTGTCTCTTCTTGTAGAATATTAACAGGTTCATTAAGTTCATGTTGTATTTTTGAATGACATAGTACTTTATATGCATTGAACAAAGTACATTTAAAATAATATGTACAAGAGCATGTGCTTCATTCAATATATATATATAAAATACTATGCTTTTATTTAAATTTCATTTAAATTTATGTTTAATTTGTACCAATCCTCGTTTTTCTAGTGATGGTTCTGAAAGCTGAAAAATTTTTAGTTGACCCAGTGAAGTGGCTAATAGATAAAAAGATTGCCGCAGAGATTACGAGGTGCTCTGCTTGTCTGTGTACACAACTAAGACAAATAAGGACTCAGGTTTATAATGATGGTTATGCATGGGTCTGTCTAAATCCACAGTAAGTTCTTCAATCAGTGTGAATATGTCAATTGTATTGTTTTGATGTAGTGTTTCATTTTGCCCATCACATATTTTTCTCATTATTAATTTTGTGATTGTCTTAATTTTCAACAGGTGCCAACATGTATATCCCTTCGTTCGACCACCTTTTTTTAACAAGTTTAACCATTCACTAGTTAGTCTTTTGGCGGCGATTTTTCACTGGGCTTTTCAGTCCCATCACCAACATGCAATGACTGATACTAGTTTAAGTATGCCTGAATTGATGACTCTGTACCAAACTCTTCAAGAGATATGTTCTTTATATACTGATAACTATGACCGGGATTCCAAAAGGGTCGTAAAACCATATGATATTATTGAAATAGCTGTTTACCAATTTGGCTCATTTTTAATTCTTGCACTATATGAAAGAAATGCCAAACTGGTACGCCTGCAAATCATTCCTTTTGATGAAAAACATTTTGTAAATGCATTTTTAAAATTTTCTGCATCATTCATTGACCGCAATCATATGGTTGTATCAGATTGTTCACTGTTAGAAAAACTCAAGATTCCTTGCATGGGCTTTGCTTACCCAAATCCGTATATTACAAATGAAGATGATACTGGGTGGCATTGCTTAAACGTTAACTCCTTTTTCAAACAGCATGTAGCAGGTATTTTTAAAAAGTACAGAGCTAATTCTGTGAATGTAGAGGTATGGCAAGGGTTCTTAAATGAAGTGGAGTGGCGTCAACGATATGGGATACTAAATGAGATGGCATTTTGGGGAATGCTGTACTGTTTATCAAAGAAGCAAGCTGGTGAGTACTATTTGAAAAAATGTTTTTGTGTAATACAAATGCTTTATTTATTTATTATTGCTATTGAAAAATTCTTCATCATAATAATAAAAAAAAAACTAGCGTGCAATATATTATGTACTCATGAATTGTTAATTTTTTACCTTTATATATGCAGGGTGGACCATTTAACTTGATAATGTAAAATATCTAAAAAAATAAGTGTTCTACAAAAAATGTTTGAAACAAAAGTTGCTTGTCTTGGGGGGAGGGGGGGAAGTGTTTTTCATTATTCATCTTTTACTTGTGGGGGTGGGGGCATTTTCAAGGTCAGTTGTAGGTCAAACTTTTTTTCAAAAGGGAACCTATGTTTTTTTATTTTTATTCTTATTCTTCGTAAAAAAATAAACAACTTTTATAGAAAGCATTTTTTTTTATTTAGCACTTAGTTTCCGAGATATTTAAAAAATAAGCTTGAATAAAGACCTACATACCATTTCAGCGAAATCTAATTTATTATTTAAAAATTGAAAGAAATTAAGTATGTAGTACGTTGTGTATACGTTAAACACACACAAATAAAAACAAATATGATTGGTTAATAAGTCATACAACCGATTTATATTCCCTAGAAAAAAGAGATATTGCACATGGAGTGGATTGAGGCAAAATTCCTGCTTGTTACCAGCATTCCGTTTTTTCTCTACCTTTGTTATACAGCCACCCATTTAATATAAGTCATTTAGAAGTTAGTGTCTAAGTGTTAAGATAGATTAGTTTATTGTGTGTTCAAAATGAAGTATCTGACTGTAGAGGAAAAAGTCGAAATGCTTCTTATTTATGGGGGAATCTAGGGAAATATGCAACATGCATGATATGGCATGAACGTCGTTATTCAAACTTATTTTTTAAATACCTCAGAAACAAAGTGCTAATTCAAAAAAATGCTTTCAATGAAAGTTGTTTATTTTTTATACAAGGAGTAAGAATAAAAAACAAAAACATAGGTTTCGCTTTGTAAAAACGAGTTTGACCTTTAAATGCCCTTGAAAATAACCCCCCAAGTAAAACATAGATAGTAAAAAATACTTCCCCTCTTCAAGACAAGCAATTTTTTTTTTGTAAAATGCTTATTTTTGAGATATTTTACATTATCAAGTTAAATGGTTCACCCTATATATATATGTGTGTGTGTATATATATATGTGTGTGTGTATATATATATGTATCCGTTCACAGCCATCCTCTGCCAAGAATACCGGCACTTAACCTAATCGCCACTGAAAAGCGTCATCGGTACCGGTCACTCCATAGTGGGGTAACACAATGGGTCCCATCTTAGCCACTACTTCCTAAATTTAGAGGGTATATTTAGGAGACAGCGTCTCAGTGCAGAACTTTGTGGCTGTGGTGACCGAAGTTCGGATTCTTCGTTAAACTGTAGGTCCAGCTTGCCAACCCGTCTGGCCAACATTCTGCGCTTAAGGCCATTTCCTTTGTATTTCTTTCACCGTACTACGTGTATGTGTGATAACAGAGAGACCTCCATCCTACAGTGGATTGAAAATAGTTGTTAATGATAATACACACACACACACACACACACACACACACACATAAGAGCCAAAACATTAAAACCACCTGTGCGTTATGCAGATGAAGTTGTCTGCAGTACCGATCAAATGAAAGGGATGGGTTTTAAGTTGGTATATAGAAGCACGGGACTGTGCTCCATCGATCAATAGTTCGTATTGCTACAAGATGGGTAAAAGTAACCCAGTACTTATCAGACTTTGACAAACGACAGATTGTGATGGCAAGACGGCTGTGTAAGAGCATTTCGGAAACTGCAAGTCTAGTCAGCTGTTCATGATATGTAGTAGTTAGTACGTATCAGAGATGATTGCAAACAGGTGAAACATCTATTATAATTCCCATTTCTAATGAACACTTTGATGATAATTTCTATGCTTATTGCCTATGGTTCAGCTGCTGAATCAAGGGTCACATCATGCAAGGTTTTAATTTTGCTTCAGTAGCTCTGTCACTGAACTAATTTAGCACACTTCAATGTGGATGCTCCTTTTCCATGGTCGCTTGGTTCACTCTTATTCACTTGCAGACCAGATGTTCTTTCATATCGATGTCCATAGCTCTGTAATGAGGGCTGTTGGGATGCATCACGCATCATCTTGTTCGTTTTGATTTGTATGGGCCCTGTGGTTGTGCAGTGGTAACATGTTCATCTAGCGTGTGGTTATCTCAGGTTCGACTTCCAACTGCACCAAAAAAAGAACCCTCACCGACTAACTGCTCACCCTAGTCCGGGGGTTAGTTCCCTAGGACTTAGGAAGTTTGGATTTCTTAGATAATTGTAGGTCCTAGCACAACATAACCCTTGCTGTCCTCTGCCTTGAAACACAAACAAACAATTTGGTTTGTATGACTTTATACTTATTCAAAACACTTCTTTCAATGGCTTGTGTTCTTTAATGATGCTATAGTACATATTTACAGATCAGTTATAGTCCTTGGGTCTGTTTTGTATATAAGACATTGCATCTCTAATGGATATCGCATCTTTTATTTCAGTTTAGGGTTCATACCCATAAGAAGCATCCTTTCAGGGGACTGAACTTGTTCATGGTTGAGACTAAGCAAACTTAGAAATAAACAAATTATCAGGGTTGTCTGAGGGACAAATTCTTGCCAAGTACCACATATTGACCTTAAGAGGCAATATTTACTTAATTTCACATAAAAGGTCTTCAAACACCTTCTTTAGGTATCTCTCTCACCCATTTTTGAGGAAGAAGTAGTACACCATCTCCTTTTTAGCTATCCTTGCATCATAAAATATGAATTTTCCTACTTGCATTATTATCAATAATAATTCTTTAAATATTTAGTAATTATTCTGTACAATAAAATGTAACCTCATTTTTATTTGATTTATGGATGTGCTATCTATATTTTTTTATAAGGAACATAATCACCCTATTGCCAACTTTTATGTGTTTTTTTCTTACTTAAGCATTCTTTTTTTTTTAATCTAACTTCCAGTTAAAAGCATTTACCTTTAATGTGACATGAAATATCACATTGTGAAGATATTGCATTGGTTTACTAATTTTAAGTCAGTTGAAAATATTTTAAATCGTGGATATTTTAAAAACTTACATGTAAGTACTTAAGTTTTGAACTATAAAATAGATATTTTTGTTTTAAAAATGTATTGTTATTTTAATATAAAAAATCTTTCTGTTCATTTTTGATACAGGAGCACAATCCTTTGAACGAATAATTGAACCTATGGTGCAAACCTTTCCAAATCAAGGCACTCATAGCCCAACTCTTCCAAAGACTTCGAGTTAGTTAAAGAATAGTATCTTTAAATATAATAATTTCATTATCAAAAATTTATTTTTTGTTACAATGTTTCTAATTTCTAACCGATTTTTATATCAATTTGTGTTTTTTCCAACAGAGTAAGTTTGATATAATTTTAAAAACTGGTTACTCTAACTAATAAAATGATTTGAACATAAATATTCTAGATAAAGCTCGTAAATCTTGCTTTGGACAGAAAACTAAATTACAAGACTTGTCGAAACAAGTGAATAACGATGTTGGGGATTCAAATGTTATAGACGTTGAGGTATGAATGTTGAATAAAATTTTTGTGATTTATTAATCTATGCTCATAATGGTATATCCTGCTTATATGCTTATGATTTTGTATGTAATGAATGTCTTTAAAGTTCCAAAACTGGTTTTATTGAGAAAATAGTATCATACCAAGTTGTTTTATTTCCGTCCAAATGAACTTGGTGCTTGTTCCTATCTTTGTTCATAAGTTTACTCCTATGCAGCAGACAGTATAAATTCTCATGTATATGCCTGCTAAGTGCCCTGTTTTGTTTCAAAGCTTGCAGCCTTTCGTAACAAGCTGTGTAGATGAGATAGGGTCTTTTATTTAAAGCTTTATACAGGGCTCCTACTTTTTAGTGAATTGTCCTACTTTGTTCTACATTTTGGTGAAATGTCATACTCTTCCATTCTTAACTAATAAAATTCAATACTGGAATCTAATTTGAAAAGAGGTTTTCAATCACGAAATTACTATTTGTCTTTAACAGAAGTCTTAGGCTGTGTCCACACATGAAACAGAACCCCGTACCGTAACGCCGTCATGTATCAAGTCTGGATGGTACCGCGTAACATTTCCCCGTTCCATAAGTTGTCGGTTTTTCCCCATCGCTTCAAAGCAATGCCACAGGGCTATGTTGCCTTCCCCCATATTTGTGTATTTGGACCTGTTTACGAAGACTGGATATTGGTTTGTTTGTTTGTTACGGAGTGAACAGAAGAGGTTGCTCTTAATTTTATTGAAATTTACAGGGAAAAAAAGATTTTGTGGAATACCCAGCATCCTAGGTACTATAGTAAGGCTTTAAAAATTGATGCATGAGAAGAAATCGCCGAGAAATTACACACTACTAAGAAATTTGCCAATTCATTTCGAATTTGTTCAGCATATGTAGCTGGTCGTCTGGGAATATTTCTTAGAGGAAGTAATGAAGAGATAGGTTCGTTATAGTTCTGTATGTTCCTTCTACAAGCCTTCCCTCTGTGCCTGTTTCGAATGACCTGCTTGGTGTATACAGGAAACAGGAGGTAGAGCTTTTTCTTAAGAAATTGTGTAAATGGGCTATCATCATTACAATAAGCTTAGCTTTTTCAGGGGCTAGCAACGTGGGTTTACTGAGTACTCTAAAAGTCGCTGAGGTGATGCCAAATATATTCTCCACAACTCTTCGTGCACGAGATAATCTTTAATCAAAAACACTTTGTAATGATTTTTTAGGATGTATACCCAAAAACAGTTTCATTGATATGTCAGTAAGAGCAAATACTTCATCCCTAATGAAAATATAAAGGAGTTTGCATTGTGTACCATCCAAACGTTCTGCTTGCGTCAAAATTAATTCATCTTTCTATAGTTTGTCATACAGGGAACAATTTTTAAATATACTACCATCTGAGATTTGCTCCTGACCTCCAGCATCGACGTACAAAAGATGTAATTAGCGTTCATTACTGCAAAAATAACTATACTAAATAATGCCGATTTGTAATTAAAAAACTCGATTTCTGTGTTAATGGGTGATTGCAAAACGATGTGTTTTCCATCTAACGCACCAAGTCAATTTGGAAAACTACAAATATCGTTATATTGTTTTGATACTGCTAACCATCCTTCTGCTGTGGTTGGTATCTGGAAACAAAGCTCTTTATTTAAAAAATATATAACAAAACATTGCAAGGTGGTGACAGAATCTGGAAAAAAAAAATCATCAGTTTCCCTGATTTGGGGCCATCCAAGTATTACATAAGCATCTTTTGTGAGAGGTAGGGACTCCAATACTGGGATGTATGACACCCTACGAGTAGAAGTTATGAAATACACGTAATCACAATTAAATATTTAATTATTTAAACCAGTGGTTAGCTATCAAACTTTTTTCGCTCGGGGGCAACCTTCTAGACTCCCTGTGGCCCTCCTGACACTTTTAAAGTATCGTGAATGCATTATTTTTAGTAAATTCGTTTTATCAAATCCACTTCTTATTTATCCAAAATTTGCTTACAGCACAAAAAATAATGATAATAAAAATGTGCTAAATACTTTATAATAAAATATCATTATTGTTACTTATAGTTTAATAATATGTAGACTATATATAGTTTAATAATATATGTATTGTTATTATGTTACACGGTGATGATACGCGACGATGTTACTGTACGGGGTTCTGTTGCCTGTGTGGACACACCCTTACACATTCATTGTACAGGGATTGACATCAATTATCCACAGTTTTGGTATGAACTGTGTGTGTAGATGAAACAACAACAACCTAAGTGAAAAAGCAGTTAGGTGTGTATGTCCGGTTTTGGAGTCCTGATGATTCTTAGCCAGTTCAATTTTGCTATTTGTCTGCAATATTTTTAGGCTATGATGAAGCAGAAACAGTGTTTACAGAGATTTGTAAAGAAGCTGAAATGAAAGTTTGTCTAAAGTGGTCATTCTAGTAATGGACTTTAAAATGGAAACAAATTCTTTAAAAAAAAATGGACAACGTTGTAACATCATCTAGTTTCCCTGGACTTACTAACATTAGGTCTTGCAACCTACATATTGTACACACTGCTTTTGGACGTGATCACAAAGAAGCGCCTTTTAATGTGATGGAAGATTATACTCATAATGTGTATGCGGTTCAAACAATTTTCTGCCAGGCGACAAGATTTTAAAAATTCTCAAGCAGTTTTGGATGCATTAGAGCGCTACTTTTTTTTCAGTTTTTAAGTTTTAAATGGCTTATTTGTGCTTAGTACTAAAGAGACTTGTAGCACAATACAAAGCTTTAGCATATTACCTTTTAAAATTTATACCAAAAAATAACAGTTCTGTGTGTGAACTCGAGATATAACGCGATCGTTAGTTTGCTGAAGAACAAGTTCTTTCTATCACTGCTGCAATTTCTGCTTTATGTCAGTGAGCTATTTTGTAAGTTTCTTTGCACTTTTCAGAATTAACAACTATTTCTTCATATTTCACATGAAGAATTTCGTGAACTAAAGGAGACATGAAAAAAATTTGTGAAACCAGATATCGTGAAAGAGTTATCTATCTTCTATTGAGAGAGAGAAATTTTGTCAATGGAAACCTATTGTCTTTGCAAAGAACTGAAGCAGGAACAGCTGTAAAACAGACCTTGACCTTTTCTCTAATATCTAATAAGGATAATCTTAAATGTAACTCAGCAGTCTTGTGTTTTTGTATGAAAGTAACAAATAAGATTTTTACATCAATGACAATTAGAAATGGGATCTCGAATAACCTGCAGTATCTTCATTGTTTGATGCACACTGGTGACGAGAGTTACAAATACTTTAAATGGCTAGTTACGTAAGTACCACATGCTCTGGATGATAGTGACAGGGAAAAAGTTCTAGGTGACTAGTGGTCATAGCAGATGGATGATGAAATTACAAAGCAGTTATTTTGCAAAGGGAAAAAATGATGATAAAAGTATCATAGAGTTGACTATTATTGGGTAGAAGTGTTCAAGATCAAAGCTCTTGTGAGTAAGAGCAGGAACCTTCTTCTAGCTAAATATATTCTTTTCATTTGATATTAGCACATGGTAATTCGGTGGTAGAAAGAGGTTTTTCTCTGAACAACACGTCACTTATATCTGAAAGAAATTCTTTGCCAGAAAATACTATCAAAGGTGTAAGTGCAGTAAAAGATTATTTGAGAGTTCAGGAAAAATTGAAAATGTATCTATCACCAAAATGTTTTTAAAGGCAACTAGGGCTTCTAAAGTATAAAATAGCTTTGGAAAAGGAAAGCTGTGAAGATAAAAGCAAAACAGAATGTAAAGTCAAAAAAACAAAAAAGTCAAAGTCCAAAATCACAAGATAAAAGGAGCAAAATCTTGAAAACAAGGCCATATTGAAAGAAAAGACTGTGGCATAAAGGTTATTTGGTGGAGGGGGAGGGGGGAACGAAAGGGGAAAAAAAGAAATAACGAGTTCACAGAAAAAGGAAAAACCTGAATTTTTAGGATTGTAATAACATGTTATAAATTACTTATTTTCGTAAGCTGTTTATTTTCAAAAGAAGAATAGAAAAGTGGGAACACGCATGCAATTCATTGCCAGATTGTTCAATTCCAATGGTGTCATAGAATGTGTTCAATTTTTTCTGCCCACCATAGACGGGGTTGTGATCCCTTAACCTTTAGTTTACTGGGCTGAAAAGCAGAAATTGGTGCTTCTGTATGGGGGGGGGAGCATCATTTCTTCCCCCTCCCCCCTAGAAAACCAAAAGTTACAGCTGACAGCTTCACTACATGGGGTCAGAAGGAAGGTTTATTTCTCTGTTGTTTGTCCCGCTTGCAGCTACAATGAAGACTTCTTCATTGTTACCTTAAGTTATTTGAGTAAACTTAACTCCCTATGTATATTTTTTATTATATGTTTATCTATATTATTTATACTATATGCAGTTATATCAATTTCACAAATGCCATGAGAGAATAGCAATCCGCATATTCAGTATCAATATATATTCATTACAGGTAAAAATTTTAAGTATGTAAAAATAGCATTCATTAGTGCTTTCGTGTACATAATATACACCGTTTTCACTCATAATGTACATAGAAAAACTGCCGATAAAGGAAGAAAAATGTAAATAAAACTCACATTGTTGCCACTACAAAAAAGGAAACTGGGAAATATATTTAATATATATTAATATAACGTAAAGTTATTTAAAAATGACATCCTGTGAATATAATAAAGAAATGGAGGGACCCTGGTTCGAATCCAGGAGTCTCTTTTTCTGCTAAACAAAAAAAGCTCCAGATTGAGCTAATAATATGTGGGTGCATGGGTGTCGTTTGGGTGGGGCAGTTTGGCAACTGCCCCCCACTAAAACCAAAATATGTGCAATATTTTTAATACGTTGAAAGGTTAAAGTGATTATTTGCTTCGAGTTAACATTGGTAAAAAAAAATGCTCCTTGTAATTTGCCTTAACGATGCCCTTTCGTGAATCCAAATTTATTTGCAATAAAAACGTCCCCCATGAAAACTCACAAAAACCTTTCCCTGGTGGCTTTGTGTATTGACCATTATTTGGCCCTGTGGAGGGTAATAATACCTTAACATAATATAGAAAGCAGGATTTCAAACAACACGTTATTCAGGTTGTACTATGGAAAATTTTGAAACAATTTAGACATATACCGATGTTACACTTTTCACAAGAAACATGTATGTGTTTATTTTTTCCATTTGAAGCACAAACGACACATCAGCGTCCCTGTGTTTTATCTTCAACTGGCCAATAATCTTCTATAGAAATATAGAAATATCCCTTTGCAGTTTAACAGTTTGTGATCCAATTATTTCCATATATTCCCAACGTTTTACGAATGACAGTCTCTCAGAAATTTTGATGAGTTACACCAGAATGTTCAATTTTGAATAGAATGTGTGCATTTAACATCGATAAGTCTAATAAGTGAAAAAAATAAATTCTTTGTCCATTTTATCTTTCTTCTAAAGGTGTAACTGTTTGACATTCGATCATTTATATCGCCATATCCCATATGTTTATTATAGGCGGCAACGATTTCCGGCTTTTCTTTTTCTTCTGTATTAAAGTTCATTGGAAGGTTGTGAATATTGGGTAGCATCAAAACCTCTCTTTATCTTCCCAGCATATGGCTGTCACGCCTTATGTATACTTGGGTTGAAAGTGTCCTACATTTCATTTTCGAGAAAACCAAGTTTTTGGGGAAGTGCTTTCTTTTTGCTTTGACTGTGCAACGGCTATGAAATGGGATTTTTACTGCTCCAAAAGCACTGTTTGGCTGTAGAAATCCTGGGTAGTTTGTAATGGACAGTATAATCCATAATAGACAATTAGCAATGTCTGTTACTGATATACATATAATATTGCTGAATTTTATCCTATTATAAGTGTTTGTTGTGCTTAATTTGACCCTATAGTGAACTACCTATCCAGCGCAACAGAACTAAATCCTTCCATCTCCCTACTAAGGGTAGTGGATAATTCAACAACAAATGTGAATACATTTTTTGATGCCTCAGGACATAATTAAATATGTACATGTGCAAGTCCATTTTTTGTTTTGTTCATATGGGAGTAAAAAGGAAGTTTAACTTTATTGTTGTGTGAAAAATTTCCTATAAAATAATAAATAATTCTTAAAGTTATTGAAACCCTTGAAATATGCATTTATTCTGAAAATTTGCAGTTTTTATGCATTTATAGGCACTAACGCTGAAAAGAATTTTCGCACTGCTCACTGTAGTCCGGGGTTTGGTTCCCTAGGCCTTAAGAGGTTCGGATTCCTCGGAAAACAGTAGGTCCCGGCGCAGCATGACCACTGTAGTCTTTGAGCCGTAAAACCAAAAAGAAAGCGAAAAAGCGAAAGCTAAAAAGAATTTAAAGTATACAATTGCATATACAAACATACATTTGCATATAATACAGGCTATATACATTACATGTATGCATTTTACATATATACATTAATGGGCTTCTACATCTTACCCTTTAGAGTGATGCTCGTAATGGTGCTCTGTTTACCCAGGGTGGTAGTACTATGAAGATGAATGAAAATGAGAAAAGAGCAATTACAGGTAAAATATTAGTAATATAAATTATAACATTTTTGCAATGCCATAGTGGTCATGTTATACCACTGTTTTAACATCCATTGGGTTGGATTTAACCCCTAGCGGGCTTGGTTGTGCATTAATGTGTTGTGATTTCGAGGTTATGTTAAATCAGCAGTCGTACCCCTAATTATCGATACTGCAGTCTTACGATGTAAAATATACAAACATAACGTATTTGCATATGACAAGGGTGATATATTACAAAACCCTTGTGGGCTAGTTGTATATGTAGTTGTAACTTACTATACAGGGTGTCTCAAAATTTCACATCCAAATTTTGAGGGGAGGTAGGAAATATCGATATTAACTGTATTCACATATGGAAGTGGATAATTAACGCCATATGCCAGCGCTCCATGTCGGCACCTGGGGTTTCCTCATTAAAACTTGCAACATCTTACAGAGAAATGCACCATTTTACAAATGCTAAGTTGGCAGATATGTACCTCATTTATGGGTTAGTTGACAGTATTGGATGTGCTGCTGTATGAATCTGTCAGAGAAAGGCACCCAACCAGATGTGTATCGCATCACCAGATGGTCATATTTGCATCAGAGTCTATGTGGACCTTCAGGTGTAGCATGCATGATATTGAACTTCCATGATCGATCTGAACTCCGGTCACAGAAGAGGGTGTGTTGCATGCTGTGGACAGTAATCCAGGCACAAGCGTATGTGTGGTTGCTGCTGCAATGAGGAGTATCTTGAGCCAGTGAATGATGTGTTGTGCATGCATCACTTCAAATGGTTGGATCTTTGAACACCTTTTATGAAACTGTATTCTATGTCTGCTGGTTATTGTATTGTTAAATTTTGTCTAATAAAACACTTTATGCTGCTTCCTGTATTTTAGCTGTGTTTTTGTGTGTCATCTATCTGCTGCTGGTGGCATTTCCAGTCGTGCTTCCTTATGTGAATGTGGTTCATATTTCTGTTCTCTACCTCCCTTCAAAGTTTGTATGTGGAGTTTTGAGACATCCTGTATATTGCATACTTACCTTATAAATATAAGCATCCTGTTTAAGTTCAAGCCTTGACTTTAAAATTTCGTTCCCATATCCTTTCATATTTAAATTTCCAAACTATGATATATTTTCCATAAATCAAATATAATCACATTTCTCAAATTGTCTATACTTCTAGGTTCACCTTCAAGCTTTAATGTTTCAAAGGATATTAACATTTCTGATATCTACACATCAAATAATGTAAGTTTTTTTTAGTGAAGTGAATAGTTGTATAAATTATTTAAAGGGATTAAAATTTTCTTTAAATAATTTATATAATGTAGATTTTTTAATTTCTTTTTCATGTTCCACATTTTACAAAGAAAAAAAAATCTCAATAAGAAATACAAGGTGTCCACAAAAAAGATTCTTCATTTAAAATAGTTATAAAATTAAAAGTTCTTAGAATATTTTAAAAATTTCAGTGGCAACAGATACATAAAAATAAAACATTTTTGTCTATGTTACAAGCACTCTATGTTTGTTCCTCCTGTAACTCTGCAAACATCAATGCAATATTGCAGCTTGTTCTACACTATCTGCAGCAATCTGGCTTTATCAAGTTTATAGCTGCGGTGATGCATTCCTGCAGAAGTTTTTACATAACCCCCCCACCCCCACCCCACCCCAATTGATGAAAAAAATCACAAATGCTTGTCAGGGGATTTCTGGGGCTTACAAAATATGTCTGCATCACCAGCGCAGCTATTCCATCTGTTTGGCAGGTGATTTTTCGGGAATTCATGGACGTCGAAAATGCCAGTATGGTGGTGTCCCATCTTGCTGAAAGAGGTAGTCACCACCCTCAGCAACTAGTTGTGGCACCAACCAAATGATTAGCATGTCCAGATAACATTCTCCATTCAGAGTTCCTCTGTGAAAGAAAAATGGGCCGTGCGCAGTCCGCTTTGATACTACACAAGACATATTAATTTTAGGAGAGTCGTTCAACCTCCAGAATCTGATGTGGATTTTTACTTCCCCATATTCACACATTGTGCTGGTTGACCTTTTCATTTAAGTGAAAATCGCTTCATCACTGAAAACGATCTTTGACAGGAAGGTATAATCTTTTTCCATTAACGTCTTGAGATTAGCGCAAAATACAAGTCGACTGTCATAGTAATGCGGGTATAACTTTTGTATCAGCTGCAGCTTGTAAGAGTGAAACCGCAAGTATTTTCATAAGATCTTGCTTACCATGGTTTACGGGATCTGTAATTCTCAATTAGCTGTACCCATAGACATTTTGAGCTATGCAAAAAGGCTTCCTTTATAAGATCAATTACTTCCTCAGAGATGGATGGTCGGTCAGAATGTTTCTTCCTCTGATCACCAATGCATCCCCCACCTTTAAAGTTTGCGTACCACTTCAAAATCGACTTATTAATTAGTAGATAGTGCATATTAAATTTGAGTTTGCAAATACGCTGAATGATCACAACACTTTCTGTCTTAGCAAATTCGAGAACGCACCAGCTGCATTGTTGTGGGGTGAATGCCATCTTGAAAAACACCGCTTTACAGCTGTTACAGGAATGTAAAAACTTTTTTTAGAAAATACAAGACGATTTTTATGTATGTTGCCATTAAAATTTTTATCACATTAAAATAACTTTTTATTTTATAACTATTTGAAATCAAAGACCCTTTTTGTGGGCACCATGTATATTAGAAACAACTGATTTGCAGAATAAAAAATTTAAACAGATTTGTGAATCTGGGTGTATTATTTACATAGCTGCCAACTGCTGTTCTGGAATATCCAAAGCATCTTCAGAAATACATGTTAGCTCTGCATGCCCCCAGTTCCCCTGAGGTCTCCATTTGCTGTGGAAAACCCTTCTGCATTTTTATTAGTGACATATTTAATGAAGGCAAAACAAACAACATATCAAACCTTAAAGGAGCAGAAAGAATAAATTATATGTACATGTGTATTGAGGTTTTTAAGAATATGAAACTTAGAATTACTAAAATTAGAATCATCAAATACTTTTGAAACTCATTTAATTGTTGCTTTACTTAATCTATGTAAACTGAACACTAAAAACTCTGATTCTGCCGAACAACTTCTACGTATTTTTATGTATTAACTAAAGTAATATACATAAGTGTAAATTTTGATCATAATGACAAAATAATTTAGTAATTTTCCAGTAAACCTCATAAACATGTTTTCTATAAATATGTATTTTTTTAATAATATATTGAAAAAAATGTAAATATAGTTTTTAATTGAGCATGTCGAAAACTTCTAGCGATTTCTGCAGAGAGAAATGAAAAACTATTAAACTAGTCAAATTGGACGTTTTGCAGTATAATATAAATCAACCAAACATTATATTGAATGTCATTAATATTATCATATAACACAACAAAATTACATTTATTTTAAAATTGTTGCCTTCGCATTGTGTTCAAACAATGCTCCTAAAAACCCCTGAAATCTTTCGTAATTGCTCCTGTGAAAAGGTTTCTTCAACGTTGGCGTAGGTATACATTGACAATAAATAAAGTGGACATCCCTAGCCTTATGGTAACTATGCTAGGGGGATTAATTCTTTTTAAAAACAACCCTGTTCTGTGTCAGTATACGTTCATTTAAAGTGCTGTTAAAAATAAACTAAGCCGTTCTACAGTAGTTTTGGTGAAACATGTGGGAAAAGGGTTACAAGATTTCAAAAAAAGGAAGTTTCCTCTAGTAATTTTAATGCTAAAAAGTTCTGCTATTGCCCTGAGCAGCAAATTCATACTAATGGTGATGCTTCCAGCAGTCTATGCGAAATAGAATTCCAGCTATATAGCAAAAACAGATTCAGTGTTTTTAGATCATTTCAGTTACTGTGCATCTGCACACCTTAAGAAGTAGTATAAAATTCGTAAACAAAATTTGTAAAATTTGGTGATATAGGCATAAAATTATAACCAACCAACCTAGAACTTTTAGCAGATGTGGATAATGCCTTATTTCAACAAGGTAAAACCCATGCTGCATATGGCAAACACCTTACAGAAATGTCTGTGACGTACAGCAGCATGTGGGATACTGTGGTCTGCTAGATTCCTAAATTTATCCCCAATAAAAATTGGTCAGGATACCATGAAACACATAATCTATAACAATGGTTCGCATCCTGGGGGTTGCAGCCCTTTTAGAGACTGCAGGCTGTTTTCTAGTTGAGGTCATCACACTTTTTTACAGAGAATTTTATAATGAAGGTTTCCAACGCTTTCGTATTTCAATATGACTTCATTGCAACATTCTACTAATAGTTGTGACATAGATTTTTGATAGATTAAAGGAAATTACTTATGAAAGATTCATTACAGCGAATGCTTGAGAAATAAAAAAAAAAAGCCTGCCCATGTTCATGCGCAGTAAACATTTTATATTGTTTACATTATTTGCTATAGCAGGTTTTTACTGATTTTGCAAATGTCCGTCGCCACCGTGTTGTTAGTTGCTGCAGAGTTTGTTTAGGAATGGTGGCCACCAAAAGGTGACACTGTGCTCTTCCAGACTGATACCACCATGTTTCCAATGATGCAGTTGAAATAAGTCTTGTAGTTATACAAGTCGAACACAACACGGATTAAATTAAGAAACAATTTTTATCAACTTTTTTAGGCGTAGTAATAGTAACACCGATGTTATGGCATAGTTAGATGGTGAAACGTTTCACCATCTAACCATGCCATAACATCGGCGTTAACATTATGACACTTAAAAAACGTTGATAAAAATTGTTTCTTAATGTCTTACAGTTCATTGATAGGGTTTGTACAGATGGTGCACCAGCCTTTCTAGGGTCAATGTTGGGTTTAAACAGGAACAAAAGTGAAAAAACTTTCCTCCCCCACAAAGCAAAGGATATTCATTACATGATTCACCAATATATTTTTACTAGTAAAACTGTCCTAGCTCCTATACAAGAGGTACTTTGTTCTCTGATTAAATTGGGAATTGCATCAAATCTAGAGCCTTTTATATATACTTGTCTGTTTAAAGAACTCCATAAAGACAGGAATTTTAATCACAGATTCTTCTTTTTTTGCACTGCCGTTTGTTGGTTATTGAAACGAAATATTTCCAGCCGTGTATATTTGAGTTGAAAGATGAAATAAAGTTGTTCCTGTAAATTCAAGGGAAACACAATCTTGTGGGTTACTTTGTTGATGGAACTTGGGAGAAAAGAATTGCCTACTTAGCAAACATTTTATTCCAACCAAATAAGCTGAAACTGAAACGTCAGGGAAAGGAAATGCACATTATCCGATCGAAATGCACATATTCCAATCTTCAGGCATTTGTATCCAAGCTGTAAAACTGGCATCGGAAATCAAATATTTAAAAGATTATCATATTTGAAAACCTCTTCAGTGGTATAGAGATATCTGGAGGTGAGCTAGATAAAAATCTGAAAGTGGAGGTTACTGAGCACCTTGAAGTATTTGAAAAATGATTAAAAAAAAAAAAAACGAGCTCACAAAAAGAAACTCCACTTATGTGAAACCCATTGTCTGCTTCCTTGTATGTAAGCAGCACTAGCATATGCAGTGTGTGTATGGGGGGAGGGGGTTGATTGAGGTCATAACCTCAGCATTGCAATGCAATTTTGTATATATATACATATGAATATATGAAGTTGTAGTTCTGTGTAAACCCTCTCAAATAAGTCTATAACCCCCATCCCTTCCTTACGAATTTTCTGTGTATGCCAGTGATAGTCAACATATGAAATGAAGTACAGGATTAATTTTTGGTTTTGCGGAACAATTTTTCGGTTCATGGTTTATTTTGCGCTGAACTACTGCCTCATTAGCATGCTGTGTATAATTCATATCCAAATGTTTGTATGCTTACTTTCCGAGTTTTACTTCCATTTTCATCTTCATATCTCTACAAGAATGGGTTTTTCCACTTCTTCATATCAAAATAAAGGTAAGAAACAGACTGAATGTTGAGGATGACATGAGATTAGCTTTAGCCGATCAGCCTTAAATTTTGAAGCTTGTTGCTCAGATAAAAGGGTCATGTAGTAGTGTATAAATAAACCATCATAATAAAAAGTTAATTTCATTTTATGATCATGTTTTTAAAAATTTGTTTTAATGTGTTTTCCTTATTCTATGAAAAATGCTTTCATTATGCAAATGTGGTGGTGGGCAGGCAGGGGGTAGTCAAAATTATTTGGCCACTATAGAAAGGGTTACGACTTGAAGGTCGGGAAACACTGATCTTCAGGATCAAGCATAACCAGTACAGACAAACAAAAGTTCTTTGACAATTTGAAAAATCATGATAAATAGAAACTCAAGACTCTATACAACAGCTTCTCGACTTAGTGCTGCCATGGGTAGCAAAATGCTAAAAAGAGAAGGAGCCATTTCTTTCCAATATGGTCGTATGAACCATTGTTTTGTGCAATAAATGTTTTCTTTTGGTCTGGAAATTTTATCACATCTTATTTACCAGCTAACCCATTTTTTTCATAGGATTCAGGTAAATCACATTTCTACTTTTTTGTGTTGCAATTTTACTGTATTGTACTATTTGTGCATATAGTGTGTATAATGCTTTCTATCAATAAAATTGGAAATAGTTTTAGTTAATCATTTTACTTTATATTTGAATTATTTTATTCATTCATCTATTAGAATTTTCTGTGAAAATTTCCTTATTTCCAGTCGTTGGTTGACTCCTCTGTATCCTCTGCAAAACCACCGCAATCTGATATTATGTCATCTGTAATGTTTCAGCCAGATGGTCTTGATGCAGTTACTGTAACAGCCCTTCTTTCCATTAGGACTTGGCCTTTAGTTCGCTACTTGCTAGAGTTACTTAGAGTTACAAAACAGCCAGATAATTTTGATGCTACAGTATGGAGTAAGTAAAATATATGCAACAGTGCAGAATTCAATAAAGTTCCTTTTTATATTTATTATTTTAGCCATGTGGTTGTTGTACTGTTGATATGTTTGTCTGCTATTCAGAAAATCTATGATTGAATCCAAATGGTGCAATTTTTTCTACATATTCATTGTCTGGGACTTGATTCCTTAGATTACAGGAATTCAGACCTTTTGGAAATTGTGAGTTTGTGTGCAGTATGACCTTAGCTGGCTTTACATCACAGAAAGATAAACAGACAAATGAACATTTTTATTATTTTACTGTATCTCTGTACAATCAGAATACGTTCGTTCCCATAAGGGCAGGAAGGTATTAATGGGGTGACGGTGTGACCGGTTTCCAGAAGAGGGAAGAATGATGAGAGAGAAAGAAAGGGAAAACACCCAGAAATACATAATAGGAAGGATGGGAAGTCTTTGAGCTCTCGTTCTCATGTTAGAAAGCGAAAAAAATTTTGTTCTTTGGTACAGGGAGACTGATGTACAGCCAAAAATGTTATATATTGCATATACTTGGGTGTAAATATACATGCATTATTCTATATCCTGACGTCTTTGTCGTGATGACACGTTTTAACATCCCTTCCCTGGTGGTAGAAGTGAGGAACCATTCGTTTGCAATACGATGCAATATGTTTCGAATCTTAATGTCTATGACCTATACTATAAATATACTAGATCCAGTTATTTAATAAGATTTAATCAGGTATCCTATTATAAGTGAATCTTGCACACACTCTTTCATAGTATAAACCTTATACGTTAAATTTCAAACCCATTGTACCACACTATGAATGGATCATGTAAGCATAGGTTCTCTACCTCTGTTGACAATTGTGTTTAACCATGGAGTCAAAGCAAAAACAGATGCAGAGGGGGTATAAAATAAGACATGCTTATTTACACCTATGTACATATCGTACCCCTGCTTCAAAAGTGACACAAGTCAAAATTTGTCGATTTGCGTTTTCAGTAATTTTAAATTACACAACAATGAATAAACTATTGTGAAACTACCAAGGCTCTTACATTTCTCACGGAAACTATTGGAAGGTTGGATGTGTCGTTTCTTCTGACGATAGATATAATGTTACTTACCTTAATGATGTTTTTAGCTGGAATTCGAAACTTTTTTAGTTGTGTCAATTTGTGAAGCGGGGGTGTGATATAATATGCAACAGTTTTCGGTTTTGCATTAACCTTGGTATGTCAAAGAAAGAATTAATTTTCTAACATGGGAACGAGAGCTTATTGACCCTCATATTTTCCATCACATATTCATGGCCATTTTTTCTTATTTCCCTCTTATCATGCCGTTCTTCCAAAAACTACTACACTATCATTGCTTTGAGACCTTTCTGGCCCTGTGGGGGAACATCGTATTGTCATTCCATATATATATATATAT
>QLNU02003225.1:86883305-86907238 GCA_006491805.2 Dysdera silvatica | reverse complement strand
AAAATTAGAAATATATTCTCCATGATGTATTGTTAACAATTTTATTATTATAATGTACATATATAATCTCTTTTATTTATATATCACATGCTTATATGTTAATTATATAATTATAATCAACTATCTTTTGTCTAACATTCTCACCTCCCACAGCTGCATTCTTTTTATTAGCAAAGCAACTAGAGTTACAGATGTCTTAAACACTCCTGGATCATATTTATTCAAATATCGCTGACTATATCCAGTTCAGTTTGGGATGATCTAAAGTGGGATCTGAGATCATTTTTCCATCTACATTAAAGTGCTGAATTTACTTCGAGGCATAATATGGATCAGAAAACTCCCCAAGAATGCCCCTACTATAGACGTGCCTGCACTCTTACTTTTAACTCTTCATTACTCTCTGACATTTTAAATGACCATGCTGACCATACACACGTTTTTAAATTTTTACAAAGTACTGGGTTTTACAACAGTCTTTGATTTTACCATGTTTGGCGCAGTATAGCCCAGATGCTCTTGCGCCATAAAAAAGCCAAACAATCAATCAACAGCCTAGAAAAATTTCCTCACTGCTCAATAGCAAAACCTGGCTTAGCTTGATGTATAACAGTTTCAACCTGAACAGGGCTTACAATATTTTTCTAAAACGCATGTCCAAGGCTGTAACATGTTCTGAATTTTTAACTAATAAATCTTACAAACATGCCCCAAGGAGGCCTTGGATCACATGAGCTATCCTTAAATCCATTATTAACAGAGACCAGCTCCATGTTAAATACAGGAACATTCCTTTTAACCTTCTTTTAAAATCAAAATATATCTTTTAGCAGAATTTATTAATTACAATTCTGAGAGCAACTAAGAGGACCTATTTTAAAGCGAAGTTTAAACTCTACGTTGGAGACAGCAAGTCTAAGTAAAAAGCAATTCACCAAGCCCTAAACCGCAAGAAAATGCACATTTAATTAATCTAAGCTTTGAGAAATGTATATTTTCTGCTAAACTAAGAATGAAAAAATCACTCATATCTTTAAGAAAATGTGACTTTGCTGACATTCAGTATTATCATTCCGTATTCATCCTGCCAGTCGTTAGTAAAATCTTTGAAAAGGCCATACACAGTAGGCTTGGATCATTTTTTGAGAGAAGAAACATTCTATGCAAACATCAATACAGTTTTAGGAAACATATGTTAACTAGTTGCGCCGTCCTTAATATCAAAGAAACAATTACCGATGAAATAGATAACAGCAATTATGTAATAGGGTCCAGTTAGATCTCAAGTGTGTGTTTGAGAACATCAAACATAACAGTTTACTGATGAAATAAAAATGGTACAGTATTTGGGATATTTCTCTAAATTTGCTTAATTGCCACCTTTCCAACAGACAACAAGTTTTTATAGGTAAAATTTCCTCTCAATTCCCAAAGCTACTTCTATTGGCTTACCACAAAGAAGTTGTTTAGTCCCATTATTCTTTCCTTTAAATGACGACTTTCACGTGAACGTGCATCTTTGAGTGCCGTGTTGGTCGGTAATCCAATTCCCCCCTCCATTATTTTTTCCCCTTTATATTAACAATTTGTCTTTAACTGTCCTGAATAGTCTGTTATTTTTTATATGCTGATGACATGGCACTTTTTATTTCTGGAAAAAAATGTCAAAAAGTCAACTAAAACTTAGAGAACATATTAAACCGGCTATATATTAATAAATTTCAGCTTTTAAATGTAATAAAAACCAACTACATTATTTTTTATTCTCAGCAAAAAAAATTACATAACCATTCTCTAATTATTTTCTGTAACTCCAGTCTTCAAGAAACCAAATCAACTAAGCTACTTAGAGTAATTTTCAGTTCTAACTTAAACTGGAAAGAACACGTTTATGACCTCACTTATTCATTTAGCAAGTCTCTTGATAATCTTCTCGAGACTGAGACATGTTGCTCTATGCTACATTTTTATAATTCTGTATTTTACTCAAAATTTCTCCACTGTCTTGAGGTCTAGGGAATTACATATACCACCACCACTCTTCTTCAAGTGATGCCACGTAAAAGAAAAAAGCTCATACAAATAGTTAACTTCGCAAGTGATGATACAATCCCATACTCTTTGATAGAGCAGGCAGCAAGTCTTTGTAGCTTTATAAATATTTTTATGTTATATATGTAATCAGAAATTATCTCTATTAATTTTTTCTGTGTTAGGGCATTCGATCAAAAAATTTGGAGACTACCGCTCGAAGCAACTTAAGATTTGGATTTCTTTTAGAACTGTATGTCCTCTTGCAATGTGACCTCAGCTGTCCTTGAGCTATAAAACCTAAACAAAATAATACCAAAAATGTAGATGTTTGCAGTGTCATAAAACAGGGGTTATCAATCTCTTTTGCTTATACACCCTTTTCACCATATCTCAGGATGTGATTTCTTTTATATGCATCATCAGTACTGTCGCAGTTTGAGACTACCAATTTGTGTTCACAATATGCCTTCTTCCCCCTTGAAGCTGTGAAAGTCACTTTTGGGGGGAGCTTCTTCTTGAAAGCCCCTGTCATGAAACACACTTTTTTTTTCCTTAAGTGTATAAAATCAGATTGAAATTGCTTGCATTTGTATTACTAATGGCCATAGCTGGCTTTTCAAAATAGTCATCAAAGTACATTGGTTGTTTAATTCTTGATAATCCTGGACCTTTTAAATAATTGCCCAGTCCAGAATTGGAGTTTATGGTGTGTGAACGTTGCCTTCACCATACCTCTATTCATTATAGGGGTCTTGTAGTTGGAAGTGAAAAGGAAAATATTAAGTGAAGTATGGAATTAAAGAGAAATGTACACTTGAAAGAAAACTTTTAAATCTTTAAATGAAGGACAGGATCATATTAATATATGATTAGATGGGGATTCATGAAGCAGTTCATGCTAAAAGTAATATACATTCAGCATGTTCATAATACCAAGGTTCAACTGCATTGTATTATAGAGAAAAGGTAAATTCATCTTATAGAATCTTTTTATGGCCAATTATAGCATTTAGTTATTTTTTTAGATAAAAAATAAAATTAAACTTTTAAATATGAGAAAAATTCCTTGTATATATAGTTAGTAAGAATAAATATGTTTTAGTTTTATTTAGGGTTCCTAATTACTTTATATTCACAGGTTATGATCGACTTATACCTCAAGGAAAACCTGTTCTTTCAAATTCTGCATCTCCAGCACTAAATAAAGATCCTTTGTTGTCTGACAATCCAGTCACTGAAGAAAACCTTGATACCTCTTTTCCAATATCAAATAATCCATCCTCTAAAGGGAAAGTAAGCTTTCTATCTGTTTCTCTCTCTCTGTCAATTGTAATAGCTTCAAGTTTAAGACAATTTTCTAAAAATTTATTATTTTTAATATCAAAATGCTACTTCAAACACAAGAACCATAATCTAGTATTGTATAATACAAATAATTTAAATTTAACTAGTTGTCCTTTAATTTCATTATTATTGAATGATAATCAAATTACAGTTTCTAGTACTTTTATAAAAGTCCAGCTTATTTAGTTTATAATGTGGGGTGGATCATTAATAATTTTTAAATTTCATTTAATGCGTAAGAATTTAGTTTGAGTGGAAATAAGCATTGCCTCATTTAGTCTTTTATTAAAAAACGAAAAGTGGTATGAAAGAATTTGTAAATACTTTATTTATTAATATCAGAAGCTGCTTACACTTATTGCAATAAACAGCAATACACAATATGCTGATTCTTTTTTTTAAATATCTATAATACATGGCAGAATTTTTAGTGACTATTTATGCCTTCTCCATTGAAATAAAGATATGTAAAATTGAAAAATTATTTTGTGTATTTTTTTTTTTTAATCCTATTTTTATAAATTTCTTCACCATACAAAGCGATCTGTGAATTTCTTAATTATTGCTTTAAAAAATTATTTTCACCATTCATTAAAGCAACTTTCAAGTCGGAAGGAGGTAATGACTGGCAAGCGCAAGTCTTCAAGACTTGCTGCTTCAAATCATGAAAATGTATTATGCATTGAAGATAACAATGGTAAGTTTTAGAACATTTGTCCATAACAAATGTGTATAAAACGGAATAACTGTAAAGATCTTTCAACAGATTTTAATAATACAGGGTTTGTCCCAGAAGTTCCCGGAATGATTTTTTGTAGTTGGCAACGCTGGCTGACGGGGCGGAGCTTCGGGCGGAGAAGTTGGTGGGGGATCTGAGCTTGGAAACGAGACCGGTATCAGTCGCCTGCGGGCAGTTGTTGAGGCAGGGTCACGCTCCGCGCAGAGGTATCTACTGCACCCTCGTCGATCAAAAAATGGACCAGTTTTTGGAGCAGCGTTATGCAATCAAATTTTGTGTGAAACTGGGTAAAAACGGGGCGGAGACACTCGAAATGCTTCGGAAAGCCTACGGTGACGGGGCGATGAAAAAAAGCCAAACTTTCATGTGGCACAAGCGGTTCCGGGAAGGTCGGGAGTCCGTCAACGACGACGACCGCTCTGGACGCCCGTCGACATCACAAACGGACGACTCGGTGCAAAAAGTGCGTCAAGTTTTGGACAATGACCGACGATTAAGTGTTCGGGTGATTGCAGAGGAGTGTGGAATACCCAAAACAATCGTTCATCGCATTTTAACGGAGGATCTTCAAATGAGGAAAGTCTGCTCGAAAATGGTGCCAAAAGTCCTGACGAGTGAGATGAAGGAGCAGCGTTTGTTGAAGTGCCAGGAATTGCATGAACGCTACGAAACGGACCCAGAATTTTTGGACAGAGTGATCACAGGGGACGAGACGTGGATTTTTCAGTACGATCCCGAATCAAAGCGCCAGAGCAGCGAGTGGCACACCAAGGAGTCTCCTCGCCCGAAAAAAGCAAGGATGAGCAAATCGCGAATCAAGGCAATGCTCATTGTGTTTTTTGACAGAAAAGGTATAGTTCACAGTGAATTCGTGCCACAAAGACAAACAGTCAACAAGGAGTTTTACTGTGAAGTGCTCAAACGGTTGCGCAACAGGGTTCGACGCGTCCGAAACGAAATTCACGACAATTGGATCTTGCACCATGACAACGCATCAACCCACACCGCACTCATTGTCTCCGAGTTGCTGGCCAAAATGGGTGTGGCAATGCTGCCCCAGCCACCGTACAGCCCCGATCTGGCACCAGCGGATTTCTTTTTGTTCCCAAGGATCAAAAGAACCCTGAAAGGAACTCGGCATGGGACGCTGGAGGCGCTAAATGCAGCCACGACGACCTCACTGAAGGAGATTCCCATTGACGAATTCCAGGGCGCCTTCAATGATTGGGTGAAGCATTGGCAACGGTGCATCGAAGCAGGGGGAGAATACTTTGAAAAGTTCTGAAAAGATTGTAAACTGATATTGAATAAATGATTTTAAAAAAATCATTCCGGGAACTTTTGGGACAAACCCTGTATACCTGTAGAATATTGAGATTATCATAACCAGTCTTTCGTATAATTTAAATAATCATCATCTCTTATCTTTGCCATTGAGTTAAAGAATTGTAATCGGTTCAAGTAACTATATGTAATTTGGCAAGAAATAAATTGAATATATTTTTTTTTATTGCACTTTTTCTGTGTTTCACCTAATACTTATTACAGTATTTGATTATATGAAAACTTACAAATACCGGGAACTTGTTCAGTCCCAATTGTTGTCTGTAGTGTGCTTTCTACTGCATGTTAATGAAATATCATAAGTGGAGCTTTCTCTGTATAATTTTGTATATTGCAGTTTTAAAAAATAATATTGCGATTTTTTTTAAATTTTTTTTTACCTTAAGTTAATATTTTTTGTTGCATTAAAATGTTCGCAATCATTCATTTGTTGCACTAATCTACTGCCAAATTTTAATAAACTGAATTTCTTGAGGAAGCATATGTCAGTTATGTATAACATATATATTTGTTTTGTTTTCTCATTAACTTTACCAATATAATACTTTAGATGAAAGCAATCCTGATGAACCAACAAGTTGCAAAAAACAAAAACTCATTAACAAAACTGAGGTACTGAAAATTCCAGCTTTAAGTGCTGAACAGAATAAAAGTGCAGGAGTTTTGATTTCCAAATATTCTAGAGGTAATAAAAATGTTTAATTTTATCAAGGAGAAGTAAATTTTGGCCTTTAGTTAGTGAAGTTTGTATCTAACAACGGAACTTTTTATCATTTTCGTCGCAGCTGGAGTCGACACTAGGATTATGTCCAGGGTTTAAGCTGCAGTCGCATTTTTCGCAAAATGTGAAGAAAAATTTATTGCCCATCGCGAAAATGCGACAGGCATTTTTAACCACAGTTTATTCTCTGAAAACAGGATTTCTCGATTCCAGAATATCCGTTTTGCACTTCAGCGATCTTTTCTTGTTCCTTTTTGTTTCCTCTTCAAAATTCTTAACAGCACCTGTTAAGCATCGTTGATATAAATAATTTCATGGATAGGGTTCTTGGAACAACGAAAGCAACTAATATTTTTTAGCATTTTGCTACAACTTTTTTCCCATTTTAGCATTTTTGCGACAGCATGTTTTGAGCCAGCTTAAACCCTGATTACGTTTTTAACGCTGATTCAAAATGTGTTTATTTTTTTACAAAACTCATTTTTCTAGCAATTATGACCACTTAAAGGTGATGAGTTGGCTACGTTTTGGCAAGGAATTTATACATTGTGGTATGCTTAAGATTTGGCTCAAAGTCGTTTTTTAACCAACCTAGTCTAAACCTCTCTAGTAGATCACTCAATGAGTGTAGTTCATTTTAAGCCTTTCGCTAATCTCATATGCTTACAAGATTTATAATTTCTTAAAATCTGATTGCTTTTCATTTTGGTTGAATCAATGTGCATAAGATTGAATTGTAATAAACAGAATGAAAATTGATGTAGCCTAAGAGTAAATACCATAAACGTTGTAACGAAACCTATTTTACTTTAAAATGCATTTCCTTTTGCAATTTTGCATATTTTGATAAGTTTTTGATGCACAAAACAATTATTTTCTGTGTTTCTGCCGGTTATTGCCACTTCTGTATTCATGCCAGTTTTAATCAGTTGTAACCTGTGGTTTTAACCGCCTTGGCAGGAACTCGCCAACCCTGATTGTGACAGCTATTCATTTTTAAAATGTACACATTGTCATACTTTTTTGTTTTCCCCATTTTTACATACAGTTCCACTGCCATTAAAAGATTATAATATTTTATTTAACGAAATTCAGATTAAAATTTCTCATCAAAAGGTCACCAATTTGTCAGCTTTAAGAGGTTATAATTGCTCGAAAAGTTAGTTTTGCGGAAAACAAAAGATATATTCTGAATCATTATTAAAGACTATACAAAATAATTGTGGTGTTGACTCCAGGTGTTATGAACATGGTAAAAGGTTCCCTTGTAAGTAGATTTTTAAACTGGAGAAAGTTATTCACTAATTTTTAATGTGTGCATCAACCATAAACTGCAAATGCAATAATGCCATGAAATAATAAATAACAAGATGGTTCAATAGTTGTCTGCTGAGCTAATTGAATTTATCATCAAAAACCACTGTTTTTCATCTTTTGATCAGTGGTTCACAACCTTCTTCAAGCCATAACCCACTTTTATTGTAGCCAAGTAATCCATGACCCCCACCCTGTTTGCTCGCCACTGCCACATTTTCATAATAAAAACATTTTTAACTGAGTAAAAAATATTATATTAATGTATATTATAGATATAAAGTTAACAACCATTAGTAAAATATTGCAATGTGTGTAGCCATGTTGAAATATAAAAGCGTTGGAAACATTTGGTATAAAATTCCTTACAAAAATAATTGCAACTAAAAATAGTTGTGGTGACCCCCCCCCTCCCAGAAACCAGTTTGCGACCCCCAGATTAGGAAATACTGCTTTAAATTGTTAAGCAGTAGAAGTTAAGGTAGTCAAAATGCAAAAGACCATATAAAAGATGTCAGTGTAGTTCATCTTCCTCCATTTAATAATCCCTGTGGATAACTTGGATGCTATTATAACAATTAACATTCTAAGAGACATAATTTTTTTTTTACATCCTAAGACTACACTATGGGTTGTTTGAAACAGAACTAATGATTTATCAGAATCATGCTGTGAGTACAAATAAGCTTACTAGTAATAAAATTTGGTTTAGAGGCAGTAGTTGTAGCTACCTTGACATTGTTTTAAAATAAAAAGAGAAATTTATATAAATACAGCCACTTATCATTCTTAACTGTACATCCATAGCTGTCACTATGCATGATGCAAATTATGGGACAGATGCTGTTTGAAAAAATTGGAATTAAATGTGTGTTTGCATTATAATTCTAGTGACTGTTTTTTTGTTTTAATCTTGAGGATTGTTTTTTAGCTGAATTTTGTAAGAAATTTAGGGCTGAAGAATTTCCTGAATTTGAAGAATATTTCCAAAATCAACCATCTGCAGTATCTGAAGTAAGGTCGAATTGTCTATTATCACTCGAGAAGGAAGGTGGGAAGCTATTAAAGCCACTGATAGTAGATTCAATGCAATTTCTCAAGAATCCAAAGAAGCAAAAGAAAAACTATCAAAAAGGCATGTATACATTAGTAATTTCACTTGATGTTATTCAGAAAAGCCTTTCTTTTTTAAAAAGAAAAACGTATTAAATTCTGATGGTCTGTAAAAAAATTCTGTTTGCCGAAAATGTCATATTTTACTTAATTATTAGCTGAATAGGAAGTACATTTTTAAAGCAATAATTAAGTAGTATTAAATGTTGGTAGTATTGTATCTTGGTGTTACTGGCTTTTTATAGCATAGTGACATAACGTTATCAATGAGCATCACGCCAACATGATGGACAAAAAACATTTATTGCAACGTGAGAAGGTAATTAAATAAATAAAACCAGCAAGATTATTAAAATGTAAATATAGCACTGTCCATTAGCTATAGCTTAAAGCACATAAGGTTTACATATCTCAGAGATTATGGCAGTGGGTACATAATGCGGCTCAACACTAAGCAATAACTTTTAAATAATAAAAGCAATAAATCTGGGGGTAGGTAGGGAGTAAACTTCTGAACTGCTTATGTACTCCATCCATTGATGAACAAGCCCCACATTTGTATAGGCTCGCAGAGATAGGGTATGACATGCACATCATGTCGATCATGCCACAATACCAATGTTATACATTGTAGTTCTTGATACTAGAGCAGACATATTGATGCATTTTGGAATAACTTTGCTTTCTTTTACCAGAAACTAAATACAGCAAACTCGAACTAAACCCATAGTATTGCTACTGTATTTTTAATTTATTTTGCTACAGTGTCCCCTACCGCTGGAATATTTATTGGAAGCAGAAAAATAGAAGGTGATAAGAAGGGCAGGAGAGTAATTGGTGTGTAGAGTTTAATGCAGGGTGTCTACCGATCCAGAAAACCTGGAAAAATCAGTGAAATTTGAAATACAAAGGCCCAAGTCAGGGAAATTTGAAATTCATTGTTATAATAAATAACTTATTAAAATAATTTTCCTGAACTGTGCTTTTCATACCACATTACCTACTGAAAAATTTGAAAAACTTGTACTTTTGACTAAACTTCTTCCAAAAGTTACCATTTTGCACCAAAACTAATATAATTTATATAAAATTATTAAACCCATATATTTCTCAGGAGAAAATGTTTGCCAAATATATAACTAAAACTTGAAAAAATAAGTGTTTTTGCTAAATTTTCTAATCTGTAAGAGATTTTGGTCATACCAACCTCCTTTGCCTTATAGTCATGCACAATTTAAACGGAATAGAAGATGCAGCGTCAGCTTTGCGATTATATAGTTAAACTCTTTTATAATGAACTTGAAAAGGGTGGAATGGAAATGTTGCTGTAAATATTTAATTAGTGCAAGTTTTTAGTGTAAAGAAATACACTTTTTAATACAGCTTTTGAATTTGTAAATTTACTTTAATTGAGTTATAAATGGCTTTGGGGTGTCATTAATGGATTTTATGGTCTTATGAAACTTATTTTGTTTACACAAATTTTAATGCGTTGTGTGTTATTTACTGTAATTAGTGACTGAAAATCGATTAAGATTTGGTCTGGAAACCTGGAAAAGTCAGGGAAGTTTGAAACAGAATGTGGGTAGACACCCTGTTAATAGGGCCTTCCATGCAACACTGAAAGAGGGTGTAGATTTGTGATTATTAGAGCCTGGATTATATGTACTAAAAAACAGCAAAATATGCACTAAAAAGCCTCAAAATATGCCTTAAAGAACCTCAAAGTGTCCATGTATATGTGCTTAAGATGTACTAGTATATGTACTTAAATTTTTTTAACGCTTGAAAATCAAAATCCTGCTTAAAACAAATAGATTTATTGTTAACTTTTTTGAAATTGTGAAATTTCTTTTTTATTTGATAAAACTGCTTTAATGTGCCACACCAAAGTTTTTAAAAAATATATTCGATCTTTTGAGAAAGATAATTTTTATTAAATGTAAACACATTCTAATTGTTTAATATGTGATTGTGATAATAATTACATATTAAACAATTAGAATGTTTAATATGTGATTTTGATAATAATTGTCAAAGAAGATAATTTAGAATATTGATCAAACTTTTCTCATCAAAACTCTGACATCATCACGAAATTTAAGGATTTATATATATTTTTGATACACCATAGCTTTAGCTGTGCATGTTGCATGAAATATAAAGAAACAATTTAATTAGACAATAAATGGCTATTATGAAAATAACTTCCCATTTTAACAGCTATATGAATTTGTATTATATGTAAATAACGTAAATTTCCTGTTGTCCACTGTCATAATTACATTTTAAAAAATCCAATCCTATTGACATGGCTAATTAATTTGATCAATACAGGATGATAACCTTTTTTTCCCGTATATTTGAAGCATCTGATTGTATATTTATTGGTTTTTATGTTTTAAAGCTGGAAATATAATTAATCTAAATGTAATGTAAATTTTTTTCTCCAGATGAATGCAAGAATATTGTCCCTCTTGATGAATACTATTTTGCAGAAATGAAATCAAAAGTTTTGCCACCATTGGATCCAGTTTCATATGTATATAGTGTAAGCTCTTATTAATAATTTTACCTTAATCACATTCTGTTTTAATTGAATATAAATTCAATTTAATAATAAAATATGAGAAAGTAATAATTATAAATATTGTACTCAATAATTTTTCTTCCCTTTGTGATTTAGTTTTTTATAGAGTCACGGTAACATTTTTACTGCATATTTGAACGGCAAATCAATCTTGATTATTTAATTATTTCTGATGTTTCATTGACTGGTTTAATTTTATTCATATTTCAGTTATACACTGCATATTTCTCGAGACTTTTCATCATACGTTAACCTTAAACTTTATTTTTCATAGCTTATTTGTTAAAAATATATTTTTGTCTTGTACAGTACCAGTACCTTGAATTATACTAGTAAGGACATAGTCGATTGAAAATGTAAAAAAAAAAGTATATATATGAACTGAGTATTTACCTCATAGACCTTTTTAGAATACTTTTTATCATAAACTTATATATATTTTTAAATATAATCCCACTCCCAGTAATTCATATCACAGTCTTGGGGCATAAAACATACGGATGCTAATTACTAAAATCTTACTGAATTGAAGTATATGAATAAAAAGTTTCAAAATAGGTCTTGTATATGGGTTCAGACAAAAGTTTTACAATTGTGTGTATATTAAATGTGTGCAAAAGCTTCTTTATGTTTTATTTTAAAATATTTTTAATTGTGTGTTTGTTTCTCCTTCCAGTGTACTTTTTGCAAAATTTATTTATTTGGGAATATTGAAGTTATTGATCATACTCTGAAGCATATTGCTGATATGCGTGAAAAAAGCAAACCAAAGACTTTTTCATGTCCTTTCTTTATTCATCGTTACATTTCTAGTGCAAGCTGTTTGTATGAATTCTCCACAAAAGAAGAAAGAAAAAAACATGTCACTGACGTAGGTTTCTGTTGTAATTATTTTAGTGTTAATTTTCAATTTTTTTTTATTATAGTGCAAGACAAATACTGAAGCTTCCTAATGATGCAAGTAATGAACTTGAGATCATTTTATGTTAACTTTTGTCATAAAGAATCGATTAAGGAATTTTATTTTAAGTTATATTAATTATAACTTTAGCTCAAATATTCAATAAAAATTGTTTTACATATAGCATGCATGCATTAAATATCAAATAATGATAATAAATATACAGTATTTCATTATTTCATCTACACTTTTGAGAATGAGCCCTGCGGTGGTGCAGTGTGGTAACGTATTCTCCTAGGGCGCCGCTAATCCGGGTTCGACTCCCAGCAGTGCAAAAAGAACGCTTACTCAGAGATTTCATAAAGATCACTGTAGTCCAGGGTTTGGTTCCCTAGACCATAAGAGGTTCGGATTCCTCGGAAAACAGTAGGTCCGGGCGCAGCATGACCATTGTAGTCTTTGAGCCGTAAAACCAAAAAAAAAAAAAACTTTTTAGAATGTAATATACATGCAGTAAAGTGAATCTTAGAAACTTTAGGCAGTCAAGCAAAATCAGCAAGACTACTATAAATTTTTATCATAAATTTAAGAAACACGATAAAAAAGCATGAGAATTAAATTTTTTACTCGCACCTGTTTAAGACACCTATATAAAACATTTTAAATATTTGTTTGTAAAATGTGTTGCAGACACGTATATATACATACACACAGTGGCCAAAATATTATAGACATACCTCACTCTAAGTTCGAGTCTGTTAATGAAGAACGGTAGCATCGTAACAAGGAGCTTCATATAAAAGGCACACTCGGCATCACAAGAACTAGTTATTGTTACAATTAGCCTAAACATGGGTAAAACGAAAAAAATTAAACGAAGCATGATTGTGGAGGCAAGTAGGAGTAGTTCAAGCATTTGTAAGACTGTTAATATTCTTGACTTTTCTTGTGTAACACTATCTTGGGTGTTTGGAGAATGTCAGAGGGGCTAAAAAACTTCAAAGAATAAGAAGAATTGTGGTCAAAAATTATTTTTAAATGAACGAAAGTGATACCAGGTGAAGGACAAATTATAAACAGCAACAAGACGACAGGTTGCAGATGCAGGTGCATCACAAAGCATATTCAAACACATAACATGGCGGACATTGCTATGGATTTATTTTTCACAGATGAAGGCTGTTAAGGATGCCTTTGCTATTACTAAAAAATAGGAAAGCTGTGGGTCCAGGAACATGAAAATGGGGCATTTGACAAATGGAAAAGGGTTGCTTGGCCCAATGAGCCTTGATTCTTTCTCCACCATGCTAATGGCAAGATCAGAATACGGCACAAACAGCATGAATCCATAAGCACGTCCTACCTATTGACAGCCATTTGAGTGGGTGATGGTACTATAATGATCTGAGGAATATTTTCCTGGACTACATTTGATCTTTTAATACCACTGGAATAATAATAATAAATAATATCCTTAAACACTAGTGTGTATCATAACATTATTTCTAACCAAATGTTCCCATTTATGGCTACAGTATTGCCTGATGTAAATGGTCATTTTTCAACAGAAAAACACACCCACTCACCTTGCTTGACTGGGCTAATATTGGTTTAAAGGCCCTGCGGTGATGCAGTGGTAATACATTCGCCTAGTTCTCTTATCTATCTCTTCTGTCTCTTATCTCTCTATCCCTTATTTTATCTCAGGTTCAACTCCCAGCTGCCGGGGGTGGGGGGGGGGTTTAAAACTTATCAATTAACTGTTTACCATAGTCTGGTGGTCGGTTTCCTAGGCTTTAAGAAGTTGAGATTCCTTGGAAAATTGTAGGTCCTTGTGCAACATAACTCTCACTGTCCTTGTGCCATAAAATTCAAATAGATCAGTTTGAAGAATATGATTCTGAGTTTGCCACCTATTAGCCATTGAGAACATCTTCTATATTGTCCCTTTGGGTATCCACCCAAAATGTGGGAACCCTGTGGGAAGCCACCAACTGGGTCCTTCACCACGGTAGCTCCGATGCTACCGTCTTCTATGACTCTCAGGCTGCTTTGCTTGGCCTCCAGGCCGATCCTGCTGTTTGGCCGGTCTGCCCCATTGTCCAGGACATTGTGGTCGCGGCGGCTAGATGTGCGGATGAGGGGAGGTCTGTGACGTACTGTTGGATTCCTGGCCACACCGGCATTCATGGTAATGAAATTGCGGACACTTGGGCGCATCGTGCCCTAGAGGATGTAAACGGATCCTGCAGTAACAGACCCTCCCCGCACAACCCCTCTCTCTCCTGCCATATCAGGAGTCTGAAGGACACCTTTCGAAGTGACATGGTGAACCTCTTGATAAGAGACATTATGGGACACTTCCGATCATTGTTCGAGGTGCGAAAGTCGCCATACTTTCTTTCCGATTGTCTCCCAAGGGGGGCACAGAACAGATTGCATTGTTTCAGAATTGGCTGTGCATTCACCAACCAGTACCTACATCGCATGAGGCAACTCCTGTCGCCCGTGTGCCTCCAGTGTCAGGAAGGTGCTGACGAAACACTGGAACACATTCTTTTGCAGTTCCCGGCCTACAGCCACCTCAGGGAGGAGCTCCTTCTCGCCTGCCGCCATTTAGGCCTCGCCTCGCCACCAGGTCTGTCCGACCTCCTGGATCCCACCGGATCCCCCCGCCTTCGCGCTGCCTCCGTGGCTGTGCTAAACACCTTCCTTTCCGGTCTTGGCCGGTTCCTGTAGGTTCCTCGGCTAGCCCAAGGGGGTGTCTCCGGTTCTGCTGCCTGGGCTGTGGCCGTTCCCCTCAGCGGCTGGTTTCGGCTTGTGTTGAATGACGACTTTACATAAACGTGCATCTTTGAATGCCGTGTTGGTCAGCAATCCATTTCCCCCTTCAGCCGCCTCGGCGATTGAGTACGCTGTTCAAGCGTCCTGTCTGGGATTACAGCGCCGCCTCCGGCGGCCACCCTTCCCAATGAAACCCTTGCACAATCCTCCTCCTCCTCCCTTTGGGTATCATATGCCCAGGTTTAAAATAGTTGTGTTGAATCACTCTGTGTCATGATGTTTTTCGCAAGTGAAGATTTTGTGAGTCACGTCAGTGTGAATGAAAGGGCAGAAATTAACGATTAAAGAAAAATTCCCACTTCTCATAGGAAATCCCCCACAAATGATTAAAAGTCATTAACACTTTTTGAGAGTATTTTTGATTCTGATTGTAAATATGTAACAAGCTTTGTAGGGAAGTGGCTTTTTTCGTGACTTCAAATTGCAATGGGAGTTTTGTAGAAAAAACATATTTCTATGATTTGCACCATAATCCAACATTGCGAAGGTCATCATTACGACAGCGCGTAAAGGCTCGTCGGTGCAAGGCTCTAATGACAGATGCTTCGTTCACTGCCAAGTGATGAAGTCAAGTCGAGATACCTATCAGTATGCGTTGGTTTCCTAAACACCGTAGTCAACAGTCGCCCATGCCCATCTCTATTTATCCGAACATCTAAGAAGGGTAATGAACAGCTATCTTCTTCCTCTAACGTAAATTGAATATGAGGGTTCAAGCTGTTCAAATAGAGATGAAAATCAGCAACTGAAGACCTTGGTAGGATAACGAAAGTATCATCGACGTATTGCTTCCACACCTTGACACAGTAAATTCACTCATCTAAAGCACTGTTTTCAAATGCCTCCATACACAAATTTGCCACCACACGTGAAACAGGCGACCCCATCCCCATATCTCTGTTCTGTAGATAAAATCTATCCTTGAAGCCGAAACCTGTGGGATTCAAACAAACCACTTATCTCTTCCGGACTAAGGCTAGTTCTTTCTTCCAGGCTTCCATCATGCCTCAGTCGCTCCAACGCTGCTGATACCGCCAAATTTGTTGGAATACAGGTGAAAAGTGAAACAACACTAAAAGGCACCATAGCATCATCGGGAGCGATTTTTACGTTTCTGATAGAAGAAATAAACTCCTCAGAGGTAGACACCAACCATTCAGAGGATTCACAAACAACGGAGTCGCGAGTAAAGTTTCTCATCCAGTTTCGACTCTTTGTGAAGTTTTAGCAGGCAACCATTCATCTGCCTCTCAATACAACCAGTAGGGTCTTTATCTACAACGGAATAGGTATCGCCATCATTTAAAAGTGACATTACTTTATCATCGTAAACCGACCTATCCATCACAACAGTAGTACGACCCTTATCTGCCGGTAAGACCACAACCTCTTCACTGTCTCTGAGGGCTTTCCGCTTAGGAACAGAAAGATTATCCACAAGTGCCTTACGTTCAAATAACACTCTCGAAACCTCCACGCTCACTTCAGCAAATACATTCTCCGTCACGTTCCATAAAGCCTGTTCAATTACCAAAAGGATTTTTGGAACCGAAATCTATGAAGGCGTAGATACAAAATTCAATCCACTTGATGGCACAGAAGTTTCGCAATCACTCAGGTGTCACTTAGAAAGGTTGAGAACCCAACAGGAGTCCATTTGACTGCTATTCTTGTAGTGGTTTCGCTTGTGCTCCATTCTCAACTTCTCGAGCTGTGACCTTCGCAATGTTGAATTACGACGCAACAAAAGCGTGTTGAAAAAGAATGGTTACCCGACTAAATTTATCACCCATAACCAATGTGATGTAAGTGGTAGAAACAGGAATGTAGAGGATGCAGCTAGGAAAACATCGGTGGCTTTGCCCTATGTGGCAGGTCAGTTGTATCAGAAAAGTTGTCGTGAATTCTTCGTCATGTGAATGTTAAGGCCTACTACAAACCTGTCTACACCTTACGAGATCTATTACTTAAAGTCGAGGATTGCGTCTCTAAGGAGAAAAAACTGGTGCTATTTACCAAATTCCATGTGGAGACTGTGACAAGGTGTATGTTAGACAGACTGGAAGATCGATATGTCTACTAGGGAAGGAGCATATGCATGCGGTAGCTAGAGGAGACGATTCAAGCCAGTTAGCTGAACATGCCTTTAGGGAAAATCACGAACAAGATTGGTCCCACCTTGTTTGGCACAGAATGACCCTTGCGCCATAAAACTACAACCAACGAACCAGATTGGCATTCGATGAAAGTATTACATCAAAATGTGATGAATGTGGGTAGTAGATTTTTTCTGGAATCATGGGAAACATACAGTTTGAGGAGTCATGCAATAAGCATCGCAAAACCTCTACCAAAACCTTACAGGATTTTTGCTAAACCTTGAGTTGCAGGTGATTATCTGACGTCATTGGGTGCGGGAGTTTCCTGGACAAACATTACACATAGCATTTTAATGAAAATTTCTTAAGTGCGTAAATTGCTTAACTGCGTAGCATTTTGTACCCACATTGATGTGCACTTAAAGGTTTGACTTAGAAAAGGAGAAAGAGGGATTTGTTTTGAAAATCGAAGTCAGATTCGATTATGTTTTTTTTTTTAAGTCTGTGAACTTAATAGATAGACTTAGTACATATATATAAAATATACTTTTGTTGTAATAATAATATTCTAAATGCTCCAGGTTCATTCCACTGATTCACTGTCATGCTTAATATGCAGTCTTCCATTTCGTTCATCTGCTGATCTGTCTCAACATATGAAAAGATCACATTTTCCATGTGAAATGCCATATACATGTCCGGTTTGTGTCTATCGATCATCACTACACAAAGAAGTTCTTGAGCACTTCCAATTGGTACGTTTTAAGATTTAAAAATCTTCAAATATAGTATTATCTAATTTATGAATATAACTACTGTACTATAAGTATTGTGCGGTGATCTTCACTGTTCTTATATTATTAGAATTCAACTGAAATTGTGTTGTATAAGTGGCTTGAGTAGGTACTTCTTGTATATGTGCACATCCATTAATTGTATGTGATGGGACTATTTAATAAAAAAAAAAACAATAAAAAATAAAATAAAAAGTAAAATAAAAAAAATGCTGGAACCAACTTTTACATACTTAGTGTTCTAATTACAGTGGCAAAATGAATTCAAGTTGGTATGATCTTTCACTTTTCTAGTTTGTTAAATTCAACAGCATACTGGACATATAACCATCCTGTGTAATCATTAGCTACGCTAACTAAGGGCTGGTTGAATGCTTGTTCTTCCATAGTCCATCATAGTTAACCACATTTCATTCATAGCTATATGCCTTTGCCAATCATTTTCAGTGTTTTTCATTTTGCTTGCTTTATCCAGACAGCCTAAAGGTTTTTTTTCTTTTCAATGCACTGGTCTGTATAGACAGAATTAATTTACCCCCCACTCACAAAAAAAAAGGAAAAACAATTACACATGACAAACAGGAGAGAAAATGCATAAACTAAAACATAAGCAAAAAGCAAAACGAGCCTGAGGTACATCAGAAGTGCAACACAGGCAGAAGCACCAATCTTGCTACAGGAAGGTCAAACCTCTGACCTCCGAATACCTAGCATGCAAAATCTTCCCTGATGAAGCAAAATGGGCTGGGAGGTGATTAGTGTTCAGCACTTGCACAGAGAGAGAGGACACAGTAGACTGTCTAAGATTCCGATATTATGTAAGTGTGAAGCAAGGCAGTTGTGTCTTGTTATGAGTCTAAATACCACAATAGCCTTTTCTCTGGATGGATCTAAAAATTTGGCAACAGACTCTACATGGCTTGCTCTACACTCTTTCTGTAAGGCTGATTTTATGGATAACCAATCCTGTGATAAATAGTAAATGCAGAAACGTCGTAAGTTGTGTCATGGAGTGTAGACTAAATGATATTTGTGTCTTTTGCTAGGAAATCTGCTGCATTGTTTCCTTGGATACCACAATGAAATCCAGTAGGGTTTTTTTTTTCTTTTTCATTAACTTTTTTTTAGTGAGGATCTGAAATTCATGACTGCCTGATGAGTAGCAGGAAAAAGTAATAGTTTGCAATGGCTTGGATAGCATCCCTTGTGTCTGAGAGGATTGCCAAGTATAAAAAGACTCAATCTCTTACGTTTCAAGAATTTCAAGAAAATGCGGATTACTTCGATTTCTCCTTTGAAAACTGTGCTTTTGGGGTCTAGTAATAATAAATCAGAAGAATGGTTTCAGAATATGCCAATAACTGATCTGTCCTCCTCCTCCTCAGTCTTAAACTATTAGGGAACTTTTTTTTTTTTTTCTTTGCTGGGCCTGCACCAAGCTGCCAAGATGATAGCCTTATAGAGCTGTTGAGTATAACTTTTGTTTTTTTAAAATAAAAGTTCAACTTAATCCCCTCACTAACAGTTTCATCTTGAAATTGTAAATAATTTGTTGCCAAAATAACTATGTCACGTAAAAATAAGATGATTTAACATATTTCATTTTTCATTGCTCTTTTACTGGTAATTTTCTACTTGGGAAACACTTCACAAGGCTGAAATAAAAAGTTTTAAAGAGACATACAGTATTTCCTTGTCTCTCTCTTGTGGCAATTCTAATGTCTTTGCTATCCTTATTATATCAAATAGAAGGAACTTTGAATTTTCTTGAGTAATTATCAAAATGGCTTCTTCCATCTATAGTATTTTGCTATAAAAATTATTGTAAAATAAAATAGGTATTTTTCAAATCTTTGAAATGTAAAGGTATTCTCATTTGCTTTTTCAATCTTAGCCAAGAACACAAATCAACATAGCAATTTTGTGTAAAGTTCAGTGCTATTTTGTAATCAGTAACACATCTGATACATTAACATTTATCTGGTGATATGCAGTGTTACTTTCCATAAGGGACACCTCTGAATAAGGGAATCTCAATGTAGGGTTCTCAGTATATGTATGTATCAACACATTTACCTCCGAAGGAGGGACACCTCTATTTAAAAGACAAAATTTATGGTCCCCTGGGTGTTCCTTATTGGGAAGTAACACTGCATTTCCAATTGTATATGCATACTGTAATTTTGTGGGGTTTTCTGTTCTCACTTTGCAGGTTCACAAGGATGATCCTCACCTTATTTGTCCTTTTTGTTTAAAAATGTGCTCACCAACACGAACAGATGATCCAGTGTTATTTACTAATGCATTTAGCAAACACCTTTTTAAGCATCAAGATAGGGGTCAAAATGTGAAATGCCCGTCATGCTGTCTTCTTTTTTTCACGTATGAAGAACTTTATGCTCATGCAATAAGAGATCATGCATCTTTCTTGAATTCTGCAGGTATATTGATTTTATATTACTTAGAAACTGGGGTTTTCTTTTTAATAATGTAAGTAAATATTAAAAAGAAAATTAAGAGCCGTTTTCTATATAATTTTGAAAATTCTTTATGGTTCCCAACTTGGGGTTCACGGGCAGGTTTCTGGGGGGTCGCCACAACTATTTTTAGTTGCAATTATTTTTATAAGGAATTTCATACCAAATGTTTCCAACGCTTTTGCATTTTAACATGTCTACACATATTGCAATGTTCTGCTAATAGTTGTTAACTTATATATATATATCATATTCAACCATTATCTATCCACTGCTGGATGAAGGTCTCTCCAAATGCTTTCCACACAAGTCTATCCTGAGCAATTCGTTTCCACGTCACCCCAACCTGTTTTCTTATTTCATCCACCCATCTAGTTTGAGGACGTTTTCTAGGTCTTCGGTGGTCTCTTGGAATCCAGTTCAGAATTTCTGTTGTCCATCGTTGATCAGTTCTTCTTGCAATATGCCCAGCCCATCGCCATTTCAGCCCTTTTACTTTAACAATGATGTCCTCTACTCTAGTTTGCTCTCTCACCCAAGTGTTTCTTTTTCGATCTCTCCTAGTTATTCCAAGCATGCACCTCTCCATGCTCCTTTGCGTTGTCTGTAACTTTCGTATTGCTCCAACTGTTAGACTCCATGTCTCTGATCCATAAGAGAGGACTGGCAATACACACTGGTTGAAGACCTTTCTTTTTAGACACAAAGGCAATTTCCCCTTCAGGATAAAACTGTTTCTTCCAAATGCACTCCAGCCAAGTTTAATACGTCTGTTGAGTTCTTTCATAATGTTGCCATCCATTGAAATCAGCTGGCCAAGGTAAATATATGAATCAGCAATTTCTAGCTCAATGTTGTCAACTTGTATTTTTGTTTCCTCTACGAAATTATTGAACATGATCTTAGTTTTTTGTAGGTTCATCTTGAGTCCAACTTCTTTACTTCTAGTTGAGAGCTCCTGTACCATGTCTTGGAGTTCTAATGGGTTCGTTGAAAAAATAACAATGTCATCAGCAAACCGCAAATGATTTAAATATTCACCATTTATTTTTATTCCCTTGTTATTCCAATTTATCTGCTGAAAAATCATCTGTAAAGCTGAAGTAAAAAGTTTTGGAGAAATGGTATCTCCCTGCCTCACACCTTTACCAATTTTGATAGTTTTGGTATCTTTATGTAACCGAAATTTTGCACTTGCATTTTTATACACACGTTTCACCATGTCAATGTACACATCCTCAATGTCTGTTGATCTTAAAGAGTTGATGACTGCTGATGTTTTAATAGAGTCAAAGGCCTTCTCATAGTCAATAAATGCAACACACAATGGAAGTTCATATTCATGTGTTCTTTCAATTAATTCTGCCCTGCGGTGGCGCAGTGTGGTAACGCGTTCTCCTATTGCGCGGCTAATCCGGGTTCGACTCCCAGCAGTGCAAAAAGAACGCTTACTCAGAGATCTCATAAAGATCGCACTGCTCACTGTAGTCCGGGGTTTGGTTCCCTAGGCCTTAAGAGGTTCGGATTCCTCGGAAAACAGTAGGTCCCGGCGCAGCATGACCACTGTAGTCTTTGAGCCGTAAAACCAAAAAGAAAGCGAAAAGAAATCTTTCAATTAATTCTCTTAATACTTGAATATGGTCCACTGTACTGAATCCACTTCGAAATCCAGCTTGTTCTCTTGGTTGAGCTGCATCTAATTTTTTCTGCAGGCGATGTGTTAGCACTTTTGTGAAGATTTTATAAATAGCAGGTAACAAGCTAATTGGTCGGTAATTTTTCAAATCCTCTTTATCACCTTTTTTATGCAAAAGAATTACTGTTGCAGAATCCCATTGGTTTGGTATGTTACCGCTGTTAAGACATTTGGTAAAGAATTTTGCAAGTATGTCTTCTACATATTCTCCAGCTTCTTTTAGGATATCTAATGTAATACCATCATCACCAGGGGCTCTTCCTTTCTTCATACTTTTTATTGCAAATATATAGTATTAATATAATATACATAATTAATGTAATATATATATAATTAATATAATTTTATATTTAATGTGTTTTCTTTACTCTGTTAAAAATGCTTTTATTATGCAAATGTGGCGGCAGCGGACAGAGGGGGTCACAAAATTTTTTGGTTACTGTAAAAGTGTGTTGCAGATTGCTTGGCTACTATAAAAGTGGGTCACGGCTTGAGAAAGGTTGGGGACCACTAGTATATTGTAAAAAAACACCAAAAAACTAAAGAAAAAATTTTTGTTAATAGAATTAAAATATATACAGTAGTCTTACCAGTTTTCCTGGTTTTTCTTACAAGTCTACAAATATATATTTTTATTACAATAATTTAGTATATTATAAAGCTTTATATTAATAATTTTAATAATTAAAATATTTTAAAATAATTAAAAAATACTAGAGTACATCAAAGATTTGTTACAAAAACCATCTTTCGCAGGCCATATTATTTAAATTATTAGGTCTATTTCATCTAATTAAACCTTTGTCTGTAAAAAACAGTAGGTCCCGGCGCAGCATGACCACTGTAGTCTTTGAGCCGTAAAACCAAAAAGAAAGCGGGAAAAAAAGAAAAAAAGAAAGCTTAAAATAAAAAGCAAAAACACTAACAGACTGGCTGTAAAAAAAAGCCTCAATGGTTTATGACTAATCGAATAAGTTGTATTACAGTGAATGAACCACACTTTTTGTTTTTAAGTCTGTTTTAAAACATAGGGTATCTGTTTAGAAATATTTTAGAAATCATTACAGACAGGGTGCTTGGCTAAAGGAATATGCATAAACACTGTGAGACTACAAATACCTGGCAATAGAAAATAGAAAAGTCAGGTGGATAGCTTGGAATCATTCATAAAGAATCATCCATGTTACTTGAAGATTATGAAAATTATGTATGTATGTGTGTGTGTGTGTGTGTGTGTGTGTAAAGGGGCTGTTCCAGTTATAAATAATCAGATGATTAATAAAGATGTAAAAAGACTTGGTGCAGCTTTTAAAATCTATTGCCCTGTATAAGATTCGGAAAGATGACTTTTCTATTCCAGATGCTTATGAAATTTGGTTGACCCTCATGGATGATAATAATCTCATGGAAATGAATCAAAAAAGGGTAAAAAGTAGACTTAATCAGGCAATAACTCAACATCATATATGCCAGTTTATATCTTCACCCAAAGTACATGTGATCTAAATTGTCACAGGAGCAGGAAGACAATACTAGGAAATTCCTTAATGTCATTAACCCAAATTTTATGCTTTACGTTATAGCTTTTTGAGCAAAATCAGCTCCTTTTCCTGAAACATACTACTCCAGTAAAATCTTGGAAAATGTCCCTGCTTCTATGTGGTGGTCTAGTTTAAAGGAAACAACTATAAATGATGATTTTGTAACTTTTGTTCACACAGTGATAATATTGCCTGCAGTATTGGTGGGCTTGGAAAAATACTTCTTATGCTTTTCGTCTATTCATAATAAATTAAGAAATTATTTGAATTAGGAAATCGCACCAAAACTGATATTTTATTATAGACTGCTTTGATGTAACCTTCGAATAAATACTATACACATTGTAACTAAACTTATTTTACTTTAAAATACATTCTCTTT
>QLNU02003225.1:86850577-86883205 GCA_006491805.2 Dysdera silvatica | reverse complement strand
ATAAATAGTTGCCACTATTAAAGTTCCAACCCTCGTATATAAGTTTTAAGGAGCATCTATATTCAATGAACCACACATAGAATAATTGACCATTAATCTATTCAGATGAGTTTTTAACTGCAAGAACCTAGAACAGTCATTTGTGAAAAAGAAAGAAAACTACGGAAATCCTCTTTCAAGATCCTCATTGCAATTTTCTACTGGCCCCTCAAAAATTCATAGTTTTTATGGTTCTTTGGTTAAAAAAATCACATTTTTCAGATGGCCCGTGCCTTCTATGTTTGGACGCGACACTTCTGACTTGTCCTCTTGTTCCTCTATTGTTTGTTAGGTCTAGCTTTATGTGTGAAAATTGCTTTGAATTTGGATTAAAACGCTGAAATGAAACACAGCCGTGATTATAGAACAGCTGAGGGGGAACAAAAAAAATCGCCAAACAAAAATTTATCTGCAAGTGTATCATGATATGTAGTAAGGAATGGCTGTTTTACAAAGCATCGAAAGTTTTTAAATTTTTATGTGAACTCGCAGTTTTACCATATTTTGAATAACTTTTTACTCGCATTTTATTAAAATTTCAGAAAAATTTCCTCACGATACTTTAAAAAATAATGCACGATTTGTGCCGAGATTTTGCAACATATGTTTCGGAATATCTTTCCCTTCGTCTTTTTTTTTATCTACATACGCTGCGGCTTGCAGATTAATTCAGTAGTAAATTTAACTAATCAATATATTTAATTTATTTACATAATTTATAATCCTATTCTGTGAAAAAACGCCACCTGGTGCCTGTTTCTGGAACTTTAAAAAATTGACTTAAAAAACGACTTTAACGTTAGTTAACGAGTAATGATATTTTTGATGTATGATTTCGTTCTTGATGCACCACCTATCGGCAAAATTATGAACTTTTTAAACGTGCTTAATTCACGATTGTTGGTCATTTTTTAGTATTTTTCCATCAAAATAGGAGAGTTTTGCCCTAATGCACCACCTACTCGCAGGGTACGAAATAGCTGTAATTAGTCATATATTTCGCCTATAAATTTTTATCCAAAGAAATAACACGTTTGCAGTAGAAAGTGGGCAATTTTTTTTTTTTTACAGAAGCTAATTTACATATTTCAACACTTTTAGCTTCTCAAGAATCTGGAAGAGGTTTCAAAATTACAGAATAAGAAACAAAGAACTTAACATTTATGTAGTTTTACTTTTTCAATGAAACATTTGACTTTTCATTTTTATTGTGCTCATTCATTTGATTAAACTACTTTTTAATTCACTACAAAACTCATATGAAACCAATTTTCCTGTACAATATAGAATTGCGGTGTTTATTTTCTACAAAACTGGTGCGAAAGCTGTTTCTCTTCTACAAAACGTATGCAAAAGTTTTTTTTCCTATAAAATCGATACTGTCAGGGTTTTTTTTTTTTTTTTTTGCTGCGAAACTGATACAAAAGATCATTTTTCCTGCTACGAATGGTATTGGTGAGAGTGTGATCATTTTGTACGTACATAAACATACGCAGTTGAGTCACATTATCAGGAATATTTTCATGTTGTTTCCAGGGTGCATGGGGTACTCATATTGCTCTATAACAATGCACATGCTTTACTTATAAAAACATTTTTTGCAGGAAATGAAAGAGCATGGTTTTACTGAAAACTACTGAAAATTCTTTATTTTTTTACTGAAAACTGCTGAAAATTCTTGACTTTTTTTTACCGAGAAACACTTTCTCAGGTTGGCATCTCTGTATGTGATCACACACCTTGCATATGCGGCGTAGTAACTTCCTGGTATTTTTCAAACCTTGAGTTAAAGAAATAGCTGAAACATTTAGAATCTGATGTTTTAGAACTTGAAAAATCTGCAGACAATTTTGCAATTAAATCAGAAACTAACCATGACTTCACATCAATTTCAAAATCAAATAGTTTGCATAGAATTGTATCCAAAAAGAAGGTTCAAGTTTTGAATGTACAAATGCAAATTGATGAAAAGTTACAAAACTAAACGATGCCTAGTACAAGCATTATTAGTGTGTGAATATTTTTTAAGCAATGTGTGCATACATTACAAGGTGTAAGCAATAATCTTCAATCTAACTTCATTGTTTATTCTAATATAGGATAATGGATAATAATTTGATTTTGGTCATTATTTTATATATTTTGCAGTGGAATACATGTCAAAATTAATATTTCATTTTTATTTGTGAATTTAATTTAATACTGGGAGTCAAAATTATATTTCAAGTGAACATGAATTGTTTCTACGGCCCCGAAATGTTTTTAGTTTACAGTCATGGAAAAGTCGTGAAATTTTTTTTACCCACAAAGTATGAACCCTGAACATTGGTTAAAAACTAAGAATATTATAAAAGAAGTGAACATGATCAGCTTACTAAATTTGTAGTTTTATTGTGAATTCACTTATTAATTGCTTTAGAGCAGAGGTTCCCAAACTGTGTTCCAAATAAGCATTAAAAAGTGAAAAGACACTTTCATGAAAAATAATCCACTTGTCCAGTAAAAAATTAAATGGATGACTCTAATTATTGGGAAATTATTTTTCATCATATTTTAAACATATGGAAAAAAATCCCCCAATGGCCCTGGAAATGGCACTGAATGTGTATAATTGGGTGATGAATACACTTGCAGTTACTTCGAAACCAACCTGCCTGACATCAGCTGATTATAAATGCCTCATAGATATTTTGTCAGACAGCGTTTATAAATTTGCTTTCTGAAGCAAATTATGTTAAGAATTTTAGTTGAGATTTTGATTGATTGATTGATTGTTTGGCTTTTTTATGGCGCAAGAGCATCTGGGCTATACTGCGCCAAACATGGTAAAATCAAAGACTGTAGTAAAAACCAGTACTTTTTAAAAATTTAAAAACATGCGTATGGTCAGCATGGTCATTTAAAATGTCAGACAGTGATGAAGAGTTAAAAGTAAGAGTGCGGGCAAGTCTATAATAGGGGCATTGAGTTAAAATGTGTAAAACACTCATGGGTTCATTGCACACTTGGCAAATTGGTGCTGGTTTTCCTTCCAACAGATGTCTATGGGTGAGATGGGAATGCCCAATGCGAAGTCTAGCAAGGAGAACCTCCTCTTTCCGATTTTTACGGTATGAGGAGGGCCAGTTACCAATTGTATGTTTAATATTATTCAATTTGTTATTGGTTTGATGATCCCATTCTTCTTGCCACCTTTGATTCACACAGGTCTTGATAATTGGTTTCAGGTCAGAGAAAGGAAGAAGTTGGCTAGAAGCAAGTGGTGAGTTCGTTGCCCTTGCAGCTGCATCAGCAGCCTCATTCCCTTTGATACCAATGTGAGCAGGGATCCAGCAGAATTTAATATTGGAATGATTGTGCAGGTGCTGCAGTTGTGAATGGATTTTGGATAAAATAGGATGAGGTGAATATTTAAAGGATTCCGGTGCTTTTAAAAAGCCCTGAGAATCGGTACAGATGATACAATGAGTTGAAATATATGTGAGATTTTAAAGAAAGATTTAAACCACTGGCCGATAAAGCAAAAGCATTTCTTCTCCCATTTGCCATAAGTTTTGTGCAAATCTGAATTTTCTGCCTATACAACAACTAAACCCAAATACAGAAGCTGCCTCAATGTTGAACCTTACCTTCATTTGCAATTATCCTCAATAAAACCAGACACTTGTAAATTTTGCGAAACTGAACAATCCTCCCAATTTTCCTCCTTTATGATCCTCCCATTAGTTACTACATTTCGGAATTATAACTAATTTATGTATAGGCCCTACCTAAAGCACACATATTAAAACTGAACAAGAGTTAAGGGTTCTGGGACCAATTTCTTCCCAAAAAAAAAAGGACTCTCCGGGACAAAAAGTTCAGGAATTACTGATTTAGAATTTCAAGGTATGATGTAGGAACTCTCTCAGGTAGAAGTAGAGAAATTGGACTCAAAAATTTCTGCTACTAAAATCATATAAAAAAATTCAGTAGTCATTCCGTGTATGTAATATTTTATTTTCGTTTATTAATTATATGTGTATTATTTTGTGTTTAAAATAGTTTATTTTCAAAATTAATAATGTATATATTATTTATTTCAGATGCAGTGTGTTTTAAAGTTAGATGCAGTCCATTTGTAGTTCTCACAGAAACATTATCAAATCCAGTTCCTGCATCTACTTGCCATCCTGTAGCTATTTTTGCAAATGCAAAAATGTCAGAACTTATTGTTAAAAATAACCAGTTAGATGCAGAAAAAAAGATACAGAGGAAAATGCAACCAACTGAAAATAGGTGCCAAAGCCCATTAAAGTTAATGAGCAATGAACCTTCATCTGTAAATTATGAATCTGATATTGACACTGAGGTTCCTCTCGAACCAATTCCAAATTTACAAAGTCATGCTCCACAGTTACAGGATCTGATGTTACTAAATGATGCATCAAAGAGGACAAAAACTGGTGAAGGATCTCCAAGCTTCAGATATTCTGCTAATCACCCTGTACGATGTTTTGAGTGTGGAAATCAAGTAACTAATAATCATTTTTAGTAAGTATATTTTTTAATTTTTTTTAACTAATAGGAAATAAAAAACTGTTGAAAATTGCAGGATATCAGTGGTGTAGAGTGACTTTAGTCATTGGGCGACCTCCAATTCTTCACCATCCCTTCTCTTCCCCCCACTCTGAATTGCGAAAGTACAATATATATACAGGGTGTCCTAAAAAGAACTGACGACTTTTAAAATAAAATTGCAAGCAAATGTTGACAGTTATTAAAGTTATTCTTGCAGGAAATTAATGTACGAGGTCAGAAGATTTTTTAGCATGTTTCCTTGAATCAGTACCAACCGACAGATGGCACTGTCAGTGATGCATATTCGAAGGCCAGATACGTAGTCAACAGGATAGAAGTTCAATAGCAAGTTTGTGAGTGAAGAGGTGTATGCCAAATCCAGTATTAGGAAATGTAGAATTGGTTTATTCGTTAGAGGAACGAATATTTATTGTATTGAAATACCACCGATTGGATAAAAGTGCAACAGTTACAAGAAAAAGCTTTAAGTGCCAGTTTGAAGTCAAGGATGGTGCGCATCCGAATGCAATTAAACATTTGCTCGACAAATTTTTACAAATTGGTAGTGTTGCTAGGTGTTGTTGGACATCCATGGTTGGCCATGCTGCCAACAAAGGTACAAGTCGTTAAAAATTTCATTACACACAGTCAGTGAAGCAGCAGCTGAATGTTTATTGAACAAGACAGCAATGCATAAAATGTTCCAAAATGTGTCTGGAAATGTTTTTATACAAAATCCAAATGTGTGCAGCAGCCACTTCAGGTGCTCTTAAATGAAAAAAGACTTGTTTTTGCGAATGCAGTACTGCAGTTGATTCAGGAGAAGGATGTTATTGATGCAAATCACATATTGTTTTCTGACAAAAGCACATTTTCATCTTGATGACTTCGTCAATAGGCAAATCTGGAGAAACGTAGAACCTTCGTGTATGTGGTCCATGATTACTGTATGTACTTACACAAAAAATTATGGTATGGGCAACTTTATCCAGCAAAGGCATCATTGGGTCCATGTTTCTAAAGGAGACATTGAATTTAAGTTATTACATTCAAATCCTGTACCAATTTGTGTCCATCCTTAATGTCTTGGATGATTCAGCCTGGTTCATGCAAGAGAGTGTGAGGCCTCATTAGACTGGTGAGGTTTTCACATTCCTAGAAGAATATTTTGTTAACTGTATCATGGTATTGCATTACCCCACGCTGCCAGCAAGGGTATGGATTGGCAATTGTAAGTTGTATTTGCCAGATCTCAATCCATGCGATGGCCCTGTCATGCAGCATTTCAAGTGTCTTCATATACTGTCTCTGAATACGGAATGTTGTAGTCATAGTTCCAATAGCAGCCTAAAAAAAGGATGGGGGCTCCCCTGTACAAATAAATATCATTACTTCTCCCTCTCTGTATGTATATATATATATATATAATTTTAAAATGTCTAAACGAAAAAACGTATTAGATACTTATTAAAAATATTGTTATCAAATAGTCATTGACATCAAATAATGCATCATCATTCCTCCGGCTCCTAACTACATTAAACGGAATCCTTTGCACACGTTTTCTTTTCTTCTCCTGTCCTATTAAAATATACCTCACATTTTCATTAAATCATTTTAAATTTCATCAAATATTTAAAGTTACCAAACATTTTCAGCTGAAGCACCTCCTCTTTTTCCAGTATTGCCGGTCTCATACCCACTACTACTTTGAAATAATGCTGGCAGATAAGTATAGGAATATAAAAAAACTCATTTTTACACACAAAAATATTAAGTACAACATATTACCAAATAGACTACATATAAATAAAACTGAAAATACGAAAAAAAATGAACTTATTGCAGAAAAAAAAAACTGATTCATTATATCATGTTATGATTTATTTTTTCACTAATAATTTTAGGAATTAACATGTTTTAGTTTTATTTACATGTTTAGTACAATGTAATATTTTTGTATTCGTTAAACATTTTTAAAAGTGCCAAATATAAGTTATCGGTATCATTATCATATCAGCTATCAACCCCTGACTACCTGACTGAACTATTATGTAGTAGGTTAAAGTAATAGTTACTAAGAAGTAACAATAACGAGTTTAACCAACATTATTATTCTAAAATGTTGTGTGGTGGTATTCCTAAGTGGGTAAATATGTGCTGGGGATAACAGTTTGTGTAGTGATATAGAATATAAAACAAATGTTATTTAATAAATATTATATTACACTTACACTACATAGTTAGTAATTGAAGTGCTGGAAAATTTTCCGCAAAACCCACATGTGGATTTTGTGGAATGGTTTGTGGTTTTGCCATGTTCATTTATAATTTTTCTTTACAAATAGCTTTCTAATATTTAGACCAAACATTTGACTGACTTTCCCCAAGCAAATTTATCTTACATATGCATACCATGTCCGCTGCTAACTGTAAACCAAAAACTATTCAACTGCTATAACCTTTAGGATGTGCAAATTCTGTGTTGCATTCAGTTAACAAAGTTTCTTTGATCTTTGTGTGTATTTATTTAAAATTGTCAATTATTTTGGGGCAGTAAAAATCATTTATTTTTTAAAAATATCATTTGTGAATGTATTTTTTGCTTTAAAGTTTTTCTAATGCCGTTGAAAAGATTACATATGACCAACGTATTTTCTGAAAAATAAATAAATACAAACTTCAGGTATACAGTTGATTCCACTTAATTGGGCCAAACCTCAAGGAACGGAACCTAAACCAAGAAATAATAGTAATTTACATTGTTTAATTAGGTCATAAATTTAGGGTTACAATTAAATTCTAAATACATACAATGTACAAACAATTTAACATGATGTGATTTCAGATACAACAGGACTTCAGATGCACATCACTTAATGTTTACCGTCGATGTGGTAATGCAGCACTGGCTTGCACATGAGTGCAAAGCCCAATTAAGGGTCCTGGCCACCCGACGCTAATATGTTTGTAGCACCCCCCATAACTCCTATGCTACCATTAGTGATATTTTAATAACCTCTATGTTCTAATTTAGTATGGTCAACTGACTGATTGATTAGATTTTTATGGAACAAGAACTTGTAAGGGTATACTGCATTTAATTTAGTACAGACTAAATTACAGCTATGTGTGTATGGGGGTGGGGTGTACTACTGTCACTCCAAAATGGAAAAGTTAACAATGAAAAGATGGAGATCCATTGAAGCAGAAGGAATTAAGTTCGGCCATTTTGTGGAATAAAATCCTGGATATGCTCCTGTATAAACATGTTTTATTCAAATAATTGTTGTAAATAAAAATATTATGTGATAAATTAAGCAAATTCGTTATTTCGTAGCTTCTTTTATTTGTATACCACATGTAAAACTTGCTGTTTAGTAACTTGTTATATGGTGGCGACACATAAGCTTCTGAAAAAAATAACAACTTTCCATTAAATTTCTTTTTTATTCCAAATCGTGAATAACGTGCTTAGTATCGACATTCTAATTTACATCGAGTTTCTTTTTTTTTTCTTGCTTTAGAATCAGCAAGCTATTCCATTATTTCATTGAAAATCGAACTGTTCAGGAAGTCGTTCTCAGTGAACAAAAGTGCAAAAGCAATAAATTTCTCTTAGTTCAGAGTTGACCGTAAATAATTTTTCACTCCCTTTGAAACAGAAAAAGACCTTCCTTGCTGCAGTTGGTGACTGCCATAGTTAGAAAAATGCAAGGAGCAGTTTCTACATTTTGAGAAAATCAATTCCATATTGCAAGTTTTTAACATCATCAAACGATTTCTGGCTTCAGATCAATTAGTTGTCTTCTGGCTGCTGGTTGTCTTTCAAAAATGTGACTGAATAATCACACTCTTCAAGAAATTCCTCAGTAGAATGCAGGGCTGTCAGAGTGTGGTAAATGCCCACCCTCTGGTGGTCCTGCATTAAACACATAAAAAGTTCTAATTTATTTATAAAAATCATTAATTAAACAATTATACTCTTTGAGTGTCTGATTATTTAAGATGGCATATTTTTAACTCTAGGAAAAAAATATCTTATTTTCTTATCCTATGAGTTTTTGGTTCATGCCTCTTTTTCTTTTTTCAAAATTTTGTGCCCCTTGAAACATTGGGCCCTGCAAGAGCATCGTATGTCTCAACTTGCAAGCAGGGTAAAACTGAAGACATGATCAGTTCCAGTTACATGTTTTATTTTAGAATTTATTATTTTTTCTTATATATATTATATTCTTATATGTATTGTATATTACGTATGTATCATTGAAAAAACATTGTTTAATTTTATGTGAAATTCACCTATTTGGAACAGCCGTTTAATTGGGCCAAAATGCCCTAATCCCAATTTGACCCAATTAAGTGGAATTGACTGTATATTCAGTGTGCCTCAGATTATTCTTTTGCCTATGATTTTGGGATGTAATTTACCATATTCCAAAACTATTCACCTTAACCTTGTAGGCGGTTTTTGAGTTATTGAACCAGGTATATAAAAAAATAAGGGAACTTATTATTAAGGGTCAGAAAAGTTCAATATGATTTTTTCAGGTAATGATGTTTTTATAACATACTTTCCATGACGTGGTAGGAAAATTGTTAGATAAAGGTAAATAAAAACAGAGCTAAAACGAATCTCCAGAAAATTATAATATGGTCGATATATGTAAGGAAAAGAAATATAAGTATGCCATATTGAGCTTGAAATGCTGCATGGATATGTTTATTTTTGCCAAATAAGATCAGTAAATGTTAACTGTCCTTTTAGGAATTCTCATTCCTAGAAGGATTTTGTTTTTAAATACAGAAGATATTTTGAGGATTCCGTACCAAAATTCAATTTATGAGGATTAACATAATAAAGTCTTTACTTTTATAATAAACTTTTCATACTTAATTATTTTCAAGTTTGAATATTGATTTAGCATTCACAAATCTAGATTTTATTCAAAGTATTCTGTAATGAAAAATCTTTCATACTTTTATAGCGAACCTCTTTCTTGTCACTGCACATATGTTACATATTGTGCTAAAGCTTTTGCTCTTCATGTAATTAAAAAACATTTTGCTGAGGGAGATACAATACAAACTACAAAAGTATTTGCAAAACTAAAGGAGAATGGTGTATGCTCTTGTTCATTTTCTTCGGATAATGTAGATACGTTGGGTAAGTATATGCATTCATAGTTATTATGTCATTTTAAACCTTAATGTAAATAATATATCACTACCATTTTGTACCTTTTATGTGTGTAGGAGGAAGATAAAGTAAGTTTCATATATTTCAAATGTTAATCTTTGCTTTCCAACATCTGTATCCATTTTGTATTTATACAAGTCGAACACTATGCAGATTAAATTAAGAAACAATTTTTATATTAACCATTATTATTATTTATGCCCTGTTCCGCGAAATAACCGGTTTTGGAAAATACATTTATAAGGGATTGAATGTTTATCTGTAGCTCAGTTGGTAAAAGCACTCCCGGATAGTAGAAGACTGTGTAACTGTGCTTTGCAGACGCAAAAAAGAAAAGTTTCTTTTCTTTACAAATGTTTTATCATCTAACCATGCCATAACACCAGCGTTACTATTACTGCACATAAAACATTTTTCTTAATTTGTATCCATGCTGAAAAAAAATTTAAATGTAATAAGTTTTCAGTTTTATTGGTATGGTTTGATTGTTATATTAGTGTTGTTTATATGATGCTTTTTGCATGCTAAGTGTGTTTCACCCCATCTGAAATATTATTGTGAGATGGATTAATTACCTGAAAGGGACGTTCGAAAGGCAGTTAGTTCGAAATCCAGATAGGTTCGCTTGCTAGATATGTATTAACGTACAGAGCAGTTTTGCTGCCTGTAAGCAAAAAATGAATTTAAAAGTTTAAAATAGTTATAAAGCATGTTATAATATTTTTTACTAATACATTTAAAACAAATCACGTAGTCTTTTCTGGTCATTAAGCGAGAATAATAATTGTTATTTTCCCCTCCGATAAATGAATTCAAAACAAGTTTAACCTTTAGCTTATGGATGGGATACCATATATCCTAGCAGATTTACCTTCCAAAAAGATGGGTCTGGGATTCTTCCCCCCACCCCCTCCCTTTCGTGTCTCTTCCAATTCAATGGGCAATCTGGTAGTACAAATGGTTTGATCGCGGGAGGTAACGAAAAGGGTTTCTAGATAAAGGTCTATTGTACAAATTTCCTGGGCCCTTTCCCCTCGCTTCCTCTTCTTCACCATTTTGTATGAGAAGTAACTATCTTCTATTACATTATCAGTAGGGTTTTTTTTTTCACTAATGTACATTCGGCGACCACCCTCCCCAACACCCCCTGCCTAATAATCGTGATCACTAACATACAATAATGTTACAATAACATTTTTTTGCGTTTATTTTTACTTATGTGTTTTTAGACTATAAATATTATTTACATGCTTTTAATTCTACGAATTTTTAAGTAAATGGTTCCTTTTATTTATATATATGATGGCAAACAAACGAAAGGGATACCTAGATCAGGATGAAATCCTTCAAGCACAGTGAATGATGATGAATGTGAACTCTTAGCAGATAGTGATTCTGATTGTAATGATGAAAATGACGACGTGAATGAAAGTTCACTTAATCTAATGAAAAACAGCAATGAAATCATTGAACCAAAAGCTGAATTACTCATTCGAAATTCTGAAATTGTGTGGGATAAGCCGAGTTTTGTTATTTGATAGTTAATAGGGCTTTGAAAGAAAATATATACTTCTAAATTTTTTGCCATTTTCAGTAATTTGAAATTATGAATAGCAATATTAATCCCTTCACTGTTCTTCACTATTTTAAACACATTATAAATCATCGTATTCCATTTTTGAAAGTTATGCAAATGAAATTTTTCAAGAAGTAAATTGTGTATCTGTCACGCTTTTTAAAAAACTTGAAATTTTAATTTCCTCTCTCAATTTTATTGAGGATGAGGAAATAGTTGAAATAAAATGTGATACTGAGGACTCTACTTATGTTCGACAATTAATGTAAGTGAAAACCAAAGACTTGGATTGCAAGTCAGAATAATGTTTAGTACGAACACTCGCTTCAATTATCGATCGCAATGGGCGAGTGTATCTCTGAATTAAAAAAAGACAAACTTCACAAGATGTACAAAAACCAACCTCTCCTTCATGCAGTGTGCATTGTTTCAAATAATCGAGCTCTGGGTTATTGAATGTGTAGATAATAAATACACAATAAGTAAAATACCCCATTTTCGAACTATTAAAGCTTAATATTTTCAATGTGAGGTTTTGCTGAAAAACCACCAAACAGGGGTTGATTATTTTTTGTTTTGCCGAAAGATTTGAAGGTTAATATTTCAAAATTTTGAGTTACTGGAAAATTGCTGGAACACGTATCAAGTAATTTTCGATAACCTGTTTTAAAATCCGCAGATCATTAAAATCCATCCATGGAATCATGAGATATCAAGGTTTGTAATAGAGCTATTTTCGGACTTTAGGGGCTATTCTGAAAAAAGCTGGGACACAGGTTTAATAACTATTTGAAACCCCTTGAATGCATCTACTTTGATTCCAATCCCCGTTGGGCAAGTAGGGTTGGGGGGTCCCTCGTTAGTGCAGATTTTAATTTCGCTGTCACCTATGTGCCAGGACTTACAAGGTAAATCAAAACAAATGGTGAAACACTGGCAAATACATTTTTAGCGTGTAATTATTTAATAGTGTAATTATTCATACATCAATAATTCGATTAGAAAAATGACACACCAAATAATGACAATCAATATAAATATCATGCCGAGACTTACACTTCACACTGGTTTCATTATGTCATTTCTTCCCTTCTTTCAGAACTTGTATTGTTTCATTTTTCACCCAACTGAATTCTTAATTACTCTGCTATAGGAGTATTTCCTCCATCATTTACTCTATTCAGAAATTCATAGCCTTGTGGTGGCATAGAGGTTAACGGTTGATATAGTGTCTGCTAGAAAACAAAGGCAGAACTCTCATATAGGAGGAAAGAAAAAGAGGTGATAGCGTCTCCTAGCGACATTTCATCATCTTTTTTTTTTCATGAAATTCTGAACTGGAGTCACACAGTTTGTGGCAACGATCTTTTCCTCTGATTGAGAGATTCACTTTGGTGACCTAATGGCATTTTTTGGAACCTTTTGTTTTTACATGATTTCCTGATGAAGATGCCATATTTTTGATTGACCATCGTATCTTGAACAGGAGGAAAAAGAGTACACAGTGCACCTTTACAGAATTTGGACCAACTTTTTTAAAAACTAGTACACCTTAAATTCTACAACTGGGATTATGCTGTCTGCAATGTTCAATTTCATCTATCAAATTCAGTTTTATTTGTAAGTAGTATCTATTGAATTAAAATTTAATATAAATCTGAAATCCTTTAACTTTAATTATCGACCTTATTTCGATTTATATTGTCTTGTTTAAAGCTAACTGCTTAATCAATTTTAGCGAATTGCTTTGCATTCTCAACTCTTCTTGTTTTGCAATTGTTAATTGTAAGATTATGTTTAATTATATAACACACCCTAACTTTTATTTTATTATTAAAAAGTTATTATAAATATAAAGTCATTTTCATAGCTTATATCTGATTTGTTCGATTCCTGTTTGCTAATAAGTCCTTAATTTTTTTTCTTTTCTGGTCCTTAAAAGTCCAGAATTTCATGTAAGGAAATATATACAAACCCTGTAATAGTTTTCAAGTGATTTGAAGCATGTTCTATTCTCCATAAAACCTGTTCTTGGTCTTTGAAAGAAAACCACAACTGCATAAGCTTTCTTTTAATGCAGAAAATATAGGATACAATTTAAAGTAAGAGGGAAAAGGTGTGTTTTGTATTTTTTAACACACTCTCTCTATATTTACATGATTCTGCAGAAATCAAGATTTTTTTATTATGTTGTAAGAGCATTGACTGTCATGCCGACAAGATGAATGAGATACCAGACGCATGAATGTGTATACTCTAATAGCATACTCTGTTAAAACTTTGAAGTTTCCCGATGAGTTTTTTGTTGAAATATATAGTCTCAAAATTCTATTAGCTGTCATTAACCACCTGGAATGACTCGTTTTTTCTGAATCCTTCCTGACAAGCTTAGTGAAATATTTTTCTTTGAAATTCCAGTACACATTTCATAGAGATATCATTGATCTGTACTAACAATGTACCTACCAGCACAGTAAATTCGACTTCATAACAAAAGTTGGCATGGTGGTAGCTGGAGGTGTCAGATGAGAGGTCATGGTAGTGCTATTCCCTAGTTCGGCGATTTAAAGAAGCTAGGATCATGTAAATTTTTGCATCCAGCTTTCATAAAAAGTGCTTAAGAATCTGAGAAAAAAACCTTTAAATTCATTTTTTTATTTAATTTTTGTTTTCAAGAAGCGTAAAATATTCACACGGGAAATTATTTTTATAGGTATGGACTTTTGACATGGGATGTCATATGATAAACAGGGTAAAAATCATAAAAGCAAATGACAGATTCACAATGTGAACATTTGATTGAAGACTGAAATGAACAATTCTGTTGCTGACACATTTTTTCCACGAAAGAGCAGCAAACTTGTTGCACATTTTGAAAATGTTCAAAATCTTTCAAAAGTCCAGATGTATACCAGAAGTGACAGATTATTAGGGCAAAGACAAGTGCTGTTAGGATATAATGCATTGGAGATTGAAGTGTGAAGATTCCATTTCACCTTGTTAATACACAATCATGTTGTTTCCTTCCATGAACCAATGAATGATTGTGCATAGTCTTGGCCAACAATTTCAGTTCTCTGTAGAAATAAGTGTTCAACAGCTGGCACATTCCTGTGCATTTTGCAGGGATAAGTAAGGTTGTGCACTTGGGAATATCGTCTATTTCAAAGTGATTGGAATACAAATTGGGGTCAATTTGAGCTGACCAGTGGTCGAATAAAAAAAGAAAAAGAAAATCCTCTGTCACTTGTGGTTTCACAACATTGTTTAAGAAGAAGCCAATATGAGTATAGTGTTTCATCTAAAGCGAAATAGAAGGGCGCGACGCCCTGTCCCTCAACTTGTTCACCCTTGTGCCCATATGTCCCATCTAGCCCTCAGAAAATAACGCACCATCCGTCCCCGATGATAATTCAAATTCCCACGTTAGAATCCAAAACGCGTGACGAAATTTGTTGATTTATAAAAATTTTGTACTCCAGCATTTCATTTTCGTAATAACACTGATGGTTTTGGCAAAATGAAATTGCTGACGAATATTTGTAAACAAAGCACTGTTGCCAGGTTTGCAGACTTTCAACCATGGACTACTCCGACAAACGTTAGCGGTTCCACCTATTTTTGAGATCAAATTTTTGTTAAAATCAATTTGTTTGTCTTTAAGCTCTAAACTAAGCATGTTTTACATCCCTATTTTATGAAGCTTACTTGTCATATAGTATAGGACAGCGGTTCTTTAACTTTCCTGGACCATGGACCTCCTTCAGAGCCCACTCGCCTTCACAGACCCCCAAGAATTAACTCGAAGTTTAAAGCCAGGAATTTGCATCATACATGGTTATATCTAGTGTTTCATCGTTGATTTTCACCTTTTAATGAAGGAATTTTTCGTTCCCTCATAATTTATTCTTAGCATTAAAGAGTAATTGCTCTTGTTTCGGTATTTTTTCGAATCTTTGTGGAACACTGGGAGGGTCCGCGGCCCACAGTTGAAGAACTGCTGGTATAGGGTATTTGAATAAATGAAATTATTATTTTGTATGAAGTTGGGATTTTTTAATCTTGCCATCTGGCAACATTGCCATTAGATTGCAATCATCACGCACACCTTCCGCTCGCCTTTCACATATACTTAACTACAATAGGTAGTCAATACACGAAGCCACCGGGGCAAGATTTTTGTGAGTCTTTCATGTTGGATTTTTTATTACAAATAAATTTGACAACAAACTAGAGCTGTTTTTGTTTAGGAGAAAAAGAGACGCCGTTCTCATCAATGGTCCCCATTTTGAGCCCACAGTGTCTTGATCTACTTGATAAATGAGAACAAGAAGAAATGCTGTTTTCTCTGTATATTAAGTTGTAAGATATTATTATAATATACGGAGAAAAAGGCGTTTGTTCTTGTTTCAGTGCCTTGTACACATGTTCTCAAACGTGCATAATGTCGGATGGGGATTACTTTGAAGGACAGTAAACCTTGTTTGCCGATATGTGTGCATACCTTTCTCAAAATATATGTTTCACTGAACTTTTTGAATAGAGGTCATATATATATATAAATTTATTCAAATAGTGCCTGAAGGTAAATTGTTCGGATTATTCTGTTAATCTTCTTGTATTTCTCTTTAAGCTGCACATTTGAAAAGTTGTACTGGATTTATAAACGTTAAAAGTACTGAATTTATTACTAAGCACCAGAAAGAAGGAAATAAAGTATCTGTGTTATTGAGACATTTGAAGTCCGGTCCTAGTGGGGCAAATCAGATAGCACTTTCCCATGTGGAACGAAGAGGTACGTAAAATTTGACTGATGCTATTATTAATTTGCAAAAGCTTTCAACAAATACAAAATGTATCTTTTAACATGTACTATTAGTTTCTTCATGTATAGGAATATTTATAGACTATATTTTAGCTATTCTCCCTCTCTCTCTCTCTCTCCTGTAAAATTTAACAAGAGGCATTCTATTTCTCGTAAATTAACTTTTCAATCAACTTTTTATTTGAGTCTTGGTATTTTAAGTTTTTCCTTCTTCATTTGTACATTATTTGCATTTTCATAATTTGGGTATTTGTACTTTTCCTGTATTTAATTTGATCAGCTCTATGCTCAGTTATACTATTTGTCAATCATTTTGATATAAAAGTATATTGATAATTATTTTTTTCCTAAGAAGTGCAGATTTTTATAATATAGCAATCTTCTTTTTTTTTTATTTTGATTTCATTGTTTTTCTTAATTTACTTCCAACTTCCTTTATGTACTCTATGTTTTAAAATATAAGGAAAATGTGTACTGGCTCTTCAAAAAAAAAATTTTTTTTTTTTTACTTTTTGAGAGAGAGAGAACATAGAGTGCAAAGAAAAATTATCCATACTTTTTCCTTCCTTTTCCACTAAACATGTTAATGTTTTGAGTCAATGTTTCAGATTAATCCATTGTAATTTTTATGATTGAAATTTGTTTATAGTTTTTTGATGAATTTAAAGCCTACATTATAGAAATGTCTAAAGCAAATAATCATTTGAGTGTTTTTATTTAGTATATAAAGATTAAATAGTGGTCATGCTTTGTCAAACCATTACTGATTTATTGAATCGACACAGGTAAAAAACAGACTGCCTCCATTCAAAACACTGTAAAATCTATAAAAAAAATATAAATATTTTAATGAAATACAATATTGAAAGATGGTTGTCAATAAAACTTAAGCTACACACCCTCATACATAAGCTATATTATCTGTGGACACACAAATGTAGAAATATACAGATTTTGCTTGCATTTTCTGAATTATGTCACCAATACAAGTAATAACTGGTATGTTAGTATAGTCTTAATCTAGGGTGGGGACTATAACCCCACCTTCAATGTGCCTTCTGTACACAGTATTCATTTCTAATTTTTGTTTTTCTGTGGAGGGATAAATTTGTTCAAGAGGGGATCTTAAACAGACTGAAATGTATTTCAGAATACAAATGTTTTTCATTTCGTAAGTCTGAAACAAATTTCAGAATTTTAAAATGAAAATTACTTCATAACATGCCAATTCGAAGCTTACAGCAAATGATGATCCTTATTGAACAATTAAAAGAATATGTCTAGATAAAAAAAAAAAAAGTCAACAGTACTTTATAAAACAATTTGGTGTGCTATAAGTAAATTCTTCAATTTGCTATGTATTTTTTCAGTAATTTTGAATGAAAACTTACATATTAAATGTGTCAATCTAACATTTTTGAAAGGAATTATTTTGTAAGCAAGTTATATTTTTCATTATTGACATTTTTAAGTGATATACAATTACAGTGAAACCTGTCTAAGGCAGAAACTCACGGGACCGGAAAAAAATTCCGTAGTATGCAGGTTTCCGCCTTATGGAGGTTACATGCAAAATAAATACATACATAGTTAAATTCAGTGGTAAGAGATCTGCATATGCTTTTCCTTTTGAACTTTCAGACTGTATTTTATCACTGCATTTTATTTTTATTAATTTTAATTTTTGCACTATTTTGTGGTTTTAGTACTTACGATCAATATGGTACAAAATTTCACTCTAACTATACATGCCTATTATATACAAAGAGTCTATTATGTAAGCTTAAATTGTAACGATAAAGTATCTCCGTTGTAAAGGTAATGATTCCCTTGTTTAACCTGTTCATTCCAGAGGTACACATATGTGTACCTTGGGTTGCAACACTTGTTCTACTAAACTAATATAAACTGAGACTGAAGGGTATCATTTGTGCACATTTTAAGCTTTCTTTTAGTGTCACTAGATGTCGCTGGAAAGCTTAGAAAAACACGGGACGAGAACTTGCTGTTGCAGAACTTGCATCATGCCGACCAATGCTCGCCGTTCAAAACTTTCGTGCTAATAGTTTCGTATAAATAGCTTGTTTTTTTATTTAACGCAATTATTCTATTGTTCAGAAGCTTATTAATTTCCATAAATATCAGAATCGCATATATCATTGGGAATATTCTTTTCTGGGACCACCCTATGCAGAGGTACACACATATGTGCTATCTTCGGTCAGCAGCACAAAGAAATTGCAATTACAGTTTATTATTTTGCGAGAAGGTACTATTTAATTTTTAGGTTTTATCACCTTATAGACTGTATGTAGATTAACAAAATTAATTTTTAATTGCTGTGAATATTATGGATTCATAATTTTTGGGGTGGGGGGTTGACCGTCCAAAAAATACTTCAAAATATTTTTTGCATATTATTCATGTAACTTTCACTTTTCTGAGAGAGGCTTACCTTATTACTGACTGATTGCTAGTTTATTACAAGTATGCTGTGCGTTCCAAGAAGTGGACGACAAGAGCATTCAATCATTTTCTAGATTTGGTTTTAGTTAATTCTTGGATCATGAACATGCAATGTTGTGCAAAGAGTAAGGTTGCAAGAAAAGAGACATTTATTCTGTTAGCTTACAGAATAAAGTTGGGTATGGTACTTGTAAAGTATGAAGGACATGGCCAAACATTTTCCACTCGGTATAGATCATTGGCCGAATCACAACATTCTGAACCAGACGTTGAGCCGACACCAGCAAGGGAACATCGAAAAATTGTACCACAGCCAATAGTAGAAGTTCTATATGGTGATTTCGGACATCTGCCATGATTTTGTAATGATAAATGTGCACCTAAATGTAAATTTGCGGGCTGCAAGTCGAGATCCAGAATCATTTGCAGTAAATACAAAGTGTGTTTCTGTGTGCGAAAGCAATTTTGAAAAGTGTCATATTAAACGAAACAGATTTATTGAAATATATCTGTTCTGTACTATCAAAGATTTAAAGTAAAACAAAGACAAGTAACACACAGATTTAATGAGCGGTTTTTTGGTGGTACTTATGAAAACAATTTTTAGTATTAATTAGGCTTTCAGACCTAAGGTACACATATGCGCATGTCATGTTTCTGCTAATCTGCAATTAAAATTCATCATTGTTATACAAAAGTCATCTCTTACTGTCCCAACTAAAAGTTTAAAAGTGGTGAATCATTTTTTCTTTCATCGAATTTTTCTCAGGTCTTAAGAGGCTAAAGATAATCTCCCTTGTGGTGGGTTTATCCATGAATTGATAAAGTCGATGTGAGTGACTTTTCGTTCTGGTTAATAATGAACGTTTTTATCAAAGAAGTGGGTGGCGTTGTCATACGCAAGGGGGGGGTGGTCGCGATTATGATTGTAACCCCCATTGCGATGAAATTGTGCATAGTATACATGTAAATATAATGGAGTTGTAGCTCTGTAACCCTCCCTTTACGAACTTTCTGGGTATGCCTATGGTGGATGGTGTGCAAAATGGTGGTCGGACAAGCATGTGCGTAGGCAGAAAGTTCATAAGGAGGGGGTTATAGACTTCATGGAAGGAGTTACAGAGTTATCATATTCCTATGTTAAATATACAAAATTTCATTGAGATGGGGGGTTACAACCCCCAAAATCGTCCCCTGGCTACGCCTATGCGGACAAGGGCATTCTATATCTGTAAAATGTCTTTTGTTTGTCATCCCCCACTTTGCTATTTGCATTGTATTACAACCCTCTTTCCTTTTTCTGCTAAGAAAATTTTCTTCCTACTAACGATTTTCCGCTTTATGAAGGCTTTTCTCTTTAACGGGATTAAATAGTGCTTTCCGCTTCCGCGTTAGACAGTTTCTGTGTTAGATAATGTTAACTACCATTGACTTTTGAGGGCACTGCGAGAAAATTCCATTTTAAGCAATTTTCCACCTTAGACAGTTTCCACTGTATTGTTGGTTCAAATGTTGTTTTTGTGGCACGTCATTAGTTATTATTCAATTATTTTTGCTCTTGATCACATTTTTGGTATATTACATCACTAGCGTCAGCAATGGATTTTAATGGTCTTTTATTTTTCATTGTATTTTAATATAACTCCAATTTATTTGTGGTTTTTTTTTTTTAATTTTTATGCATTTAGATACCAATGAACAAATGGGTAATATGCCACCACCAAATAACTTTAGAATACCTGATTGGCAAAGTATACCCCAATACTTTAGCAACATTCCAACTTCAGTTTCACATCCATCAACTACTTCTGAAGTTCATCGGCCAGTTTCTACAGACACTTTGGAGATGTTGCAACGATATTCTCAACAGTATTTAATTCCTAGATCATCTGCAGTTAGTAGTTTAGTAGTCCGCGAAACTTTAAATGCTCAAAATGCAAATATGTATGTACCTTCTCCTCCTCCCCCACCACCTCCACCACCATATCCTGTTCACCACCCTTCATATACATTGGTGCCTCCAAAACCCAATAGTAGAATTAAAGCTGGTGTAATGTCTGTTAGAAATGGCATTACGTATATACAAGAAGTACCAGTGGCAGGAAGATACCCTCATTCAAGTTCTGTTCAATTTGGACAAAGACAGGGTACATCAAGTACTGCTGGGCCACATGGTTTACGTCCGAATATTTTAAGAAATCTTTTGCATGATAATGCTTTGATTGGTCCTGGCGAACTTCCAAGGCGTGCAGTTGTCATTCCAAACTTAAATATGCAACAGCGGCAACAACGTCAAATACAGCCAACTAAACAACTACAGTTACGCCAACAACAATTTCCAGTGCAGTTACAGCAACAATCCCCAATACAACTACATCAACAACCTCCAATACAGCTACAGCAACAATCTCCAATACGGCTACAACAACAACCTTCCAAACAGCCACAACAACAGCAAGTACAGCAACCATCCTCTTTAAATGAGTTAAAAAACTTATTAACGCATATTAAACAAGAAAAGCCTGATTGATTTAAAAAATGTGATCATTCTTAAATTGACAATAGACGTTAGTTGTTAGTCATAATTTTCTTTCTGTTTCTTTGATCATATTGTCTTCATTCATGTTGTAATGTTACACCCTGTAAAATGCTATTTGTTTTATTAAATGCATTTTAAATTGTATTTGTATTCATTGCATAGTTTAATCAAATGTCATTTAAAAAAATAAAAGTCACATTAGGCGTTATAACAACTAGTACAAAGAATAATATGAAGAATTTATTTTATTAAGTGTTATTTGTGGATTTAAATAAAAAAAAAGTTTGTAGATACAAAGAGCAATTTCCACTTTGCATACAAAATCTCCCCTTCGGACAGATTTAAATCAGAACTACAGTTGCGTTCAGTTTTCTGGAGATCCCAGGGGGTAAAAAAGGTGAGAGCCACCCAGGAGCGAAAAATGAAACATTGCAGTTCCTCTGCCCTTCTAGAGGACTTCCTTGAAAAAGTCTTGATTTGGTCATCTGAAACTGTTGTAGTTTATTATTTTCTGTTCATGTGTTTGCTTGCAATAATTCTGTCTTTTTCCTTACTTAATTTACACAGTTTTTGGTCCAGTTGTTCTTGGCTCAGTTCAAGAAAGAGTGCATTTACGTTTTCCTTTGTTGTTCTACTTAACATACGTAACAGTTTGGCGATGCGGACAGGATCTCAAAATCACCATCTATTTTATTTTCTTTCTGTAAAGACTTCATATTTTGTTATGCCTGTATTATTGCAGAGATGCCAGCATGTAAGGATTTTCCATAGTTTGTATGTATTTTAACTCCACCTTACAGTTTTACAGTCGATACCAAGAAAACTACGTAAAACCTCATTCAAGAATTTTCTACCTGCCACTCAAAAAATCATATTTCTTGCAGGGTTTGCACGTCATGAAATTTCAAGAAAACAATTTTTAGTCCTTAAAAGTTCTTTTTTCTGCCGTTTCTCTGGAGTACGTTTTAGTTTCAATTTTTATTAATGTCATTCTTTTCGCAGTGTGAATCAATAATACTCGAAAATGAACATGAAATTCACACCATGCGGGTCCCACTTCCCCTAGAAACTTGCTTGAGCATTTCTTCAGAAGGAGAATGACCAGTGCATCACCCCCTCCCTCTCCGAAACCTAGATTTAGCGTGAGGCGCCTTAGGCATAGTGGCGATCATTTGGCACCCACCCCCCCACACTGTATATTTCATGATTAGATATTTCCATTATGAGAAGTTCTACACTGTACTATGTGTGTATATAGTGTTCCTCCCAGCTGTTTTTAAAAGAGCCAAAGTAGCAGAAGTCTGACAATATCTTGCACGTTCGGCACAAAAATTTCAAATGATGTTGTCCATTGTTGAAAGTCAGCATTTTCTCTGAGTACTACGATAGTTTTATCGCTTAACCTCTGCCTAGGAAGTTTACATACACAAGCCAAGCCAAGCACATCCTGTCTTATGGGGGTTCCTACAAACATAGTTTGTTTAATCCCCCATGGAATGGAGAGAGATGAGATGGGGTTTTGGGTGGAATGGCTGGGGTAGGTAAGAATTAAATTAACAAAAAGTTTTATATGCTTGGATGGTTGAATTTGGAATAACAGGAATTTTAAAAGTGAAAATTATGAGATTGTGAGTGAGTGAATTATGCAAGAAGGGTAATGGGAAGGGTGGCCGCCGAAACGTGGCATTCCACTCGCCTCCTATTGTCAATTAGGTTAAATTTTAGGAAACAGTGCTCTGGCATCATGTTTTGATCAGTTGAATTTTCAAAAATTGAAATTTCTTATAATTACCACAGTTCATGCATTCATTTAAAAGAAAAAACACTTTAACCCACATATATACACACACACACATTATTCCGGTAATCGCTAAACGTTTCGAAACGATAACACAAGTGTAAAAATGGACCAATCAGCATATTAGATTTAAACTCGAAGTCCTTTCCTGATTCTCTGGTTTTTGCCACATGATGTCCCTGTTTTATAGGGAAGCCTTGCCCTCCAAACCATTCTCCTCCCGACTGCAGACTTGGTTAGATGTAAACCAATTTGGGTGCAACGAGGTTATTGCCAAAAAGCTAAAATTGTTTAATTTCCAGCTTTAGGGGAACTCTGTTCCACTCCAACTCAGTACGATAAGGTGTGATGGCACTAGTGCATGGTCATCTGAGGTAATTTCAAAATACGTGCCAAACTTGTAGCAAAACACATATCAGCACCCATCCTGCTGTCTACCTTGTCCAAAGTCAAACGTATAGCTGTAGGTATATCAAGTCCATTTAACGTATACCTGGTGTAATACTCGGTGCAATTAGCTAGGATCCCCACCCACCGTCTCAGGGAAACTTCCAAACATTTGTCCGCTCGTCTGGTGCTGGTGCTCCTTTTGTCACTTCATAACTTACGCTTCCCATCCTTGGATATATACTTGTGCCCAAATTTACTCTCCGTGCCACAGTGTTTGTGATCTCTTGGATAATAACCTGTACTCAAATTCACTCTTATCACCATTCTGTTCGGGAACTACCTCTATAGGAAAAGGAAATAAGGATTACCAACCACATGGATACCTAACTCATTGTGAGTCATGATTTTGTAAACCTCATTGTAATATTACCCTGTTTTTTTCACGTTACCCCCTCCCCCACCCGGATAAAATTTGTCCCTTAACTGTTCATCCATAGCAAATTCGGCACATATAATTATCTGTTCCGCTGGTTATAAACTAACTGGGAACTATTTTAGATTTTTTTTCTCCCTAAAGTTGCTCTCAATTAATTGTCTTACTGATAACTCAATTCCTCACATAAGTAATCTCTTGGTAATTAAATTTCTCTAAATAATGCTGTTTAGTTAATTTTCTTAACCTTAGTTTTATACATAATTGCATTCCAATTACTGTGTTGTAAAAGAATTTGGCCATGGTTGGGCATCTGCTCCCCTCTCTAACCGTCGCCAAACTAGTAATAAACTTGCCAAGCTTGTAACCTTACCAAACTTTTGGGGCGGACTAAACTTCTTAGGGGGTGACCGTACCACACCTCGTGGACGTACTAAATTTCTTGGGGGTGACCTTTCTTAGCCGTGTGGGTGGGGTTAACTGTCTTATATAACAAGCGGACTTTCTTATATTTTATATAATATGTATATTTCTAGACAAGTAGTATTTCTTTTTTTATAATTCAAAACTAGCTATGTATTAAATATATATGTTACCGGCAAAGTGAGAAATGCAGGCATTGCATAGAATGCCTAGATGTTTTTAAGCAAAGTATGAAATATCTATTTTATTTTAATATTTTACGATTAATGACGTTTCTAATGTCACCTGACAAGGCACTTAACATCCGACGCTTATTAATATAAAACTTATTGTTATTCTCATTACTATTACTCAATACAGTATACATGTATTGATGAATATACATTAGTTCTTTGAACATGTCTGTATGTTGAAAAAGAACTAAATTTTAAATATTATTATGTTTTCAAAAAAAATCAGAAATCCAATGTGTTTGTCAAGATATAACTCCTCCGCGCTTTCTCCCTCTTCTAGTTTAATTCTGCCTCTTTTTATTTTAGCTCCGCCTCTTTCTATTCTTTCTTAACATCTTTATATCACCTCTGCACCTAACTATCTCTATTGGTTAAAAGTATTTCACGGTTGCAATTTCTCACTTACCAACCCACGCTTTGGCAAACATAACTTCACCAGGCTTTACTGTTGGCGAAAGAAAGGGGGTCTTAGCGAGCAGATAGCCAATTTCTACCAAGAATTTATTTGGTTATTTGAGCGTCTAGAATTATTGTTTTATATAATTTTATTAATTCTCTATTCTAGTTTCTATTTACCGCTTGCTCAGCATCTTACTCCATTTATATTTTACCACCTCATACTAAAGCCTTATCCACCATAAACTTTTCGTGAATATTAACTTACAAATTTTGCTGTTAACTCCCGCCAAATAATGGGGTTTAATCCTTTAAAATTGTTACGATAAACTCCTCCCAATTCCACTGTTCAGTAATACCAAACACAGCCGCCAAAATATTTCCAACTAATAATCTCCACTTCTATCAGAACATGCCATAACATAATTCATTTTACATACAATTCCGTAAACCATGGCCGTAGTCCCTGTAACAATAGAACAGCTAAAAGTTGTTAGCTCTATCATCGAAGATGTAATTGCTTATAATAACCGTAAAACAAGAAGCAAAAACTCTGACTTCCCTATTGACGAAGACCACCCCTGCTAGCCACTCACTTAACTAAAACGCAGGCTAGATTATGCGGATATGCAGGACTTCTGCGAAACCTGCCTTTAAATGACACTGCTGGGATTTTTTCCATCTTCAAAAGCAATGTACCTCATGGCCATGCAAGCTGCCCTCTATGAATCGGAAAATATCGAAAATTTTACCACAAACTCATCATCAACAACATCTCCATCCAGCTCCTCTTCATCATTTTTCAAGTCTTCCTATCGACAAAAACTATCCAGAGGAAGAATTAAAGAAGATGGGACACACTTCAGCCAAAGCCTACCAACTTAAAAAATCCTTGCAAGGAAGAAAGCAAATGATGCCTATCTTCCTCATAAATCTCCTCAAAACAAAGAAAAGCAGGGAACTCCTCAAAATCACAAACGTATCTCACATTGTAATTCACATAGAATTCTATAGGAAGCCACAGGGACCGATACAATGTCGACGGTGCCAACTCTGGGGAAACGCTTCAAACTGCTTCAATGCCACACCAAATTGTGTCAAATACGTAGGAAATCACTTCTGAAGCAAATGTGGAAAAGCCAAAAGCACCCCCCCCTTCCCGAAATTCTCAAATTGTGGTAAAGCTCATATGGAAAACTATGGAGGTTGCATTAAAAGTCCTAGAAATAGGCTCCTTCATCCTTTCACCCTTCAAAACTTTCGCCACAGAGAATCTTGTAACCAGCCCACACCTAGAAGCTTACCAACTAACAGAACAGACAGCAGAGGTTATGCTGATGTGCTTACAAACCAACCTTCACCACCAAAAGTCCTCCCTACCACCCCTATGGCAAATAATCCTTCCCCTAAATCTCTTCAACCATACGCAAGCACTTTGCATATATCCACTATACCAATCAATAGCCCAACAACATCCGACCCAATAACAACTCACCACTATCAATCTCCTCGCCAACGCTCATTCCTAGACCATTAATGCTCAAAAGCCTTCATCAAAAAAATTGATGAACACCCACCACCACACCCCAACAAAATACCCACCACCATAACACAACCCATAAATAAAATTCCCACCCAAACAAACCATTCACAACCCACATTTATCCACAAACGTAACAAAACCTTTAAAATTTTTGAAATATATATGGACACAATGATTTTACAAGCATCATTAAACGACCTCTCTCAAGGAACCCAAATAATCCTTGATGCAATGCTAAAAGCAAAACAAGTAGTCCTACCAAATGCATAATACCTACCAAGACTCCCTATATATAATCTCCATCAATATTGATAGAATTAAAAAAAAAATCCATGACCTCGGAGATTTTCTAATAGAAAAAAATCCTGACATTGCTCTTCTAAGCGAAACGAAACTAAAGTCAAATGACAAACTACTGTTCTCAAATTATAAAACATACAGATTTGACAGAATTCAACAAAATGTTAATATTGCTGATGGTATTGATATACTAATAAAAAAACAACCTAATTCATTCACATGCACCAATAAAAACAAAAAATATTGAAGCCACATCAATCTACCTTAATAACACTACTATAGGTAAGTTAAAAATCATTGCCATCTATCTCCCACCAAAAAATCCCATGCTCGAAGAAGATCTAAATATACTACTCCCCGACAACATACCCACCATAATAGCAGGTGATTGGAATGCCAAACATTCCACCTGGAACATACAAAAGAAAGGTAGTCGTGGCTGCCCAAGGGGTAGAATACTGCATAAGTACATACACACGCACAACAACATTTTTGTACATGCACCAAACTCACACATTACACCCCTGGTAAAAATCCCACTATTTTTGACTTTACCGTATCTGCAAAATTCTTTAGTAATATTACCAACCACACCACTGATGATCTCGACTCTGATCACCTCCCAGTTCACTTGAACGTAGACATCACATTTGAAAAAACCTCCTACAACTACTAAAAGCCACTGATTGGCAAAAGTATACTGATTACTTAGAAACTCTTCTCCACCCCCACCCCACCAGCAATAAATATCAAAACTCTCGAAAACCAAGTCAAAACACTTTCCACATAAATTTAACAATCACTAAATCATGCTTCAAAAAATCTACCACCTATAAACTACTACGAACTACCTGCAAAAATTAAAAAATTCATTAAACGTAAATGTTATTACAGAAGAAAATCCCAAAAAACTAAATTAAACAACTATAAATGACTGTATAATGACTCAAAAATCAAACTGTCCAAAATCATCACCAAATATAAAAATATCAAATAGAATGAAACACTCTCAAATCTTTCTACCCAAGACAACAAACTATGGAGATTTTAAAAAACCTTCTAAAAAAAAAAAAATTGCAATACACAGAAAAAATGGCATAGTGTATGATGATAAAAACGTTGTGGAAGCCCTCACTGATCCCTTAGAAGAGCAATTCACATTCAACAATATAAATAGTAATGAAACCATCCATAAACATATTAGTAAATCAGTCAAAAAACCCGTACATCCACTCCTCATGAATATGAACCCAATATTACCATAGAAGAAATTATTAAATTCACAAAAAACCTCCAAAACAAAAAAGCACCATGTGTTGACAACATAAACAACAAGGCAATTAAACACCTTCCACTAAAAACCTTCGAATGGTTAAAAACAATTTTCCATGGAACATTCCAGCTACACTACCCGGAAGAATGGAAAATAGCCACAATCATAACAATTCTAAAACCAGGCAAAAATTCCCTTTCCATAAAATCACAGACCCATCAGTTTACTTCCTTCTCTTGGAAAATTATTTAAAAGAATCGTTGCTGCCAGACTCACTCGTTTCCTCACCGAACACAACATTATACAAAATCACCAATTTAGCTTTTGACAAAAACACTCCACAGAGGAGAAATTAATTACAGTTATTGACCACATTAACCACAAAATAAAAGACAAAAAATATACTGCCATGGCTCTTCTCCACATACAGAAAGCATTTGTTAAAGTCTGGCATACTGGCCTTATTTACAAATTAAACAAAATTGGTTTAAACCCTCAATTAACACACCTCATAGCATCCTACCTCCAAAACAGGAAATTTCATATAAAAACAAACACACTCTCCACACATAAAAGCTGGAGTGCCCCAGGGGTCAATTTTATCCCCCCCCCCTATCTATTCAATATTTACATAAATGACATCCCAAAATTCAATGATCCTGACAGCCTAACGTCTCTATATGCTGATGACACAGCTCTGTCTACCTCAAATAGTACAGCAAACATAGCCATAAATAAACTACAGTTACAATTAAGCAAAATCAGAACCTAGGCTAATCTATGGGAGATTAAAATTAACCCAAGCAAAACAATTGCCATCTTTTTCCATAGAAAGCATAAATGCCCCATCAATCAACCCCAAACTACAATGCTGCATTGGGTTAACGAACCCATCCAATGGCACAAGCAAGCCAAATATCTTGGAATCATCCTGAACTACAAACTTCTATGGAATAAACATATAAAAAACACACTTCAAAAAGTCACGGAAGCCAAAAAACAAATCTATCCACTAATTAATACCAAAAGCAAACTGAATATGACAAACAAACTACTTCTATTCAAAACAACCCCCAAGACCAATAACAACGTATGCCCGCACTATGTGGGGACACACACACAATTCAAAACTTGAAAAACTTTACAGGTTTGAAAATAAAACACTCCGGTTCTTCTTCTTTTTGCAAGGGTTTCATTGGGAAGGGTGGCCGCCGGGGGCGGCGCTGTAATCCCAGACAGGACGCTTGAACAGCGTAATCAGCCGCCGAGGCGGCTGAGGGGGAGATGGATTGCCGATCAACACGGCATTCATAGATGCACGTTCACGTAAAGTCGTCATTCAACGCACACCGAAACCAGCAGCCGTTGGAACCGTCACGGGGAACGGCCACGGCCCAGGCAGCAGGACCGGAGACACCCCCATGGGGCAGCGCGAAGGTGGGGGGGATCCAGGAGGTCGGACAGACCTGGTGGCGAGGCGAGGCCTAAACGGCGGCGGGCGAGAAGGAGCTCCTCCCTGAGGTAGCCGTAGGCCGGACACCGCAAAAGAATGTGTTCCAGTGTTTCGTCAGCACCTTCCTGACACTGGAGACACACAGGCGACGGGAGTTGCCTAATGCGGTGGAGGTACTTGTTGGTGAATGCACAGCCAATTCTGAAACGATGCAGCCTGGTCTGTGCCCCCACCTGGGAGACCATCGGGGAAAAAAGTACTGCGACTTTCGCACCTCGAACATTGATCGGAAGTGCCCCGTAATGTCTCTTTTCAAGAGGTTCACCATGTCACTTCGATAGGTGTCCTTCAGACTCCTGATACGGCAGGAAAGGGAGGGGTTGTGCGGGGAGGGTCTGTTACTGCAGGAACCGTTTACGTCCTCTAGGGCTCGACGCGCCCAAGTGTCCGCAATTTCGTTACCCCGAATGCCGGTATTGCCTGGAATCCAACAGTACGTCACAGGTCTCCCACAGACCGACAAGCTCCGCCTCCGTGGAGGAGGAGCACAGCGGTAAGTGGAAGCATATGGCCAGACCGATTTTCGGGATCGCAAGCGAGGCACCCCCCTTCCTGGAGACTGCACAGAAGGACCCATCCGTAAATATTTGGAAGTGGGGCAAGTCCAGGTTGGCGATGGAATCACGTACCAGGTCGCGCAGGACTCCGGCGTCCACTGACTCCCTGCTCGGCACTCCATGGAGGGAGGGGTGCACAGTCGGAAGAGCGAGAAGCCATGGAACAGCAACAGGGTCCCGCTGCACCTGCGGTGCGACGTGTAATAGGAAACACTCCGGTTTATCACCAATTCACCTTGGTTTGTATCCAATAATTTAACACGAAAAGACTGTCAAATAACAAAATTGAAAGAAATAATAATAAAATTTAGGAATAAAGCCTTCATCTGAATAAACGAATCCATCCCAATCCCATTATAAAATCTAATATTCTTCCAACAAGCAAATTCCTAAATTTCAGACCAAAATAAATCTTCAGTTAAATAAAATAAAACACATTAACACAGTTAAAATAAATACGATGGTTTATAGCTATTTCGGAAGCGCGTTTAGGCTTCCTTCTTCAGAACCCTAGTTACACTAATGTGGCACACGTGCTAGAAAAACTATCGATGCCAAATTGCTAGTCCAAAATTAGTTCGGGTAAACCAGTTGTGGGTCCGTAGCCGCGTCTTTTGCTATGGGACGAATGAAGTTTCTCCAAATAGAGGACATAGAATTGAACGGAAGCTGATGGTTAACAGTAGAAGAGGAATGCGAAAGAATATGGAAGGCTTCAAAGAAATTGAGGTCGGCTGGTGAAGAAACTTTCTCTATTAGATGGGCCTTGTCGAAAGAAAATTTGTGGCCAGCTTCCCAGGCGTGTTTGGCCAAAGCAGATTTTTCCAGTTGTTGTTTACGCACGTAGGCTTCATGCTCTTTAAGACGAAATCGAAGGGCCCGACGTGTTTGACCAATATAAACACGATTACACTGGCATGGAATGGAGTAAATTCCAAAATAATTGTAATCAGGAATAATATCCTTGAGTTTGGGATTTCTTCAAAATTAGTCCCATCCTCCGTAATTTAATTTCAAGGTCACTTTTACTCCAATCAATAAACTCGGTTATTCCAAACTCAAGGATATTATTCCGTTTAATTATTTTGGAATTACTCCATCCCGTACCAGTGTAATCGTGTTTATATTAGTCCAAGCACGTCGGGCCCTTCGATTTCGGCTTAAAGAGCATGAAGCCTACGTGCGTAAACAACAACTGGAAAAATCTGCTTTAGCCAAACACGCCTGGGAAGCTGGCCACAAATTTTCTTTCGACAAGGCCCATCTAATAGAGAAAGTTTCTTCACCAGCCGACCTCAATTTCTTCGAAGCCTTCCATATTCTTTCGCATTCCTCTTCTACTGTTAACGATCAGCTTCCGTTCAATTCCATGTCCTCTATTTGGAGAAACTTCATTCGTCCCATAGCAAAAGACGCGGCTACGGACCCACAACTGGTTTACCCGAACTAATTTTGGACTAGCAATTTGGCATCGATAGTTTTTCTAGCACGTGTGTCACATTAGTGTAACTAGGGTTCTGAAGAAGGAAGCCTAAACGCGCTTCCGAAATAGCTATAAACCATTGTATTTATTTTAACTGTGTTAATGTGTTTTATTTTATTTAATATTTTGCGCAGTGTGTCGTTTCATCTTTACTATAAATCTCCAGTACTCAAATTCACAATCAAAAACAACTAAATTCTCGTAGGAGAAAATAAAAATCCCTGTTATTTGAAATAGCCACCCAAGGACACGAGAATGAACAATCAGGCTCTCTTCTCACAACTTTAATTAAGCTTTCGCGGAAAGAAAATTCCTGCAATACGAACGAAAATGGCACTTCGCATCCTGACCTCGACGTGAATGGACGTTGAAATCCCTATTGTGATCTCCATCGCCTGCAATCCACGTTCACGTCAAATCTACCACTTCGATTGCTTCGTTCGCTTAGGAAACCGTCGCGCAAGTGCCTACCTGTAAACCGCAGTGTACCTGACCAACTGTACGAGGGTGACACCTTCAGGGGAATCTCTGCCATGCTGCTGTCACGCTGTGACACCTACCAACAGCTCTTGTGTACCACCTTTCTGCGCTTTGTGTTGTGTTCGCTACCGCGTGTGTACCGACCTCCTGTGTATTGGTTTTTGCGTTCTCTTCTACCTGTGCGTTTTTCGTGTCAACAATCCGTTTGCACCTTTGCTTCAAATCCCGTTTGTGCCAGTTTCTCTGCGGTTCTGTGAATTTTCCACCGACATATATGTGCATTTGCTGCCCGTGCTGGCCCTTGTGTCCGATTGGGCCTCTGATAGGATGATTTCCCGATATTCGCGCTCACATTGGTCGAAAAACGCTGCCTATTGTGTGTTCTCCGTAGCCACCTTTTCCCAAATATCACGCCTACAGTTCAACCAGCTAATTGTTTTTCTTCAAAAATTACATCCAGTGATCAGTAATTGTGTTTTTTCCGTTTTAACTTCGCATTTGCTACCTGTGTTTGTTTTCGCGGTCGAAAAGGCCTATGATTGGCTGATTTCGCGTTACTCAAGCTCCAGTTGGTCGAAAATGTGCTACCTATTTTGTGATC
>QLNU02003225.1:86837353-86850477 GCA_006491805.2 Dysdera silvatica | reverse complement strand
GTACTGTTTTCTTTGCGTTTTTCAACTGCGAAGTCGGTTCTTGCTTTTGTTAATTTTTCAATTTAAATAAAACTATTTGAATACAGATTATGTTTTCGAAATATATATATTGTTTTACTTTGTTAAAAATAAAAAGGCTTTCACAGTGGTAATTACGTGTGTTAGAATTGGTACTGTTAGCTCTGCAGAACTTCTAGCTTTGGCTATTTTTACTTGGGCAATTATCGAATTGGCTGGCCAGAACCTGGATTTCTCATTTATTTCGGGCTTTGGCTAAATCTAGAAGAGGCTGGCCATTTCACGAATTAGCTAGATGTTGGGTATTGGCTGTAATATATGTACGTGTGTGGGTTCTAATGTATGTGATTTAAGTTTGTATTTTAAATTATACATGCATATTACATACAACCAGTTTTGAAAGTGTTTGAACGTTATTCATTCATTGTTCACGCCTTTGCCAAATTGTCAAATCAAAAGTGCTATTTGAGTCTGAATGTTGTCTACTATGAACTAATGTTCATATCATTTGCATAAGTGAGTGTCTTTCTAATGAAAATTGTGTAACTCCAATTTTTTAATAGGGAGACACCTACTGTTTTTACTACAAATTCTAATTATCTCAATCGAATTAGCTGAGATTTATATAAAGTTTGCACTTTTCTCAAATGGATGAGCTACGAGTGGTTGAAATTTGGTACTTCTAACCTTAAATAAGTGTTTTAAGACCTTTCATTATAGCTTTTGAAATAATGAGTTCATCGAAGTAATTCTTGATTTCCAAGGGGTTATTCCATCTAGTAAATATTTCTTCTTAAAAAAAAATTGTTGTGGAATTTTGTTTTGTATAAAATTGTACATGACAATGGAATTGTTTTTTTTTGATGTTGAAATGTATTCAAAACAGATTTTCACAATAGATTTGGTGTGCATCATGTTTTTACAGATGTTTGGGTTGTCTACTCCATTGTAAGAAAAATGAAAATTATAAATTTTTAGCATGTCTCTAAGTTTTCAATGCAAAATTTGTTAAGAATTCGATTCATTAGTGTTAAACATATTAGTGTGCTTTGATGTTTAGTACAGGGTATGTCCCAGAAGTTCCTGGAATGATTTTTTGTAGTTGGCAACGCTGGCTGACGGGGCGGAGAAGTTGGTGGGGGATCTAAGCTTGGAAACGAGACCGGTATCAGTCGCCTGCGGGCAGTTGTTGAGGCAGGGTCACGCTCCGCGCAGAGGTATCTACTGCACCCTCGTCGATCAAAAAATGGACCAGTTTTTGGAGCAGCGTTATGCAATCAAATTTTGTGGGAAACTGGGTAAAAACGGGGCGGAGATGCTTGAAATGCTTCGGAAAGCCTACGGTGATGGGGCAATGAAAAAAAGCCAAACTTTCATGTGGCACAAGCGGTTCCGGGAAGGTTGGGAGTCCGTCAACGACGACGGCTGCTCTGGACACCCGTCGACATCACAAACGAACGACTCTGTGCAAAAAGTGCGTCAAGTTTTGGACAATGACCAACGATTAAGTGTTTGGGTGATTGCAGAGGAGTGTGGAATACCCAAAACAATCGTTCATCGCATTTTAACGGAGGATCTTCAAATGAGGAAAGTCTGCTCGAAAATGGTGCCAAAAGTCCTGACGAGTGAGATGAAGGAGCAGCGTTTGTTGAAGTGCCAGGAATTGCATGAACGCTACGAAACGGACCCAGAATTTTTGGACAGAGTGATCACAGGGGACGAGACGTGGATTTTTCAGTACGATCCCGAATCAAAGCTACAGAGCAGCGAGTGGCACACCAAGGAGTCTCCTCGCCCGAAAAAAGCAAGGATGAGCAAATCGCGAATCAAGGCAATGCTCATTGTGTTTTTTGACAGAAAAGGTGTAGTTCACAGTGAATTCGTGCCACAAGGACAAACAGTCAACAAGGAGTTTTACTGTGAAGTGCTCAAACGGTTGCGCAACAGGGTTCGACGCGTCCGAAACGAAATTCGCGACAATTGGATCTTGCACCATGACAACGCGTCAACCCACACCGCGCTCATTGTCTCCGAGTTGCTGGCCAAAATGGGTGTGGCAACGCTGCCCCAGCCGCCGTACAGCCCCGATCTGGCACCAGCGGATTTCTTTTTGTTCCCAAGGATCAAAAGAACCCTGAAAGGAACTCGGCATGGGACGCTGGAGGCGGTAAAAGCAGCCGCGACGACCTCACTGAAGGAGATTCCCGTTGACGACTTCCAGGGCGCCTTCAATGATTGGGTGAAGCGTTGGCAACGGTGCATCGAAGCAGGGGGAGAATACTTTGAAAAGTTCTGAAAAGATTGTAAACTGATATTGAATAAATGATTTAAAAAAAAATCATTCCCGGAACTTTTGGGACAAACCCTGTATTACTAAATATATTAATACAGGGCATCTATGGATTTGGCAAACCTGGAGAAGTCGGAAATTTTATCTGACTGGAAAAGTCAGGGAAATTTGATATACAAAAGCATAAGTCACAGAGATTTGAAATTGTTATGTTATAATAAATAACTTATTAAAATAATTTTCCTGAACTATGCTTTTCATACCACATTGCATACTGAAAATTTTGAAAAACTTATACTCTTGACTAAACTTCTTCCAAAAATTACCCTTTTGCACCAAAACTAATATAATTTATATAAAATTATTAAGCCCATATATTTCTCAGGAGAAAATGTTTGCCAAATATGTAACTAAAACTTGGAAAAAAAAAGTTTTTAGCTAAATTATCCAATCTGTAAGGAATTTTTATTATACCAATCTCCTTTGCCTTATATACAGTCATACACATTTTAAATGAAATAGAAGATGAAGCATCAGCTTTGCGATTATACAGGGTGTTTTGGAAAACTATCGACAAAAATAAAAGGGGGGTCGTTGGGAACATAAAATAAGGCATGTTTGCCCATATCCCCGTGTCCGCAAAGGGGCCAAATTGTCTGTAGAGTGTAACTATTTTTTATGTCCATCACATTGCCAAGTGCATGAATTAAATACAATTTTTGATACATAACTTAAGCGATTGAGCTAATAATACAGTAGAGACAAAGAAATCCGGAATTTTGTTTCTTAATCCTGATCTGTGTTACTATGTAGTGAAAATAAGCCTAAAACTGCCTTTTTTAACACACTAGAAAACAGTTGGGAACTGCCAAGTATATGTAACAGGTGAAGCACATCAAAATAAACATTTTTTGTTCAGTGAATTTTTTTCCAAAAATTAGCCGTTCGGGCACTACAGTGAATTTAGTATTTGCATCCACCACATTCAAGGTTTCACAAATGGCTACAATGCACCATTTCAAGAATTTTTCAAATTATTTAATGTCAACGGAAGTCAAGCTCTCTTTGGCAATTTTTTAAAATCAGTTAAATTCACCGGAATTGTATGTGTAGAATTCATACAATCGCACCTGAAGCGGCGAATTCTACACATACAATTCTGGCGAATTTAACTGATTTTAACAAGTCGCCAGAGAGAGCCCGACGTCTGTTGACATTAAATAATTTTAAAAATCTTTGAAATGGCGCATTGTAGCCATTTGTGGAAACATTGAATGTGGTGGATGCAAATACTAAATTCACTGAACAAAAAATTTTTATTTTGATGTTCTTCACCTGTTACACATACTTGGCAGTTCCCAACTCTTTTCCAGTGTGTTAAAAAAGGCATTTTTAGGCTTATTTTCACTAAACAGTAACACAGATCAAAATCAGAAAACGGAATTCCGGATTTCTTTGTCTCTGCTGTATTATTAGCTCATTCACTTAAATTATGCATCAAAAATTGCATTTAATTCGTGCAATTGGCTACGTAGCAACGTGATAGACGTAAACAGTGGTTACGCTCTACAGCCAAACCGGCCCCTTTGCGGACACGGGGATATGGGCAAGTATGCCTTTTTTGGCGTCCCCAACACCCCCTCTTATTTTGTCGGTAGAATTCAGGACCACCCTGTATAGTTAAACTTTTTTATAATGAACTCATAAGAGGTAGATAGAAAATGTTGTTGTAAATATTTAATTAATGCAAGTTTTTAGTGTAAAGAAATGCATTTTTTTTATACAGCTTTTGAATTTGTAAATTCACTGCAATTGAGTTATAAATGGCTTCAGGATTTGTGTTAGTAGATTTCATGGTCTTGAAACTTGTTTTTGTTATACGAATTTTAGTACATTGTGTGTTGTTTACTGTAATTAGTGACTGGAAATCGATTAAGTTTTGGCCTGGAAAGCCTTGAAAAGTCAAGGAAGTTTGAAACGGAATTTGGGCAGACACCCACATAGTTAATAAAATGCATTAAACCATAAATGAATTCTAAGCCCCCTGTAACTTTCAGAGCCTCCGTTTTAACATGTGTCCTGCTACAATCCTGATAAATACCGTATCGTGTACTGTATTTGCCATGCATTTCATATAATGACACAAATAATATATTTTTGTAAATGCAGTAACTTTAAGAATAAATGCAGCTTAAACCAGACGGTCTGGTTTTGCATTACTCAATTTCTTTAAATTCTCTCTCTAAACTCTCTCTCTTTAAATTCTCAATTAATCAATGTTGTATAGTATGAGTTATATCATTTTCCATGATTCTTGTATAAAATCGGCTCAGAAGGAACAATTAGATAATTTTTAATTATATACAATGAATAATAATAATAATAATATACAATGAATTCAAAAATAAAGTTACTGTGTATTTACAAGATATAAATTGAAAATTAAAAATAATAAGTACAAGTAATTTGGGTTTTATAAAAATCAAGGTGCTACTATATACGGTATCTAAAATATATATAATGACTCTGTAAACAAATACTATAACCCTTTTACCATGATGTTAGAAAAGTTGCCAAATCTGAATATTTACTCATACTTTAATGTCTCGTTGATTGCCCTTGTTGAAACAATTGTAAATGACATGCCAGCTTACAAAACTGCTTTTCTGTTGATTTACAATTTAATGTTCCATTGCACAGTGCATTGATTTAATGTTTCATTGCACATTACATCGATTTAATGTTTCATTGTGCAGGGTATTGCTCACTCATTTATATCATTCTTGGCATATTCTTTATGTGTTAACCAATATTTGGCAATTCTGTTATTCCTTGTAAAGTATAATAATATCTTACAACTTAATATACGGGGGGGAAAAAGCGTTTGTTCTCATCCGTCTAGTAGGTCAAGACACCGTGGACTCAATCAACGTGGGGACCTTGGTTCAGATCCGAGATGAGGACGGCGTCTCTTTTTCTCCTAAACAACAAATATTCTCTAGTTTGAGCTACTAATACGTGGGTGTCAAATTTATTGGTAATAAAAAAAGTCCCCTATGAAAAACTCACAAAAATCTCGCCCCGGTGGCTTTGTGTGTTGACCAATATTTGGCAATTGTGTTATCCCTGTGAAGGGTAATAATATCTTACATCCTCATATACGGAGAAAAATGCGTTTGTTCTTGTTCTCATTCGTCTAGTAGGTCAAGACACCGCGGGCTCAACGCGGGGACCCTGGTTCGAATCTGGGATGAGGACGGCGTCTCTTTTTCTCCCAAACAAAAATAGCTCTAGTTTGAGCTACTAATACGTGGGTGTCAAATTTATTTGTAACGTTATGGTTAGTTAACTGTAAAGGGTTGTCATGGGAGGGTGGGGTGAATTGCAGAATTTACGGAGATTTTGAAAAATTTGCCGATATTTTACAAATGTTAATACCCTTTGAGAAACACTGATATAGAGGCAGTTTCCAAATAATTTTGTTGCAATATTTCTGGTAATTCTTGTAAGAATTGGACAAAAATTGAAATTTAATGCTATTGCAACATAATAAATCTTTCGATCATATAAAACAGGGAAGCTGACATTTGCAATTTTGAGAATATTAAATATGAAAATAGTTTCTTATATAAATGAAATGCACATTAATTTATAGTAGACATCATTCGAAGTCTAATGATATTTTGGGTTTGATAATTCAATGGGGTGGGGGGATGAATAACGAACGGTATTTTTATACTTTAAAAACTCATAAAACCCAATTAAAAACCATAAATTTTTTTTATACTTTTAAAACCGGTAGTATGTAAAGAGCTATTTAGTCAATATATATAATATTGAATATATTTAATGCATTTATGTAGCTTCTCCCTTGCCTCATGATCATCCTTTCAACCTTCCTGAAACATTCTGTACAATGGGTAAGTTGCTTTACTTCATGAAATTATAGATAATGTTACAGAGTTCGTACAAGTGCTTAAAGGTGCTTAATTTAGCTAAATTATTTTTAAGGGCCCCCTGAAAATGTTTAATTTTTTATGGGTTTGGATTAAAGTGCTTAAAAATACTTAATTTTTAAATTGTAAATAAAGATTTGATGGGGAATTACTCTTTTGCAAGCATGTTCTAAAACATGCTGATAACATGGTTCATACTCTTTTTGGAGAATTGGCATTAAGCACCCATGATGACCACATGAAAGTGGGGTGGGGGGGGGATTTTTAAATTGAATCCAACGGCTAAGAACCTTATTGGTACGGAGTGGTAAACAGTCCCTCTGTTTTCTATTTAGTTAAGGAGCGGATCGAAGTCCCTCCTTGGAAATATTTTTGTATTCTCGTCTTCGATCAATATCTTCAATCACATAGAATTTAGATGTATATATAGTTATGAGTGTAAATAAATACTAAAAAGCACCTAAATGCCTCATGTTTATACCAACATTACCAAATCTTTCGGTTAAGACGTCACAACATCTTCATTTAAGTGAATTCCTCCTCTGCATTTTCATCTTAGATGTTTATTAATAAACCAATATTTAGCAAGATTATTAATTCATTTTTGCCCCACAGAAAAGAGATAATGAAATGTTGAAGCACAAACTGGAATGTCATGCGCATCTGAGAGTGAAATACGAGGGCGAATCAGAAAGTCTTTGCCCCTATTTTTTATTAGCCAAAATAAGGTACATACAGGTAATTACAAATATACGTACTATTCTACGTACCTTACACTATTTTTCCACATAGTCCCCACACCGGTTCAGACATTTGTCCCATCGCAGCACTAAATTTGAGATGCCCCTGTGGTAGAATTCGTCCGGCTGACTGTGGAACCACCGTCGGACTGCTGTCTTGGCTTCATCGTTGCACGTGAATCGCTGTCCTGCCAGGAACTTCTTCAGCGGACCGAAAACGTGGAAATCACTAGGGGCGAGGTCCGGACTGTATGGTGGGTGGTCCAGACTCTCCCAGTGAAATGACCGGAGCTTGTCGGCGGTTCTGATTGCCACATGTGGCCTCGCATTGTTGTGGAGGATAACCATGTTGTCCACATTGAGGATCCCTCAGCGCTTTCGCATGATGTCAGACGTGACAGTGTGGAACAATAACTGTCGGCATTGATGGTTGCACCTTATGGCATGAAATCCAGCAGGAGGACCACTGCTGCTGGATTTCATGCCACAAGGTGGCGATCCCAGAAGACCGTTAACATCACTTTCCCAACAGATGGCACTGAACGGAATTTTTTTGTCAGAGGCGAACCCGGATGTTTCCACACCATGCTCTGCTGCTTCGATTCTAGTGTGAAATGCAGTATCCACATTTTATCATCAGTAATAATGTGGTCCAGGAAATTTTCACCCTCCTCGGCATACCGTTGTAGATGATTCAGTGAAGCAATCCTTCGCTTGCCTTTTAGCATGTCGTCCAACTGCCTTGGCACCCACCGACATGAAATCTTCCGGAACCCGAAGAACCCGTGAACGATGTCGTAAACACTCCCATACGAAATGCCAAGCTCCCAGGAAATGTCCTTGATGTGCATATGCTGATCCGCTTTCAACATTGCATCCACACTGGAAATGTCGGTCAGCGACGAACACGGCCTCCCTGAACGCTCATTGTCATGCAAGTCTTCACGGCCTTTTGCGAACTCACACCACCACCACCTCACACTTCTCAAAGCGAGACACTTTTCCCCATACGTGGGCTGCATTTCCCTGTGGATTTCGATGGGCGTTCGTTCCTTGCTCCATAGAAAACTAACGACACTTCATTGCTTGTACGCCTTGGATGTGTGAAGTACAACCACCATGTTCAACAACTGACAGCAGCGCTGTGCTGCGGAGCTACCGGCAGATAAGGCTGGGCCAGTCTAAGATAGATCCACCGCTGGGAATGGATATGTTGACTTCGCATTTACAGCCGTAATTTGACTAAAAAAAAAAAATAGAGGAAAAGACTTTCTGATTCGCCCGCGTATGTTTTCATGTTTTTATTATACTTCACGCACGCTTAGGGAACTTGGGTGACTTTGCTCTAATGGCAAAAACTAATTTCAAAACACTGAATTGAATGGAAATTCAAGGGTACTGGTCGACCACCATAAAATTTCTATTGCGAGTAGGTGTTTAGAGTATGAACCTTAATTTCTAGACAGCGGTTTTTGGCTATAAAAGTAGTTATTCATAATAAGCTATTAAGTATGAAATATGCATACACGCGTACGTGTGTGCATGTGTTTGTAAAGTATAACAAAAACATATGTATATATAAATATGAATATCCATGGATTCAGTTTAACCCCCTCCTTTTTGTGCGATCATCACACGTCATAGGTGTTCAATTTTAATTCTTGGGGAAAAAAAGGGAGTACGAACCATTATAAGGCGTTATGTTTTCTCAAGAGCTTAATTCCAATCACACTGTTGAGAATAATCTTTTAACTGAGTTTAATGTATTATTGTATGCTTATTTAGTTTTTAACAGTTTTCTGAGTATATGTTAATCTTATAATTTAAAGCAAGCATGGGTAGCTTTATTTTTTATAATGTAAATAGTTTTCAAAATAATTTAACTAATGTTGCATTAGTTGCATTTCAACAAAAACAATATTTTAAAATTTGCATTTTTTTGTATTTACCATTAGAAAGCTCCTTTGTTAATATTATCAAAATACTACTTGGTTGGTTAGAAAAGTGGTTTCATGGAAAAACGTTTGCATTCCTTTTGTGCACTTAATGTAAAATACACTAATCTCTTCCAGTAGAAACAGAGGGACAACATCAAAACAGAAATGATGTTAATTGGAATATAAGTAATCCTATGGAATATTTGCCTTAGCTGCAGAATACTGTCATTAAACACAAATAGTCATTAATTAGACGTACATTCTTCAGAAAGACGCTGTGCGTACATGTAAACAATGTACACAATTTTCGTATTGAATAAAAAGCACATTTTTATAATGAAAGAACACTTACATAATTTAATTGATTACCATGGAAGTAGGTTAAGAATTTTTGTTTATTGTTTTGTTTGTAAATGCCAATTTTTGTGAAATGTACTCTGATTTCTTTTTCAGAGTTTGACTCTGCAATGGTAAGTTGTATTTTATTCTATTTTCATTCATTACTTAGTTTTCTGCTGTAAGTGAAATAAGAGCTTGTTATGAAAGAAAAATTTGCCAATCTCATTGGACTGACAAGGAAAAGGACACCCTTCCCGGAGCTCACATGACAAATCTGAGAGAGATCAATCTCTCTCTCTCATGCACTAACACTTTTTTATATACATTATTCATCTTATATATGCATTTTTGCACCGTATATATGGCTCTCTTGATAAATCTAGTTGCCATTAGCAACTGGATTTTTGCAACTAGCGAGTAGGAAATCATCATTATCTACTAGGTTTTTGTTTTCTTGTTGAGGCAGACGGGTACCATTTTTATCTGATGAGTGTGGTTCGCTGTGATTTGTTGAACCATCTATATACATACATCTTTTAATGCAAAAGTAAAGTTTTTTGGTATGAAAATAGATTTTACTGTTCCAAAAGTAGTTTCCTGTTTTGAAAATTAATTTAGTAATTCCTTATTATAGCAGCTCTCGATCTTATTTTCCGACTTTAAAATTATGCCGTGATCGCCAAAATAAAATAAAAAGAATAATACTCACATATTGTTTCCTAGGATTATTTTTAATAGTCATTATATTATACTAATATGTATATATAAGTATATAATATACTAATATGTATATATAAGTATATAATAATATACTAATATGTATATATAAGTGCCTAATATACTAATATGTATATATAAATTATATAATATACTAATATGTATATATAGTATATAATATACTAATAATAATATATATATAGAGTATATAATATACTAATATGTATATAAGTATATATTGCCTGTGTATATATAAGTATATAAATATACTAATATGTATATATAGAAGTGTATAATATACTAATATGTATATATAAGTATATAATATACTTAATATGTATATATAAATTATATAATATACTAATATGTATATATAAGTATATAAATATACTAATAATATGTATATATAAGTATATAATATACTAATAATAATATAAGTATATAATATACTAATAATATATATATATATTACATATATTTATATTAACGAGATTTTGGCAAGGACTACCTTGGTGATATATTTTGGAGGCCACTATAATAAGGAAGTACCGTTAATTTTTACTGCTTTAAAAGTTAATTTTTCTTCCGCTGAAAGTAAAACTTTTTTTTGTATGAGTCTTGTCCAGCGAGTAGGATCCCTGAATTTTGTAAAAGTTCCACCAATAATGGTCTTCCTTTCCCACACTATATAATTAGTAACACATACATTGATATTGTCTATATACACTAATTCACAATAATGCATTCAATCATTGTATACCATAAATATATAGTAAAAGAAATCAATGACCCATACATGCATTTATTAATGTAATGTAGAAGACCAGGTAAAAATATATAAAAAATGAATTGCTGTGCAATTAGTGCTGTATTTCAGAAAAGATGCAAGTATAATTAATGTATTATTTATCCTTGAGTACTAGTAACAAACAGTTATTTCGACACTGGCGTAAGGTTTAAAAACACGACGTTTCGGGAGCCAACTGCTCCCTTTGTCAAGTGAAGGCAGAATGAAGAGTTCGTGAAAGTCCTAAGCTTATATACCCGCATGTTGGGAATCTCCATCTGACGCCATTTGCGCGGATATCAGCTCGGGGAAAACCTCAAGATTTGATTTGACGTTTAGTTCATTCTTCATATCTTGTGCTTGATTATTATTAGTTACGAAGCGAGTAATTGATTGTAATCGTTTTTCAACATGCTTATTGCTGCTGAATTACGATGCAACAAAAGCGTGTTGAAAAAGAACGGTTACCCGACTAAATTTATCGCTCGTAACTAATGTGGTGTTAGTGGTGGAAACAGGAATGTAGAGGATGAGACTAGGAAGACATCAGTGGTTTTGCCATATGTGGCGGGTGTCTCAGAAAAGCTGTCTCGAATTCTCAGTTGTGTGAATGTTAAGACCTACTACAAACCTGTCTACACCCTGCGTGATCTATTACTTAAAGTTAAGGATCGCGTCCCTGAGGAGGAAAAATCTGGTGCTATTTACCAAATACCGTGTGGAGACTGTGACAAGGTGTATGTTGGACAGACGGGAAGATCGATACGTCTACGAGGGAAGGAGCATATGCGTGCGGTAGCTAGGGGAGACGATTCAAACCAGTTGGCTGAACATGTCTTCAGGGAGGGTCACGAACCAGATTGGCATTCGATGAAAATATTACATCAGAATGTGACGAATCTGGGGAGTAGACTTTTTCTGGAATCATGGGAAACCTACGGTTTGAGGAGTCGTGCAATAAACATCGCAAAACCTCTACCAGAACCTTACAGGATTTTTGCAAAACCTCGAGTTGGGGGTGTTCATCTGACATCGTCGGGTGCGGGGGCTTTCCCGGCGAGGGTTTCCCCGATTGGGGTTTCCCCAGCTGGAAATGCTCCGCACCAAATGGCGTCAGATGGGGATTCCCAACATGCGGGTATATAAGCTTAGGACTTTCACGAACTCTTCATTCTGCCTTCACTTGACAAAGGGAGCAGTTGGCTCCCGAAACGTCGTGTTTTTAAACCTTACGCCAGTGTCGAAATAACTGTTTGTTATGGAATCTCCTGGTGAAACTCTGTATTGTTTCGTTGAGTACTAGTGTTAAATTTCCTGTCATTGTATTAATAAAAAGAGTATATAATCTTTGTACACAGTTTAGTATGCTAGGATTGCAAATATTCCACAATTTTCTTAGCAGTACATTTCCTGCAAACAACACTTCATTATAAATCATCATATTGTTTCGATATCTTAAATGTCTAAAGAAATAAAAGTTTTACCTCTAATCTGTGAGGGAGTGTAATATTTGTTGAAATTACATACATATTATGTATTTTATTAAGGAAACTGATGATTTACCTAATGGTACAAGCAGACCAAGACTCTGTTTAAAAGAAGGTGAGTATATTTCTCTACAGATCTGTATCAGAAATTCATCCATTTTTTTTAGTAGCTCGTATGTCTATAATATTGTCACCAAATTAGATTATAAGGCAAATAATGGTACATTCTGATCATTGTTTGATTTCAGAAATTGATCCTATTGATGATACACAATACAGCAACCCTGTAAGTATATGTTTTTAGAAATGCTGTATTTTTACTTAAGATGTAATGGTTTAAAATGCAGGTGATGTGCATAAGTAAGTTGGTTTTCAAAACATACATCTTTTAGTTGCAATTAGAAATTTAAATGCCTATATTATGTATTTTACAATATGTGCAATAAATATTCAGATGCATTATCATAGCATAGATGATTTCTCATTGAATTTGCAGTTTATGTTGCATAAAACATATATTCACTGTAACTTTGATGAGAAATTATGTATAATAGGATAATGCACATATATACATATATTTATTGTACTTATTTTAAAACTTATACAGCCCGTATAAGTTTGACTTATTACAGCTTGTATCAGCTTATTACAGCACTCGCAGTTCTTTTTAAATGTATCCAATTTTTTACCTGTCGACAAACATGTCCAATACGGTGCAATTTTTTTTTAAAGCAAAGCATCTTAAAAGCAGGGTTGAGCATTGATAGCAAAACATAGATCTAATCATCAGTGAAGTACCACCGATGTTTGAAAAATATTATTCTTTAAACGTCGATGATTTACAAAAATTTGT
>QLNU02003225.1:86815411-86836353 GCA_006491805.2 Dysdera silvatica | reverse complement strand
TCGATTTATATAAAATAAATACATACCTGTATGCTGCAACGTGCATTTCGATCAATTTAATACCAGTCTCTTTGCAATTTGGTTTAAATAGTAGTCTATGTACTACACCATTCTGCGAAATAACTGGCAACAATATATATACGTTCGTAAAGAGATTATATATTGTCCTTCGTAGCTCAGTGGGTAGAGCCTCCGCCCGGCAAGTGGAAGGTCGTGGGTTCAGGTCCCACCGAAGGCAGAAATATTTATTTTCTTTCGAACGTCTCCTCCCACCAATAAGCGTTGACTGATTGACATTTGTTGTTTGATGCCAATCGTGAGTGTTAGATTTATATAAATGGATACATAGTCTACTGATGCCAGTGCATTTAACCAACAACGTGTATATTTATTTCGACCACGATTTAAAAGTTTCTTGTGCGTTATGGGAAATATAACGTTACACACACGAAAGGTCAATTGATTAAATACTCTGGGAAAGTACATAAGGACCTCTAAAAACTTATTTCTTGGTGCTTGCACTGCATTTTTTTAGCGGCCCTAGGTGGCTTCTCAGTTCATACCTCTGTAAGCACGGCCTCAGGACTATTAGTAGGAAATGAAGTCATCGTACTTTTTCTAGAAAGAAACAAAAGCAGTAGAAATAATTTGGAAAGTATTAATACCCTATCCTCCTTTCGAATTGTCAAGATTCTATTCTATTATTCCTAAAAAGTTTGTACATTGATGACTATATTCTTTGAACATTCCCCTAAAGAGGGACAATTTGAGTTATAATTGAATTTGTTCCTTTGACCTATCACCGAAACTGTGACAATTCAATATATAATATTTTTGTAGTATAAGAGGCAATCACAGAAACTGTAACTCAAAATAGTATGCACCTTTCTGTCTCGTCGGATATTGTACAACACAACATATTACACTTTACAAGAAGAAAACCTCATGGTCCCTCGCCCAAGGTCAGTGAGCAACTTAAGATTGAATTCTTTCCATGAGAGGCGGATAACAGCAATGAAACATCGACACCGTTATATATACTAACTAACGAAAATCTGTATAACTTATGGTCTAATGTTTTGCATGGCAGGATGCGGCACTGTTTTCTACATCTGATTGTAACATTAAGTTATTGTCAACGAACTTTGAGTTGTAACCCTTTCGTCGCAAGTGTGCGATATGATAGTTCAAAGACAGGGCTATCAGATAGAATACATTAGAAGACAATTTTTTATTGTATGTATGTTATTTATGCTGTCAGAGTCAGTATAAATATGTGTAAACACCCTCTGTATACATTAAATCGCACTGACCTAAATGGTTCTTTCATTATAAATGTGAATTCGCTATATCCATGTTCGTTGAACCGAGTTTCACTGTAGTAAGAAGTGTAATGAATGAAACAGACATTTTAAAATACATCGAACTGAACTGTACCTATATGTACAAGCTAAATATTATTTAGCAGCTCTGCTATTAGTGTGTTTCTGTGATATTGGATGATATAAAACTTGTAATTTAATAATAATCCTCTTTTTCTCAGGTGCCTTCAACTAGTACTGATTGTTCAACATGCCCGGTAGCCTTTAAGCATTGCAAATCTGGTACCTTTTTAAATATTTTTTAATCGCATATAATGAACACTTGTTAATGTAGTATTGCTTATAACAGACTTCTTGTTAATGCGAACTAGTTCTCCTTCCCTGTTTGCTGTGTATAGACATATACACTGGCTTCCAAAAGTTAAGCATGCGACGCTAAAATCAACAAAAATGGAAAAGTGAAGCTTTGATTAATACAGAATTGCACGTGAAGGTAGAAAATACGTTTATGCATTAAGGAAAACAAGAATTATGTACAAAGATAAAAAAAAAAAAATTGCTTTTCGTAAGTTATATGATGACATCACATGACTTTTACTTTAGTCAAGGCAAATGTTTCGAAAAATTGTTGTAAGTGGTTACAGAATAATTTTCTAATACTAAATATTAATAAAACAAATTGCATCTATTTTCATAGAAGAAAAGGTAATTTAACTTATCCGTCTGTAACTTTGAATAATAGCTCTATTATACATGTTACACATACCAAATTTTTAGGTGTGATTTTTCAAGGTAACGTAAACTGGAATAAACATATTGATTATATATGCAAAAAAATTAGCAGAAATATTGGAATTATTAAATATAATGCATATTTTCTACCTAATGATATACTTACTAAATTATATTACACATTAATATATTTACATTTACAATATTATTTATTAGTTTGGGGTTCTACTACAAAGGTTACTATCAAGGCATATTGTAACTCTACAGAATAGGTATATTAAGCTCTTTCACAAAGGACAGGCAATATATAAATTTATGTCTTTTAGAAATTTATATGACTTTAAATTAAGTCCGTTCATGTTAAATTAACCCATAATAATATTGGTTCTAATCTGGTGACTTTAAAAACAACTACACATTTTAATTAGAACTAGAAATTTATTTTTGGTGCCCAAAATAAAGACTAAATGCATGCTAACTTAAGTTATATTGGAATTAAACTTTGGAATTCTATGCCGATGCATCTAAAGGGACAAATGCCTTTTCACGATTTCAAAAAAGTAATCAAGCAGTATTTTCTTGATCAGGAATGAATACTATTGCATCGTTTATTTTCTTTTAACTATTGTACTTTATAAATAGTCTGATTTTAACTTATTATATTTTATATATGGTGTAAATTTTTAATTATATTTTATATGCTGTATGAATTTTTAATTTATTATATTTTATGAATGATTCGATTTTTAATGCTGGTTCCGTTTATTCTTGACCATGACTTAGTAAATGTTTTGATTCATAATACATAACTGACGCTTGCCTTTTTACACAATGACCAAGTTTGGTTTTCTTTCAAACCTTTCATCATTGTTTTACTCACTGCATGTAATGATTATTTCGTAAAGTATGTTTTTTTCTATGTATGTATAATTTAACCAGCAAAATAAATTTTGATTGATTTACATCACAATTGGGTCATTAACAAAAAAATATAGAATACATGATGCTGTTGAAACACACAAATTAAATGTTTTGAAAGTGATATATGAACAAAAGCGAATGGGTAAACATACAAATGCAATGATTTAAAAAAAGGTAAATGTTAAAATTACAAGACTAATGAAGAAATATGAACCTATTAAAATAAGGACTAGAATGGGAAAAACATAAATTTTTATGGTATTAAATACTGGAACCAGCTACTGGAGTCATTATAAGATGTAGAAATATTTTTAAATTTGAATCTCTAGTAAAAACACATATTAACAAGAACAAATGGATCACGGGTGTAACCTTAGGAATACAGGAGTTGTATGTTTTTATGTGTTTCTCACCATGGCCCAGATTTACGGTGCATAAGGAGGAAATCTGGACCAACCGCTGCAGCATGGTGTCTCACAGTTGGGTCTAGGACTTCATCCCGATACTGTGCAGTCATCACAGAACCGCCTTTAAATATGTATAGCTCGATGCAACATACCATTGAAATTCCAGTCCGCACCATGACTCTGCCACCTTTGAATGCATGATGTTCGATGACGTTCTTGGCCTAATTGTGTGTGCCTCATTCTCTTCAGACCCTTACACGCTTATCATCTGATTCCAGGACAAATCTGGACTTGTCCGTGAACAGGACATTGCACCAATCTGATACAGTCCAATTGACATGTTGACAACACCACTTTAATCTTGCTCCTCTGGCTGGATAGTTAGTGGAACACAAACACGTGGTACTCGGGTGTACAGTCCCTTCATGTGGAGTCTTCGACAGACAGTACTGGGAGATATTGTCTTACCAAGTGCCGCTGCAACCATGGATGTAACAGTTGTAGAGGTCACTCGTCGATTCGGTTTGACTACAATAGCAAAATACCAATCATCAGAGTGAGTGGTAACATTTGGATGACCAGGCACAGGTCTCTGGGCAACTGTTTGACTTCTTTGGAATTGTTTCCATAATCGAGACATTATCAAATGGTCAATGCCAAAGAAAACAGGAACATCTTTGATTGACTGACCTGTTGCAATGCATCCAACAGTCTGCTAGAGCTCACTATCTGCCATTTGATATCAGCCATAGAAACACAATATTTTCTATCAACCATAGAAACATGAATATCATAAAAATAATCCTACAAAAGTTATAAACATGTAGTATCATCATTTTAATGCACCTCCTCCAAATCCTTCAGAATTCTGGCATCTTCAACGACTGCCTAATTAGCACATATCTGGAGAGTCAATCGTGATTGGCTGTAATATATGATATTTGCATACTGCCATCTACATCTGCGGAAGTTTTGAACCAGTCAAATTCGAATGCGATTTCAACAATTGAAAATTTGTATTGCATGCTACTTTTGGAAGCTAGTGTATATTGTCTTCTTAGTGTGGACTCTGATTTGTGCAGACACAAACTGTCTGCAATAAAGAAAGTTCACTCTGTATGTAATGGTGAAGCTAAAATTGCCGTTGATATTGTATTTCAATTCTTGTATAAGGTATTTCTCGCAAAAAGGATGAAGGAGCAATAGTGTAAAAAAGAAATTACCTTTCAACTTTGCCGTACCTTTAAAACTGAGAGAAAAAGGGGGGGGGGGGAACTGACATTCACATTATAATTTTAGAATTAGTTCATTAGAATTTTTTTCTTTCTTGGCCATAACCATTGTGGTAAGGAAAAGTTAGCTATATATGTAGATATTATATCTTCAAAGTTACAGATATGAAGGTGTAGTTGACAAGATGCTAGAGTTTTAAGCAACAAAGAGTTTGTGGGGCAGCAAGTCTATCCCCGAATGGAAAGCTTTTTCTTCCATTCTGACCCACAAAAATATTTGATGGTGGGTAAATGAGCTATAGTGTACCGTAGGCATACCTGACAACTTGTATAGTTCGGTCGTACAATGTGTAGATTTTCACTGAATTGTAAGATTATTTGGATAACCGGTAAGGTTGTACAAAATTTACAAATGATCAAAATGTGGTTTTATTGTAATTGTTTTTTCAGGAACGAAACCTTCAAATCCCATACATGCATTTTCACACCAGAAAAGTTCTTGTATAAGTTTTTTTTTTTTGATGATGGTAAAATCTACCACTCATGAACACTTGAAAGTATAGTAAAAGCCTTGCAGTGGTAATGCATCTGCCTATCATGTGGTTATCCTGGTTCGATTAACACCTTTGTCAAAAAAGGTTTGCTGACTAACTACTCCATCATTGCCCAGGGGTTGATTCCATAGGCCTTGAGAGGATGGGAATCCTCGTGAAACTAAGTCTTAGCACAGCATGACCCTTGCTGTCCTTGCACTGTAAAACTAATGTAAACAACAACAAAGTATAATAAAGAAACAAAACATTCTTCAGTAACTTATGATTTTAATCTCCCTTGGTGCTGCGATAGTTTTTTATAACTTTTAGTATATGTAGCTGTTTTAATTAAATAATATATAATAATCCAGAGGGTGGCAACGTAACTGGAAAATTGGGAAAATTTTACTGTTTTAGAAAAATCAGAGAAATGTTGTGGAATTACACCAAAATGACTCCATAATCAGGGAAATTTCAACTCCCTTGTTTCCTGGAATTCCTATGTGATGTATCTTTGTCACACTAATTTCCCAAATTACCCATCACATAGCTTAGAAAACTTTCCTCCTTGCCTTTTGTTACCACCTTCTAAATTACAAGGAACTACCAATTGAACCAGTGGAGGACCTATAATTGTTTTTTGAGTATGAAGTATCATAAAAACTATGATTGTACTCTTAATTGAAGATTATTCAGTTCAAAGTTATCCTATTAGATTATAAATGCTCATTTAAAAATAGCCATATGCATTCAGTGTTTAATGTTACTCGGGTTCACCGCGCACAGCAATGTATTTATTTATTTAACATGTATATGTAGAGATGAACAGCACTTTAAAATGTTTCTTGCAGCTAACATGTATAATGAAGAGTTAATGTAAAAAAAAAAATTTACTTTCGTGAGCATTATAATTTTTATTATTAAGGTAGTTTCTTCAGTGATGGAATATATTCGAAATTGCTTCATATTTCAAAATCTGAATTGATTCGAAAATGGTAGCTACCAATTTTGCCATACTGTAAAAATAGAAATAACGTTTACTTAAAGATCTCATAAAGATCGCACTTCTCACCGTAGTCCAAGGTTTGGTTCCCCGGGTCTTAAGAGGTTCGGATTCCTCAGAAAATTGTAGATCCAGAGGTTCGAATCCCTCAGAAAACAGTAGGTCCCGGTGCAGCATGACCACTATAGTCCTTGAGCCGCAAAACCACAAACAAATAAACAAAAATAGGAATCTGTTCCATTGTTTTGTTTTTTTTATTCGTTGTGAAGTCTATTAAAGCAGAAGAAAAAAATGTTAAGTGATAGACATTAAGGTCAACTTGTTATTTTTATGAATACAAATTTTCAGTTTTATGTAAGTCAACTTCAAAATTTTAAAGAAAGGCCTTGATGTATCTGTTTGATCTTTTTGCATCTTTTGGATAAACAACTATATTTTCATTAGAATAAGCATTTCATTGCAATTGGTAATATACATATACAAAAAAATTGCTATTTATTTTTAATCAGTGGTGAATTCATGGGGGGGGGGGGCAAATTATGGAAATTCTCCCAAATTCAGAAAAATACCGTCTAAATCGGTTATAACGAGCACCGATTATAACGACCAACTGCATATGATGTTTTGGAATTTTTACAAAAAGTTTGATTTGCTTTTTTTTTCTTATTAAAACCGGATGTATTGATATTGAACTTAGTCATTATACCAAAATCAGTATTTTATTCGCTGTGTCTGCAGACTCTTTAAATGTGGGTTCTTTATAAGTGGGCCCTACTGCATTTTACATGCACCCTCGAAATCCCTCTCAGATCCACCTCTGCTTTAATTAATTTCGATGTTTACCATGAGATATTCGAAATTTATTTGTCTTTAATGATTTTAGTGTGCAAGTGACAAAATACAAAATTTTAAGAATATACATGGAAATTTTAAGCAAATTCGTTAGGAATCTGGGAATTTTTTACTCAAATTCTGTCTCCACCCCGCATAGAATGCATGCTGTTTTTCTTCTTCTGTATCTTGGTGTAGTGTTTTATTTTCTAAGCATTAAATATGCAGATTCCTCGGAAAACTGTAGGTCCTTGTGGAGCATGTTCTTAACCGTCCTTATACTGTAAAACATAAACTAACGTACTAGGTTAGTCCAGTGATTATGATCGCCACATTTAAGATCCCTGGACTGAATATGGCTTCTATTACACTTGGTTGTATTTAAATGTGGGATTTGGAGATCATATCGTTCCATCCTAGGTAACTTATGATGTAGGTTTGGGACATGAAATAGATAAGTATGCAAACATACACTTTCTTAGGAGCATTATCTTCTTGAAGGTTAGTTTCTTCAGTTAATGCATTGGTTTATCAAAATACTCTGCATCATATAGTAATACTGATTTTCTTATAATCGAAATTCACAGTAAACTGACCCATTAACGTCTTTTCAAGGGACAGAAAGAGTCAAATGAAAAGGTATATTAATTTATGTAATTATATTATTCTATGAAGCGTTTGCTGGAACTACAAAGTAACACCATTAAACGGAAATAGGCATTAGTTAAAATGTCGTTAATGAGATAGATTACTGTATTTAGATAATTCCAAGGTAAATAATGTATATAGAATATAATTCAAAGGCCAAAAATTTTCTTAAGTGAATTGGGTTTCCCATTTTGTTTAATTTATTGATTCTGGTAATAAAATAAAAACAAAAACGGCAATAAAAATTTATTTCTTAGTGTTTGTTTTGTACATTATAAAGACTTACTATCATCAGTACAAACTTTTTTTTTTTTTAGAATCGGAAGATGAAGATGAATCTTTAGTAAGTTTGTTTTATCATATTTTAAAATTAATTTTTAGTGAAATGGTAAAAAATGTACCAGAACCTTTTAATTTTATTTGACTGTAGTATATGTCATCTTTGCTCACATAATGCAGGGTATCTACCGACAGGGTTGTATCAATTTTGCCTGAAAAAAGCACTTCTCCAATACTGTGTAAAAAATTATTACAAATATGTGCAAATTCAACTCGAGCATACTGATGATAACCATATCACTCCAATTCTCCATAATGCACAAATTTACGTGGAATCTTTGAACTTGATAAAACAGTTAAAAAAAGTCAGCTGAATTCTAAACATCCTTCAATCAGATGATACAAATTTATCCTATGCTGTAGAATTATGGCTTCACTTAGCATAAAGTTCAGAATTGGAACGTTACAAGGAAATTGCATTAAAAAGGAATGCATCAAACTATTCAACCATTCCATTATTTAGCAAACATAATGAACCCTAAATATAGATGGAAGAGACTGCTTACTTCACAAGAAGGTGCAGCAGGAAACTGGTTAACCTTTAGCTTATGGGGCTGGAAAACAGAAATTTGTTGTTCCGTACTGAGAAATATCGCCCCATACAAATCAACCTAAGTGGCATCTGAAAGCGTCACTACATGGGGTCAGGACGGAGGTGTAGCTGTGCTTAAGTACAAATAAACAACTCCAAATAACTTCGTTATGCATGTATTGTATGTTAGTAAAAGATTACAAACTTACTCATAATCTAATAGCAGATCCTTAACTTTTGTACAAAGAAGTGAAGAAGAGGTAGGGAGGGAAAATGTCATGTTTCTACAATATGCCTTTATTTCGTCACCCTTTTCTTTACCACCCACAATCGAGCCATTTGCCCTACTAAACTGACCACTGATTTCCGAAGAACGGGAAAGTGGGATCTCTGGGACAGAGCTTATCCCAGCCCTGTTCTTTTGGGAGATAAATCTGCTGCGATATACTTGGTCCCACCTGTGAGCTAAAGGTTAATCGAAAAATACCCATATATATTTATTTGCCATATGTATTTACATATGTGGATTTTTACTCTTCAATGTTTTTTGAAGATGTAAATATATTCTCAAATGCAAAGTGGTGGAACGTTATGGTAATAAGGACAGAAAAAAAACAATCTCTTTAGCGACTTTTGCAAATTCATTGCAAGTTCTGCTGCTATAGAGTGAATTTTTCAACTTTTGATATGGTTTGCTCGAAACTCCATAACCACCTTGGTGCAGACAAAACAGTAAAGCTGGTTAAGATTTATAAATCTCTGCAGAGTGCTATCAGTGATATTGATAAATGAATTCCTTATTTTATTTTGTAGTGTTTTATAATCATAAAATTTAATGCATGTTTAATTGCATTGAATCTACAGGGTGTCTACTAAGTCACGGAAGTCAAGGAAAGGTTAAGAAATAAGAAAAAGGGCACAGAAGTCAAGAAAAGGTCACTAAATTGATGTTATAGGTCACAGTTATGTCCCCACTTTTTTTTTTCAATTTTACTCATGTGTTGAGTTGTAATTTTAATATGATACTTAACTTTATATATATATGTACTGGTTTGTTTTTTCAGCCATTTTTGTCATAACTAGGCAATTTTTAGTAATTTTTCCCTATTTTCCATCACAATTTAACAATATTTAGGGATTTCCAGATATAATTTATATAACTATTTCATCAGTTGTAAAAAATCAGGTTGAGGAACTTTTTTTTAAGGTCAAGGGATGTATAAAAATAGTCAAGAAAAGGTCAAGGAATTGGGTTTCTTATTTTTAGTAGACACCCTGTTCTATATCTTTCTTATCAATGTATTCTGTAAATAATATAAAAATAAGCTCAGTAATAACTTGTTATTTTTATGTATTTGTAGTAAACATATAACATTTCAATAAAGTAAGGATGTACAGCATTCAACACCAGGGTTGTACCAATTTAAATTTTGCCCAACTTAAAAAAAAACAACAAAACCAACTCTTCCCCATTATTGAGTAAATTGATTTCCACTCACGATGTTGAATTCTGTATGCTCCTATTTCATCGATATGTTACATTGCTACTATAGAGATGTGTGTAAAATTAGTCAATTATTATTAACCTTATTTTTATATTAATGGAAAAATATAGTCATTAAATTTACAAACATTATAGAATCTTACAAGTATAAAACTGTACAAAATAAAATAAAGAATTCATTTATTGATATCTGTGTTATCACTCTGCAAAAATTTATAAATCTTGACATGCCCAACATACCTTACATTAGGTTTCTCCATTGCTTTACTTTGCCAAATATTGCAGTAACTTCAAATGAAGTCTAAAACTTCTTCCACTTCAGTGCTGGGCAATGAAAGATCAAGATTAAGTGGTTCTAAATATAGGAAGCTTGCCGACGAAAAATGGGAAAAGGAAGTAAAACTCCCCAAAACATAAAAGTAAATAATTTTTTTAAACCAACCAAAAAAGTAGAAAATGGAGATGTTCCTAAGACCGATGTGAATTTAGATTTAGCAAGCTATGAAAGCAATAGTGTTGTTGATCCAGTAGTTAGTGGCAACTAGTGATGTGGGTTTTGCAGAAAGTTTTTAAATGGAAAATTTCCCACCACTTCAGTTGCTAAATCTAGTGTAAATGTAATATTTTATTTATTAAATGACAATTGTTTGATATGTTATACCAACACACAAACTGTGATCCTTGGCCCCATATTTACCCCTTCAGAAAGGAATACCACCGGTCTACAGAAAATTTTGAAATGATATTATTGGTTGAACTTGTTATTGTTACTTCTTAGTAACTGTTACTTTCACCTGTTACTACATAATAGTTCTGTCAGAATTAGGGGTTGATATGATAATGATACCGCTAATTTTATTTGACACATTTAAAAATGGAAATTTAGCGAATACAGAAATGCCCTATAGCAGCGGTTCTGTAACTTTCCAAGACTGTGGACCCCCCCCCCACTTCAGAGATCAATAGCCCTCGCAGACCCCCAAGAATTAACTCAAAGTTTAAAGCCCGGAATTTGCATCATACATATTTATTTCTAGTGTTTCATCACTAATTTTCACCATTTAAGGAAGATATTTTTCAATTTACTCTTAGCATTGAAGAGTAAATTCTCTTGTCTTAGTATTTTTGCGAGCCGTTGTGGAACACTGGGAGGATCTTGTGGAGCTCCCCCCCCCTGATAGAGTCCCGCAAACTCCCAGGAGACCGTGGACCAAAGTCGGAAGAACCGCTGTCCTATAATATTAAATACATAAAACTCAAAACCGAAAAATATGAATGAAAAAATATGATATAATGAATCTTTTTTTTTTTCATAGTTTGTTTTATTTATATGTAGGCTATTTAGTAATATTTTGTACATAACATTTTTGCATGTAAAAATTAGCTTTTTTTTAGGTTCATATACTTATATCCACCAGCATTATTTTAAAGTAGTAACAGGGTGTGAGCCCCTGCGATATCACAAAAAAAAAGGGGAAGGGGGCCTTGGCTGAAAATGTTTAATAACTTCAAATATGTGAAATTTAAAATGATTTAGTGAAAATATGAGGTATATTTTAATAGGGTGAAAAAAAACCTAATGTTCGTAAAGGGTTCTGTTCTATGTAGTCAGGAGCATAAGGAATTATGATTGTCTTACAAATGACTTACAAATAAATGATAATATTTTTAATGTGTATCTTATATGTTTTTTTATGTGTAAACTTTTTAAAGTTATATATGTGCACAGAAAGAGAAAGAAAGGGAAAAGTAATGACATTTTTATGTATGGAAAAATGCATTTTTTAAAATTCCAAGACTGGAAAATTTCCTGCGGATAGTTTTGAGTGTGGGAAATTTTCCATTTCTGAAAATTTTCGCACCCACATCTCTAGTTGCAACAATGCGGGAATTGAAAAGAAAGAGAATGAAATTATTGTGACGTGAGGTAAATCTTAATTAGAATCTAAACCTGAAGTTTTAACATTTTATTTATAAGGAAATGAATAAATATATGGTTAAAATTGGAGCAGTTTTATTTGAATAAATTTAATGTCTAATTCAACGCAAAATAATATTTTTGCTGTTATATAAACATATCGGCATTTATTTTGTTATGTTTATAGTTATGTTTATTAAGTTAAAATATAGATTTAATAAAAATATCATATTTAACGTAACTGAATTGCTCTTTGCAATTAGCTTTTTTTTTTTTTCTGTAACTAATTTATCTCAAGTTAAAATTAAGAATTTCATGTACGAAAGTTTTCTCTCGCCTCCTTGAATAACTGACGCTCCCCACAGTTTGAGAACCTCTGTTAGTCAATTACTTAACTAGCCGGACTGCCCTTCAAAATGAGACAATTATGCATCTGTTGGGAACAATGGGTCATATTCGCCCAAAGCGGGACTGTCCTATCCAAATCGAGACATCTGGTCACTTTACACTTTGACAGAATTATATGGTAGAAGATAGGTTAAAAAAAAAATCTTAGCCTTTTAAAATTTTAAAAGGCTACAGATATTAAAATGCCCTGGGCACTTGCGTAGCATGCCCATTCATAAATCCAGGTTTGACACTCTTTTTATATATACTAATAGTAAATGAATGAATAATGAAAAACTTGATAACAAAAAGCAAAATCCATGCATGTATTTGTACATACGTTTTTACAAAATATGCAGAACACACTCAAAAATACCAGCTTTTAGGAATCCACCAAGTTGACAACTATGGTAGCAATAATTTCGAATTGTATCTTATTAGTTTAAATAATTATATGGAAAATTGTTTTTACGTATAAAGTCTTATGAACATGATATGCATGTTTTTTTGTTTTTTTTTAACAAATATTCCTCTCTTTGTAAAGGAGGGAGGGGGCGGCAGTACAGGCTGTGTCTAACACAGAAATATAAAAGTATGATAGAAAATAAGGCACCTTCTCCTTAGATAAAATCAATGTACTCACAATTCCTGTATGTCAGCTGTTATATGCCTCTTATCTCAATAAATTAGTTCAATAAACCATTTTGCTAACATGATTCCTTTCCTGTTGTTTGGAGTCTAGTTATGTAAGGAACATTAGTCATACTGCAATGAATGTTAGAGCTGGGCTATTATCAATCTCCCCTTTTACGTTGACGGATGTTATTGACGTCTTGCTGCATTCATCATCCATCAAATATCTGCCGAGATAAGTCAAACTATGCCGTACAATATCCACTCTCTGGCACATAGCCTGTGACAACAACCTTTGGCAATTGGTGAAACCTACATCACTAGATCGGTGACACGGTTGATTCATGCATCTTTTTTGCAGAATGCAGTGACAGTATACAACTTGTGAAATAGGCAGTATGCTGTTTCAAGTCAGTGCTATTTACTTCAAAAGAATGCTACGTGGATATGACAACTATAACCATTTTCAACTTCAACGAACGTAAGTAACGAAAACTGCAAACTCCGGTCCTAACTGATATTCACATCAGCACATTCCAACTCCACAGAAAAGTTACTGTCGTTCCCCCCCACTTCACCTCTTCTAGCAAAAGAAGTTCACATTTCAGCAAGGGACTATCTCGCTCTAAATTGCTTTCTTCATGCTTTGCTTCTTATACCAGGAAAATTCGACACCTTTGATGCACAAGTGGACAACTGACCATCAGTCTCCAGCTAGAGCAATTTCTCTAATTTCAACACTCCTTCAAACATAAGGAGAACAATCTCTCAGAATGCTTAAATCGTAGGGCCCTTCAACAAACAGAGCATCCTTCTGCAAGTAAGCCTTCTATTCTTTACAATGGTGTAAGTCCATCCTCTACAGTGAGTACCCATGACAGATGTAGATCTCTGTACCAAACATTTCTTTCATCCCAGCTTTCATCATTGCAAATGTAGTGCAGCCCTTCATTGAACAAATGTTCTATCTACGAAAAAACAATGAACATTTTTCACCATATAAACATATGTTCGGGAAGCAAGACTACCTATCTTTATAAATGGGGCTGCGTAACTGAATGTAACACTAAAAATGCAACAACTGAATTACAAATTTATCTTAATCGTTCCCTAGAATACAATTTAACCAAATCTTAGTTTACTTTAGACCCTGACAAACCGCCAAGCTCTTACTTGTCAAATGCATCTAACAATTTGACACAAAACTTACTCTTAACGCCTGTGCAACGTCAAGTAAATTGACGTTTTGCATAAGCTGAACACCAATTTTTTGAAGGTTTTACCAGTTTTTCTAAAGTGCTAGCTTAAGCATTGTGCTTTCTAATAAACACTTCATCAATGCCTTATCCACGCTCAACAATGTTCCCTCAGAACTTTGTATTGCACAAGTCTTTAATGTGCATCGCTTCAGCATGGCTCAGCACGTGCCATATGTCCTAGCAAAACATAATTTTTTATCGTGCACAACCTTTATGACAAGACGACTCTTTTACAATAACTGCACAAAGCAAAGCCACACACCATCTGTGTGCATGCGAAGCCACACACTATCTGTGCACATGCAAAGCTACATACCGTCTACGCACATGCAAATCTGTACATCATCTGTATGCACACAAAAAGCAGCATACCATTTATGCACATGACCAATTACACACACAAAGCTGTCGCCAAACACATCTATACTATATTTCGCCATAACCTGTCTCAGGTAAACTTCATACAATTGGTTGCTATATAGTGGAAAACAATCAGTTTTCTGCACCTTAATCACCTAGAAAAATTTCAATTTTTTCCTTAAGCTGTGGGGGTTGGGGTATTGTAGGAATTAATCCTCACAAACTGTTAAAATATTCAAGTCTCGTATCAATTAAAATAACTATATAATTCATTCTTTTCATAGTCACATATTTTCTGTCTTCTTACACGCCAGCTGGTCAATATAAAAGAACATAGAAATATAAAAATATGATAGAAATCTAACACCTCAATAGACAAAATCAATGTATTGGCAATTCGTCTACGTGAACTGTTATGTGCATCTCACTAAACCATTTTGCTAACGTGATTCTTCTTTTCTTACTGTTTGCTTTCCAGTTACATAAGGAACATCAATCCATACTACAATCAGTGTTGGACAACATGGACTGTTATCAATCTCGCCAATAAAGCCCCACACTTTTTACAACACATTAAATGGAATAGAAGATGAAGCATCAGCTTTTCACTTTTTAGTTAAACTCTCTTATAATGAACTCAAAATGGCTGAATAAAAACGGTGTTGTAAATATTTAATTAATGCAAGTTTTTAATGTAAAACAATTCATTTTTAATATAGTTTTTATATTTGTAAATTCACTATAATTGAGTTATAAATGGCTTTGAGGTTTGCCTTAGTGGATTTTATAGTCTTGGAACTTGTTTTGATTACACAAATTTGTTTACTGTAATTAGTGACCAGAAATTAAAATTGGGGCTGAAAAACAAAGGGGAATTTGAAACAAAATTTGTGTAGATACCCTGATGTAATCCAAGTTTTTAGTATAAAGAAGTACATTTTTTTAATATAATTTTTGTATTTGAAATTCATTGTAATTGAGTCATAAATGGATTTGGGGTTTGTAGTAGCGGATTGTATGGTCTTGAAACTTAATTTCGATTATGTAAATTTTCATGCTTTGCTGTGTTGTTTACTATCGTTTGCAACAGGAAATCAATTAAAATTTAGTTTGAAATGGAATTTGGGTAGACATCATGATAACTGCAAGTAACAGTTGATATAATAGTGCTAGATATCTTTGACTCATATGCTGGTAATTTCTAGAAATTATCTAACTGCTGAAAGGACTAAACCTGTTACCAAGCAATAGTCATATAGCAACAGATTTGCTCTAATAAGTTTCTATATTCACATGAAAATAAAGTTCTTTGTCTCTTTTTAAAGTAGAATTTTATATCTTGTAGCTTAATAGAACCTAGATTGCGTTAAATAAAGGGGGTGGACTTGATTTTCGATAAGTGAAATTTTAAATAATTCAGAATTCTAATTTTCAATTTGAAGATACCAAGCAACTATGAAATTTATCTGAAAATAAGTTTGATTATATATTACTAAACCACAATAGTTTTGTTAATATGAACTAGTTGAGACCAAAACCTGTTGGGTTAACTGAAATCTTTACTTCATTTATGGTAAGCTATAATTGTTTGATGTGTATGTGTTTCAGTGTGTACACATAATGACAGGCAGGTGATGTAAAATCCCCTCCTTTATGGGACATTTCAATTAGTTGGCAACATGCACTGCGCTTTTTGCTTATGTCTTGTCAGTTGGTTGTAACAGCAGCTGACCGACAAGATTAGTTGACAGTTTAGTTCATTTGATATCGCTTACGATCCCCTTGAATGCAATCCCTATAATGCAAGGTATATACCTAACTTTGTATATGTTTGATATGTGCCATTTTTACTGCTTTAATTTGAAGGAAAGAGTACACAAAAAAATATGGGCGTTTTTCTTGCGAACGTTTGATGAGTGTCTATCAAAAAGAATATAAATAAATAATAAGTGCTGTATGCATTAGATAGCAATTATTATAAAATTTCGTTTTTGCATTTTTTTAATGTGATTTTGCATATTTTTTTATGCATACATTTTTCTAATTTAAAATGTAGATGGATACTTTTGATACAGTGAATACTGAAGTAGGGCATTTTGATGATATTCCAACTGTTAAGGAAGGTAACACTGAAATATCATCCCAAGTACTCCTTGAAATTCGAACTTGGCCACTTCCCGACTTTCCTGATACATCTCTTGATCCACGGAATGCAGAGGAATATGCAAGCCAAGCCAAATTGTTAAGTAAGTACTTTACTAATTACAGCATAGCACTGATTATCTGAACTGGTCAAGGCCAGTGTGGATAATCAGTTAGTTGATTTTAAAAAATTGCAACCATTTTATGAGATATTAAATGTTTTTTAACACACATGTATTAATCAGTTTGTTTTTAAATCTGTGTGAATTAAAGAAGAATATTTGATTTAAATACAGGGTGTATGTATATGCTTATATTTTTTTTACAATGAAAGGGCAGATTGTCTTTTGTTCATCCGTTTAATTCGTTGGAACTCTCTCCTTCATGCCATGAAAATAATTTTCATTCAAAGACATTAAAAATTTGAGTTTGGATAAATGGTGCTCTACTGTATTTTTCTTTGCCACACTTTCTTGATTCCAGACTCATTAAACTCTATATATAATCACTTATATTTCATTTTTAAAGTGTAGCACACCTTGCTTGGCACAGAACAATCCCTGGTGTTATTGCACCATAAAAGTACAACCAAACAAAGTGTTGCATGTCTTACTACATTGTAAGTATGCTTTCAGTCGTAAGCACATGTATGTTCTTGACTTGTTATATAGTTCCATATACTGATTGAACATTATGTAGCATTTTCCTTTGATCTTATTACCAATCTCTCACTTGAATAGATTGAGCAAACAAATCACATACTTGGGTGGTAGTCTGTTCTTAACTTGGGGTTATTTTTATGATAAGCCATGTCGGCAACATGTTTGTTTGCATTTTATGACCAACCATAAGAATAGGATGAACTACGTTGTTTCATCAGATCTTTACATAGTTTGTAGGAGTAGAGTTCAATATGTTTGGGACTATAGGTGTAATGAATTATGTATAATAATTATTTAGTTTATAGTGGCAGATTTTCCTTTGGACTGATTAAATTTACAGAAAATTGACCGAAGGAATTGGTATTTTGTATTCACAGTGTGCGCTGTGGCAAAAGAAGAAAAAAAAAGCACCTGGAAAAAATTAGCACAAGTAAAATTGATTGATTACAAGGCGGTGTTATCCCCCCCCCCTCCATATGCTATCCCTCTCCCCCATAAGAGTGTATATAATCATGAAATATACGATCTGTTATTGTACTATTTTCTTATTTTTAGAAGTCGATTTGGAGTCAAATAATATGTTCAACTGCCCAGCGAAGTGGATCATAACCAAAAGTAACGATTTCACAAACAACAATAAGTGTTGCCCTAAGTGTGGTGCAAAAGTGGATCTATTTCCTTCTCAGTCCATTGACGAGTTTGTTTACACTTGTAGCAACGTATGGTAAGGATGTGACGCTTATAAATTGCATCTTTTTCCTATATATTTGCAAAGTAGACAAGTGCTTTATATCTAGTGTTGAATAAATAACCACCTTAATTTATTTAATCCCCAAAGTATTTAAAATTGAAATTTCAAGTGAGCACTTTTAATCACTTTTTTGCATTATAACTGTTCTGAATGATTACACATTTTCATTCATACTGGGGTGAATTTTATGCTTTTATATGGCCATTTTACTAACTTTGACATTTCAATTATTGCAACTATGCTAATATAAATTTCATATCCTATTATACAAGATTCTATTCTTTTCATAAAACCATTGTTTACAGATGAGAATTAATCTAAGCCACCATGTAATGCCTCATTGCAAATTTTAATTTAATCAGGAATAAATTAACAATATGCTATTTATTTCATTGCAGTTTTGTGTAGGTATTGTTTCCATTTCTAGTATTAATGCAGTAAAACCCTTCATTAGTGGGCACTCATGGGAGAGCAAAATTCGTGGAGGAGTATTATTGTGAAGAAATGGGGAAAAGAAAAAAAGATGTGATGCCATTTCTTGTTGCAGGGTGAAGAAAGTTTTCCGAAATCTATGAAATTGTATTGAATGGAAACTGTTCATCATTTGAGCTATGAGAATTCTCTGAAGTCCTAGTCAGTGATGAAAAAGTTATAGCGATAGTCCCATATAATATTGTGGATGTAGTTAAGTTTATTGGAAAAACTGCTTTATCAACGGATGAAAACAAGACGGCATTAGGTATTAGCGAATAAAATGTACCCATTTTCTAGCCTTATGGGTGAAGAGCAGGGCAGAAGACACACAACAATGGGTTTTCAGTAGATACTAGAATGAAACACTGTTATTGTTTCATTTAATCTTTTTAAACTAGAAATTGAATATTTAAGCAATAGGGAAAATTTGCCGAAAGGAGCACTTTTTACTGAACTATAATAACTATGCATGAACAAGCTCTCTGTTCTCAACATTATTTGAAGAGGGGAAAGCACTTCTATATGTGACATCTACAAGGAACTTTTAACTACTACCTTTTTTTTCTTCTCTTTTTATGCAAAATTTTTTATTAACGTTCTTCTGCTTTCAAATGAAATTACTAAATCTGATTAACATTTTACATGGTTTTTTTTAATCATAATACCATTTTTAAGCTTTTGTCTGGTTATTAACTTCTGCAAAAGCATGTGATATTGCCGAATTCTTTTTTTACTTTCGTGTATTTTACATGTACATGGGAATTAATTGTAATTTATATGTAAAAATACGGAAATGTATATGTAATTTTCATTACATGTAATTTTACACTTCGTTCAGTGCAACATATCCTTTGTCAAACTACTACCATGAAATTTTAATTATTTTCAAAAGTGCTTTATGCAAATATTTTTTGTCTTTTAGTTCTGAATGGCAAGAAAAATTCATTCGACCAGACCTGTTTAGTATATTTGGACTTCCATTGAGGAATATTATGACATTGCTGTTCCACTGGGCTGTTCAGTCAGATTTTAAAACTCTCAAAGATAGTGTGTCAAATCAGTTAGAGCCTGGTATCTTGATGAGATCATCACATACTGTTCTTTCGGCCATGGATACTGATGCTGTATGGGAATTCTACAAAACTTTGCAAAAGAATATCAGACCAGTGATTTCATGTTCGAGATTTTATTTAGGCAGCAATGGGAATGTGGTGCAGGCAAACATTATTAAATTTGGTGTATTTTATATACTTTGTGCCTTAGAAGTCAAAGAAGAAAGGAAAATGTTCAGGTTTAGAGCATTTCCAATTGTAGCAGGATGGAATGAAAAAATATTTGTTAAAGAGCTGGAAAGTTGGATTTTACCAAAAACTATTTTAATTACCCCCTTTAAAGAGTCATATTTTAGGAAAAAAGAAATCATTCATTACACAGCAAATCCCAATTCAGATTTTAACATTGATGATGTTACTAACTTTTCGAAGTCTTTAGTTTCTTTCTTGTTTGGAAGGTTGTGCACTGCTTTACTTCCGATAGAAATATTACAAGACTTTTTAAATGAAGTGCAGTGGCGACATTTTTGTGCACAGACATTATCAGCTGCTTTCTATGGTATGCTCATTCACTTGAACAAATTGCACAAAAGGGGTAAGTGTTTTATATATGTAATTATTTTTTTTGGCGGAAAGTATTCACGACACAGGCTAACCGTAAAATAACTTTTTTTTATAATATTCTGAAGCTTTTCAAAAAATTCCACCTTATTGTAAAAACATGTACCATTTCTCAATTATAAACTATATATTACACCAGTATTATTGTATAGTGTTGCATGTTTTATATAAAAGCTAATCACAGACTTCTTATCACCCGGCCTTAGATTATCAGGCATAAAGCAATGGCTTATAACGAGAGTACATTAATTGGTTATTAAATCAGCTGATTAACCAATATGTTAATTCATTGTTTGGTTGATCAACTGATAAATTGAACATTCAGTTTATCCACCATTATGTCATGGTGATATTGAACACACCAGTGGTTGTAAAGTTTAATTTAGTTAGAATTTAGGATTAGAAATTTAGAATGTCAGAGTTAAAATGAAGTTAAAGTACTTATAATTAAGTTTGCAAATTTAAGGTTAATGTTTTTATTGGTTATTTTAACTATTTGTGAACATTACAACCCTCTTACAATTATGTTTAATATTAGTTTTAGTTATCGAGAAAGTAAATAGGCCGTTTCTAAAAATTGGAAGCTTAAGTACGTTGCTTTTTGTGTTTTACTTTAAATATAAAAAAATGAAATTTAAAGTTAGTTTTCTTTCATTAACCACAGACTCTATTAAATAAA
>QLNU02003225.1:86776260-86810703 GCA_006491805.2 Dysdera silvatica | reverse complement strand
AATTTATCCACATAGGTATAGCATTTTAAAAAGTTGCTATTAAAACTTTTCTTCATGGAATCATTCCTCTAATGACAGTAGTTCCATACTTTTCACTGGGAAAGGGAATCCACAGTTTGAAACAAAACTAAGCATGATGAGCAAGCAGTGAAGAAAACAGCAAAAAATATTACAAGCTTTTATGGGTACAAAAGCACAGATATGATGGCACACATACTTCATTTACACTCAGTCTTGGTTAAAAGAAGTCAGAGTTCATGTAACGGTTTTTGATGATGACGAGGTGGAATCTTTCAAAATGTAGCACATGTAATCACATTTTCCTGCATGTTCAGCTGAAAAATAAATTTCCTAAGTTATTCATGACATAAGAAATTTCAAGTTAAAAGATTCGACTACATAATAAAATGAGAACTGAATTAACATTCATACTTCATGATACAGAATAGGTTTAAATTCAGCAGTGCAAAGTAAATTTAACACTAAGATCATTAAAATGATTTACATGTGTCACTCGGCTAATGTTGAAATGACAGCTATCATTCAAATATAGAATACTAATGGATTCTATTATGCTGACATACATATTTTGCTAATTTCTTTTTTAAAAAAAAATCTGTTACTGCAGAATTCTGCTTTTATCAAGTGTATAGACAAAAATTTGTTTTGAATTGGTAGAAAATTGTGGAAACGTGCCCTTCTAAGCTATCTCACGAAAGGTAAGGGTGACAGTTATTCCATTCTTATGATTTCTTTCCTGCTAAACTGAAACATGTCAAATTTGCGTAAGTACAATCTAGTAGTATATTATGATTAAAACAAAGACACTACGAATTTCTCTTCCTATCAAAGGGAATTTCAAACGGGAAATAATAAAAAATTCCTTTAACTTCATTTAAAAAATAATTTGAATATTTAATTCAGATTAATTCATCGAACTTACCCATTTTTATTCCATCATGGCAAGAAAATCCACAAGAACATTTCACTGTAAAATTTAGAGAATAAGGAGCTTTTCTCCTCAGACGCCGATCAAAGCTGCAGCATTTTTCATGGATACTGAATTTTTCAGAGCAGTAAGTTGAAAAGCCACATAGGCATTTGCATTTTCGTCTGAAATACAACAGGTTTTATTTTTTAATCTGCAGGTTTATAATATTGTGAATATCTATCACCTGTTTTTGAAAGAACGATATATTTTTATATCTAATATTCAATTCTTTCACTGTTGCAATTTAATAAATTACCACTATTTAATATTTTCCAATATTTAAATCAGACATTAGCAAAAGTGTTATTTTTAAGCACCTGGTTCCTTGCACATTCTATTTTTAGGGTTATAGCAAGGAAGGAAAATTTTGCACATGGATTTAATAACAATAGTTTATGCCTTTATAGTGCATGAACGACACCAAGGTCAAGTCGCACCAGGACCTCCAGATTTACGAAGGATCGGAACATCTACTACCAAGGGAACAAAACCCTAGACAACGGTGGGCAAAAAGATGGAATGCATTCCATGATGCCATTCAGAGTTGAACATAGGTTAATGGCACAATGGATGAACATGTTATTACTATGCTAACCACCGCAACTATACCGATACTAAGTCCACCACACTATACCATAAGCAGTGGGTTCATGGGGGTGGGGGGGGCGACTTCATGGGTTCGAGACACTTTTTGAACCCTCAATAATTTTGTTGTGGGTTCCTCGAACCCATAATATTTTTGCTCGTGGGGAAAATACGCGTACGGAAATAGAAGCACAAAGTTTTTGGTCATCAATTCTTCAATATTTTCATTATTTATACCCTGTTCACTGCACCTTTTATAAAAGCAAATTTTTCGTTTTGTCTGGGTTCATAGAAAATACAAAAGTTTAGTCTGTAGCTCAGGGTGTCTACTCAAATTCTGTTTCAAACTTCCCTGACTTTTCCAGGTTACCAGACCAAATCTTAATCGATTTCAAGTCGCTAATTACAGTAAACAACACACAACGCATTAAAATTTGCGTAATAAAAATAAGTTTCAAGACCATAAAATCCACTAACACAAACTCCAAAGTCATTTATAACTCAATTGCAGTGAATTTACAAATTCGAAAGCTGTATTAAAAAGTGAATTTCTTTACACAGAAAACTTGCACAAATTAAATATTTACAACATTTTTATTCGGCCCTTTTTGAGTTCATTATAAAAGAGTTTATACAATTGCAAAGCTGCTTCATCTTTTATTTCATTTAAAGTGTTGTAACTATATATAAAGGAAAGAAGATTGGTATGATCAAAATTTTTCATTCGTCTAGCGGTCCAAGACACTCAGGGCTAAACGGAGGGACCCTGGTTCGAATCCAGGATGGGGAAAGCGTCTCTTTTTCTCAAAAACGATAAAAGCTCTAGTTTGAGCTATAATCTATACGTGGGTGGCAGAAATTATTGTATAAATTCTCTCTTATTCATAAAAGCACTTTTTTCCTATAGTAACCACCATCCCAGTTATATGTTCCAAGAGGAGTGACGAAAATAGCTTTTCAAATAACCATAAACAAAGCTGATTTACTTCCCCGCTTCAATACAAAATTGGCAAACTTCAGGTAGAAAGACCGATTCTTAAAAGCAGACATAATGATTCTTTAAAATGATGATTTTAGCATGTTAAATTCGAGTTTGTTTCGGTCGTTTTGATTATCATACATGGCTGACCACTGATTTTTAAAACCAGTGGGCACCGTACCACAAAAATCATAATGGCTGAAAATCCCAAAACATTTTCAATAACTTTCAATACAGTTTCTGTAATATTGAAAACTGGTCATTTTCCAAATAATTATGTATAATCCGCAATATTTTGCAACTATGCAAAGCCATATCACCTCCCAGCTCTAAAAGCTGGCGTTCTCCTCAAGCCAGGAAATATGTGGCTTTTTATTATCGCTGGAAGGATAAATATGATTGTTCCTCTTTAGTAGCTAAGACCAGTCATCACTGGAAATTATGTCAGTATACCTAAGAACATTTGATTGGGAAGCTGATGATTGTCTGATAACACTTGCGCCTAAGGCTAATGGGTGACCTGGTACTGAGTGAAACAACAGGCGGGAGCTCTCTTCCACATACCCCATCCTACTCCTTTTAGAGGGGTTCGTAACTCCGGTCTCACGAGACTAGATAACAACCACCCCACTTTTTGGGAGGTAAAATTTGTGCAATACTTGAAGAAATTTGTCATTAAAAATGATGCAACACCCCACCTTTCTTTTTTGGAAATATCAATTTTTTTCCCCCAGAAAGTTCCAGAGGTTTTCACTGATCATTTTAAAATTCTCTGACTTTTCACGGTTTCCAGGTTGAGTAGTCAACCTGTTTTGCTGTATATTAAAAACCAGTTAGCTTTCGTAAACTGTATGAATAGGGAGGGGAGGGGTTAGAGAGAGGGAATATGCTAAAATTTTTAAAGGCTGGTAAATCACGCCCCTGCATTGACTTGGCTAAAGTTGTAATCTCATCACACAGGAAGATGCTGTTCTTAGTATGCATAGACGTTAATAGGAAAGGCGGCCACTGCAATTCCGAACAGGTTTGGATATCTAATGATCCTCACGGCCATGGAATCGATCACGACCGGTATACAGAGATGTACCACTTGTACTGGTGTCATCACTCAACGTCAACCAACCCACAATCAATCCACTCCAAAGAGCAAGAATGGCCGTTGCTCCTACAGGAGCCCATTGGGCTTCATATGATGAGTGAAAGGTGTCACAGAGCACAGGCTAGAGACAAGTCTCGAATCCTTAACACACAGCCATACATCCACCTACCCCAATCCAATGGCCTGGCCAATGTCCAATGCACTTGTAGGCAAAGTCAACAACCATGGGGACACGAGCAAGAATCAAGGTCTTCCAGTCCTGCACTGAAAAGACATCCACACAGTTTCGGAGACAGAATAGAATAGTATCTTCACATAGTAAGGTGCCAAATCCCGAGGCTGCTTCTTCTGACAAATCAGCATTCAACAATGGGGAATCTTATCGTAAGGCGACTGCTTCCAAAAATGTCTTTGTAAACATATGAACATTGCAGACTATTTCGGCTTAATTGACTGATTTGCGATTAAATGTAAAAAAGAAAAGAGGTTTATACAGACTTGGGATAAAAATACAAACTTTTACATAAAGAAAAAAGACCAACTGGGAGCCTTGAATCATGACTGAACATCTCAATTGCTAAGCCCGTTGATGATGTGACTAAGTTTAAGCTAATGGCAATTTTTTCACTTGTTAAAGGAAATCATAATCACACGTTATTGGTTTCAACACACACACATATATATATATATATATATATACATACACACAGGGTATTTACACATATTTATAACAACTTTGATATAAAAAAAATCTGGAAACATGCTATTACCTGAAGACTGAAAAATCGTTTGCGACTAAAAATTTAGTTTGCGCTGTGAAATGGCATACAAAAGGGACCTGTGGCTTGAAGGCTATATATTTACCCTTTCCGAAGAGAAATATTCATATTCAATAATTAAAAAACAATGCAACAAGCATAGTTTTCCAGTTTCAAAATATAAAATAAGTGATATTATTAATGTAAAATGAAAAAATCGCCAGGCCAAGGGAAAAACCCAAAAAAGGTTCATATTTCTTCTAACATTTCTAAAGTGCAGTCTATGGTTTTACAAGAAAATCCAAAACCTCAAAGAACTATTGAAAAAGTTCTGCATCAGCTTCAACTATAAATAAATAAATTAATAAAGATTTGAATTTAATCAAAGCAAAAAAAGTGCAGTTTATCGTCTGCTACCTCGGCATGTTGCTGAGTGGAAGATCAGATGCAGATTGCTATATGAAAGTCATTTACAGGAAATAGATGGAAAATAATTTGTACAATTGACGAAGCATGGATTTATAAGTATTTACAATATAATACAAATTTTATTTCCATGCTAAATTTACATTTCAGTGCACGGAGGAAGTATAGCAAAACAAAAATAAGTATTATTATTCTAGTTCCCGTTATGGCCAGTATGACCATTATATTTTTGTTTTTCTACTAAGTAAATTCTTAATTTCCTTTTAACTTCGCTTTTTCTTTCACAATTTTTTATATGATCTGGTAATTTATTCCATTTATCAATTCCATAATAATTTATATTATTTTTTTTCCATGTTTGTTCTTATTTTTTCTGTTTTTAAGGTATTACTTGACCTTGTATTACCTGAATTTGGATTTTTGTCTATATTTATAGTTTCATCATATTTGCCTGTTTTAATTCTTAAGTATATCATTATTGTTAAGGTATTATTACTCTCTGCAGGGATAACACAATTGCCAAATATGGTCAACACAGTAAAGCCTCCGGGGCAAGGTTTTTGAGTTTTTCGTGGGGGAATTTATTATACAATAATTTTTGCCACCCACGTATTTATTTTAGCTCAAACTAGAGCTTATTGGTTTTGGAGAAAAAGAGACGCTTTCCCCATCCTGGATTCAAGAGGGACCCCAAACGGGCTGGACCCTGGACCAAATCCAGGATGGGGAAAGCTGCCCTTTTCTCCAAGACCAATGTTCTAGTTTATTTCTGCAATAAATACGCATGGAAAAAAAATTATTGTATATCATTATTATTATTTTATATATGTGTATTTCTTCTATATTCATTATATTATTTTCTATTTTTATTTGTTTTATAATTTCTGTTAGTTTTATATCCTATTCTTTTTAATAATCTATCAATTATTGATTGTAATTTTTTTAGATTAACCTTGTTTACCCTACTCCACACACTATTTCCATAAATTATGTGACTATGTATCAATAAATAGTATAGCGTTATTTTACAGTGGTAAGGTATTAAGTCATTTAACCATATAATTATACCTGCATTTTTTAATATTTTTTTAAAAATTTCCTTTATGTGTTTGTTCCAAGTTAAGTGCTCGTTTATTTCTATTCCTACAAATTTTATTTCATTTGTTCTACCTATAATTTTATTGTCTAATTTCAATGTTTCCTCAATATCGATTTTTTTTGTTTATATTATGAAGTATATTTATTTTTGTCAGTATTTAAAATTAGACCATTTTCCTTAAACCATTTTCCCAAATTTAGTAATTTGTTTCTTGCCGTTTCATATAAATACTGTTTTTTGTTCTCCAAAAATCAATCCAATATCATCAGCCAATAGATTTATGTCACTATCAACCTCTACTATATCGTTTATGTATAGAATGAATAATAGTTGGCCAAGTATTGACCCCTGAGGGACCCCATAATTATTTTGTAGTTCTTGTGAATACATGATTATAATAAAAAAAAAGATCGATTTATTATCGAAAAAGATGCCTTACAGAGTCAAAAGTTTGGTTCAAAGAGAGCAAAGAAATTTTCAGTAAAGGATTTATGGTTATGGCCAGCATTTTTTATAATGGAAAAATAATCCACTTTATATATATTATCAAAATAATGTTCTGACTCCTATTTTTAAAGAAGATATTGCAAAAATGTATCCTACTGGCTTTCAAAATGTGGAACTCCATCAGGACAAAGCGAGCAGCCACACCTCCAAAAGTACAACCGCATTTCTAGAAAAAATGAGACAAGAAACTGGAATTAAGTCAACACCAATTAGCCATATTCCTACCCAGTCTCCAGATGTAGCACCGATGGCTTATTGTGCATTTGGACTTTTAAAACAATCTCTTTCAAAACGCCGACCCACTACCTTGGATGGACTGTGGAAAGATGTGGAGGAGGAATTGGAGAAAATCCCGTTTGTGACTTTACGAAAAGTCCTATTATCGTAGAAATCTAGATGTAATATGATAATTCAAAAACAGGGCTATCAGAATACTTTACAAAATATTTTTTGTTATTGTATGTATTTTATTTATGCTGTCAAAGTCGTTATAAATATGTGTAAATATCCTCTGTATACTTTACACTTGATTGGCGTAAGATGCAAAGGGCACTAAACATTCAATTACCTTTCATTTTATGCAATTTATTTTGACTACATATGATTCATTACAAAGTTAAAGTTAACATCTTGTACAAGGTAGGAAACACTTACTCAAAATGCTTGAATTCAACAGTCGTCCTGCATTCAAAACACATTGTTTCTTTTTCTAATACAGTTGCTGGCAAAGTTTTAGTTTGTGGTGCAAAGTCATAGCAGATCATTGATCTACCACAGCTTGAGTTAGAAGTTTGCTGTTTGTGAGAGGACTGGGAATTGAAATTGACAGTAGGTTTGAATTTGTACAAACGTTCTTTAGTTTGGAAAGGAGCAAGATCTGAAAGCAATAAAGAGAAAAACTCGTATATTTAATGTGCATAAATGAGTATATTTTTATACCTACATCCTCTCACCAAAAAAAAAATCAAACATTTTGGACACTTAAAAAACTAGTGGTAGCACCTGTTCTATACGTGTTGCAGTTAGAAGCAACAAGTCTCATGAGTATTGTGGCAGCTATTTGGAATGTTTCTTTCATTAGAAGTTGAGTTAAAAGTTTAAAGTCAAGAGTAAAAGCATTTCTTGATGCCTGGTTGTAATATGAACTCCAAATGAAGAGCTGCAATTGACTTCTGTGTTAAACTTGATAGAAGTTTTACGAATACATATGAAATGATCCAAAAGTATACAGTAATAAACGTTTATCCCATGCTCAAGTTTATAAGTAGTTTAAATAGTTTCAAGGTGCTCGTGAAATGCTTGAGGACGATGAAAAGCTGGGCCGTTCAACAACAAGATTGAGAGAAGATAAAAATAAAAAAGTGCATGACTTCATCAAACAAAACTCGAAATCGTTTGACAGAGTAATTGAAGATGAACTGGGGATTACAAAATCAATTATGCACAATACTTTGACAGAGTGTTTGAGCCTTCCTTAGCAAACTGAATTTATAGTCTGTTCCCAAACAAGTTAACTGATGACCAAAAAAATGAATCAAATTGAACACTGCAAGGACCTCATAAAACCACTCATACTGACTCCATTTTTTTAGATATGATCGTTACTGGTGACGAAACATTGTGTTTTGAGTATGAGCACAAAACGAAGTTCTGAATGGAGAGAGTAGGAAGAGGGACATATGAAGAACTGTCAATTGGAGAAGTGAAGACAATGCTGATTTGTCTCCACGATTCTAAGGGCATTATCAACAAAGAATTAGTTCTGCGTGGTCAATTAATGGGGAGAATTTACCACATATGCCATTAATATTGTGAAGTAGACAGATGGTCATGGTTGCATTACAATGCAGTCTCATGGATTGACAATTTGGAATATCTTTTGAGTAAGAATCAAGTTTACATGTTAGACCACTCACCTTATTAGCCTGATCTAGCATCTCCGAAACTATTTCTCTACCCCCTGCTCACATTTACTGATAAAAGGGAAGCAACACAGTACGATTGAATACATTCCAGCATCGGTGACTGTGACCTTAAACAGCATTCCAGAAAAGCACATAAAAACCCTTTTCTCAATTTACCTAATTACACCAAGCGATGTACTGAAATAAATGATTTGAACAATTACAAGCAGATTGTATTTTATTTTCTATCTAAAGTTTAGTTCCCCCTTTTTTTGGACATAGGTTGTATAAATGAAACAAAGGTTTCGATGATGCTCAAACAATTAGTATTTTTTCATTTCAAGTCTGCACACTGGATCATATGGAATGAGACTGACAGTTTAACGTGACCTCTAAATCATGACACATCTACACTCAATCAAGCTTACTTTAAGTCAAACCTGGCCCAGAGGATCCGGAAGTGGTGGTCTGAAGTAAAACTGCACATACTCATACAATTAGCAAGAACAAATAATACACACTAAAAGGCTGACAATGAATACAAATCTTTAAACATGCATTATAAACAAATTACCTGATTCATTAACAAATGAAATGTGATCACGTAATTTATGAGCAGCCAAATCATTTTCATTGATAAAAATAAGACAGCAGGCTTGACAATGGTTGTTTTTAGAACGTCGATTATAATGTTCTCGTAAGTGATTTGCGAATATCTCAGTATCCTGGTATCCACAGGCATTTATGGCGGGTTCAAAAGCATTCATGCAAAAGAAGCATAAAAGATACTGAGTATCATGGTGTTCCTGGTAAATAAATAAATAAAAAAAATAAAAAAAATTGTTCACACTATAATTTTTTTTAACCCATTCTATAAAAATATTTATGTATTGTTTAACTACAATATAATTGAATCGGCCATTTTGAAAAGGGGTCAACTCCACACGAAAATGATGTAAAATAATCCCTTTTTAAAATGACCGATTCAATTATACCATGCACCTACTGTAATTTATGGAAAAAGTACTGCAGTGTTTATAGTTTAAAAGTAAAAATTTTGGGGGTGTGACATAATACGGTATTATACATGAAGGGTATTGAGATGAAACGAAAATGCACATTTAAGGAGAGGGCTAAGGAGGCCTACCCCTAGAAATAAAAATTTAACATGTATAAAGAACTGGAAATTTTTTGTCTAATGGGAGCTAAGCATGCCCTGAAAAAAGTCTAGCCCCTCAGGATGGTTACACCAATGTGTAAAAGTCTTAAAATTTTACAAGCACTTTTTAAACTGTATAAAATTTTAAATGAATGTCGCTAGCTTCATTTACGATGTGTCGGTGCAGTGTTTACAACTTTTCCCATGTAGTTAAGCTCCTTACAGTGAGTGTGACGATTACGATGTCATCTTTCTGATTCAGGCTCAATATCACTGGTGTGGCATTTCTTCCATAAATTGCAGTAATAATATAAGGGGAAAACAACTTGAGCTATATGTCCAAAACCTGCTCAGTGAGTAATTCAAAACAGAGAAGAGAATGTTCTCAGTTATCTACGAAAACTACAATATACATAAAACTGTAAGCTTACTGAGATTTAAACTTAAACAGTATAGTGAAAACTTGCGTTAGTAAGACAGAGAGTGAGAGAGAAAGAAAAACAGTAATAGCCCAATATAAATTACATAAGTATAGTAGACTCTCGATTATCTGGCTCGCAACTACCCAGCCTAGTTAAAAAATTATTATTTCCGAATTCCCTCCGCCGTGCTACTGTTTGGATATGTTAAAAACGCGGACAACAAGGTAGTAAGTTTCTTAATTTGGGGAGGGTAAAATTTTTTCCAGCAAGTATCGATACAATCACAGCATATTACACAGCCACTGTATTTTTCGTAAGGACAAAACGTAGCCGGAGGGGGAGGCTTGTTCCTCTGGAACTGCAACCAGTTCCACTTGTGGGCAAAAGATTTTTTCAAAATAAATCATTTGGAATTTCATTAAAAAATTTTTTTAATAAAATTGTACATGACAATGGAAATTGTTCTTTGACGTTAAAAATACATATTCAAAACAGATTTCTACAACAGATCTTGTGTACATCGTGTTTTTTAAAGAGGTTCATGTACTCTATAATAGTGATAAGGGAAATTAAAAATTTTAGTATACCTCTACATTTTTAATACAAAATTTACATTGAGAAATTTATTCATCAATGACAAATATAATGATAAAATACATCAAAATTTTAGGTCAGAATTTAAAGTCCCCTGTAATGTCCTTTTTTCTTTTTTTGTCCCCCTGTAAGATATTATTACTTTTCACAGGTTAACACAATTGCCAAATAATGGTCAACACACAAAGCCACCGGGACGAGTTTTTTGTGAGTTTTTGAGGGGGAAATTTATCATATAATAATTTTCAATACCCATGTATAAATAAGTTCAAACTAGAGCTTTTTTCGTTTAGGAGAAAAGAGACGCCCCCATCCTGGAGTCGAACCAGGGTTCTCCTGTTGAGACTGGAGTGCCTTGACCGCTAGACCAACGAGGAGAGGAATTCCTAAATAAAAAAAGCTTTAGTTTGAGCTTATTTATATGTGGGTGTCAAAAATTATTGTGTAAAAATAAATTCCCCCGCGAAAACTCACAAAAAACTTTCCTTGGTGGCTTTGTGTGTTAACAATTATTTGGCAATTGTGTTATCCCTGTGAAGGGTAATAATATCTTACATCCTTATATACGGAGAAAGTGTTGTCCCTGTCCTCGTTCATTTAGCGGTCAAGACACACTGAGATCAACGGAGGGACCCTGGTTCGAATCCAGGATGGGGACATCTTTTTTTTCTCCTAAACGAAAAAAAGCTCTAATTTCAGCCTATTTATATGTGGGTGTTGAAAATTATTGTATGATGTCCCTCTTTCAAAAAAAGTGGTTTCTATACATTTTTTTCTTTAAAGTATTTTTAAATTAGTGGTCTACGAAACGAGATCTTATGGTCAAACTTTTTGTAGTTATTCAAATTTTGAGATTTGTTTCCTCTCCCAATTTTTCATGTTTGACAAGTAAATACCTATAAGCATTTTTACAGTCCTATTATGAATTAAATTTCGGGAAAGGGACCGGTCACTAAGATTTCTGGATAAGCCCTTTGCGTACGTGCATGGTGGACGACCTTGGACAATTCCACTTTCATTCAAATTCAGAAATCTTTAAAACCTAGTTCCAAAATGAATTCACACCAATTGTAGAAAAGCATTTGAAAGACAACAATTAGCAAAGGAAAGCTGTGCTAGTTCTTGACAAAGCACCTTCGTATCCTACCACTGATGAACTTACAGATGGAGACACAAAAGCTTTATTTTTATCGCCCAATGTGACGACTATTTGCCAGCCTATGGACCAGAGCATCCTTGAAATGATAAAGAAAAAGTATCATCCATGTCCTCTCAGTTCGTTGATATCAGAGACTGCTAAAAGCATAGGTGCCAACCCTGAAGAATGAAAATTAGGGAGATTTTTAAATGCATGCATTTTGTGACGAAAAATGCAACAGCACAGTAACAAAAAATTTTCACATAAAACATAAAAGGGAATTTTGTAAGTAGAATTGGGATGTTTTCCCTTTACTACAAGACTGCCATGGAAAACAAATAAATATGCTTAACAATTTGTATTGTATACAGGGGAGGATTTGTGGGAGGTGACCCCCCCATGAATGAGAATTAAAAAGATACAAGGTAAAGGTTCAGTGTGGTATGATTTCCAAAAATCAAACCCCTCCCCTGAATGACTTCTAAATCTGCCCCTGATTGTATATTCATATAAACATGATACAATTTCAATCAGTAGAAAAGAAATATTTTTCTAATAAAGTAAAATAACACTCACTGGAGACTAATTTTAGGCCTATTCATCTTTCTTTAAAAATAAGGAAGTGACAGATTTCGTCTTTTTCAAAATTTCCTTGGTAAATTCTTTCTCAAGACACTTTGTCTTTCGACAACATTTAATAACCAGTAAAATTTCCAAGTTTTCATTTGATAGTGAAGCTTTACAGTCAGTCTTAATTTTCTTTCAGACTTTGAAAACATATTTTTACAGGGTGTACAGTAAAATTGCTGGTAAAAATTCAAGCATATTTCAAGAATTTTAAAGCTCATTCCTAAAAATTTCAAGCATCTCCTTCCCATGTATGGGTGGAAGGGGTTCCTAACCAGCATCAAGTTTTACGCATCACAGTTATTGTTCGTTTGTGGTTTTATGATTCAAGGATTACCAACGGTCATGCTGCACTGAGACCTACTGTTTTCCAAGGAATTCGAACCTCTCTGGGTGGGGGAAAAAAAAAGTGAACTAAGAGTAATATTCTTCAAAAGGGGAGAGGGATGGAACTAGCAAATCTAGCAGAAAATCGCTAAATTCAGTGGACAGTTAATTTTGGCAGTTTTTCCTTGACAAATTCCAAGATAAATATGGTGGGGAAATTAGCAACACTGTCTCCTGTATTAGGGACCAGATCATGTGAATGAAAGTGAATGAATTGCGCATGCCCCAAAATCCAAAAATCATGATGTTTTGGGAAACTTAAAATTTCCTGACTTTTCTTTGACAATTCCTGGTGGAGTCGCTGACCATCCTTTAAATAAAAGCTCAGCCTTCCAAATCTCTACCCCCCAAGGGAATAAGCAAGTTACAAACATGACATAAACGTTTGCTTATGTTGCATTTATAGACACAGACTGCCACCAGATGCCCATAAAACATAGCAGGGATCATTTACAAACTGAGTCAGATCTGCATTGAGATCATCCCCCTTGTGGAGGGACATTGCATTGTGGAAGAGGGTTAAAAGGGAGCAGCAGCAGTCCTCTATGAAGGACTTTTTCAAAAACTAAACACTGTCAGTTTTGACTCTTTCATCTTAGGTTTACCTATTCACGTTTGTGTAATTGTATATCAATGAGCAGTAAAATGAGTTTAAACAATTTTTGTAAGAATCAAGCCTACATTTTATGTTATTGTTTTCCTTATTTTAAAGTGTATTTATTCATACTATACAAGGTACATGATTTTATGTCTCAATTAAGTTAGATATTATAAAATTTATCTTAAAATGTGCACAGTACTGTATTTTATTCTAAGTATTTTTGTACTAAGAGGTCAGGAAATATGAATAAGAGTGGATTTTGGTAAAAAAAAGAGTGTTTTTAATGGCAGGGGTGGGGTAGGAAATGAGCCTTTGTAGAACTCCGGCCTGCTCTTCCACCACATTAGGTTGGATAGTCGAGAGCCAACTGTATAGTAGATATCTTCCATAACCGTCTCCAAGGAACCATGCAAATTTGGTAACTATAACTGGTGATCAACACAAGAAATGTATATATATATATTTTTTTTAAATCGTAGTACAGAAATACATTCTTACAGTTATTTATTTAAAATTATTTCTAAATACACACCAATTTACCTTAAATTTCTTAGAGCATTTCTGTTTTTATGACTGAAAGTAATTCCAATTTAAGAACTCACATGATATTGCAAAATATACTTATTTAAGTGATGATATTTTCAGATTATATGGTGCCCAGTGCTCCACTTTCAGCAATTTGGAATATTTTTTGAATAATCATGTACAAAGTCGCTTTGATTATCTACAAAATTATATATGCACATACAAATACATTTCTTTAAAGAATATTTATAGTGCCAATCAGTGAAATGTTTTTTGTTCATTGTTCATAAATATGAATGTTTAGAACCCCACGTTTTATAATTATTTTATTTTTTTAAAGGAAAAGCAGTTAAATGTTTTAAACAGCAATGGCTTCAGGTTATAAACAAGAAATTTTCAAACCTTGATCTTTTGAGACCAATATCTTTCAAACATCGATGGCACTTTGTGGTTGTGGATGTCAACATCGATGTTTCCCTATAGATGCTAATCCCTAACTCTCACCCCCACAGCATGAAGATGGTTTCCACCATGGGTTATCCGTTTGTTGTGTTGAAGTAAAACTTTATTAATACACATAAAAAGGTTCACCATATATTAACTGTTTGAACAGTTTCAAGTAAATATTAGATTGGTTTATGATTCATAGTTGTTTAAATTTAACATATTAGGTCATATGGCACAATTTCCTAAGTCAATGGCAAGAGCATGTGGATATACTATTTCAGTCAACAGTCATTACCCTTACCACAAATACTTTGCAGATTAGGTCACAGGCAAGGTAACCATTGAATGGTGACAACTAGTGATGAATATGTATACATATCGCTACAGTGACAACTAATAATGATTGATAACTCATGACTTAAGTGGCACCAATCTACTTCAGACAGCCAATCACAGACATTATTGGATTACATAGCCGTGCAGGTATCATATCGAAGGTAACAATATAAGCAAAACATATGGGGGGAGGGGGTGTTCTCTTTAATTGTATTAAGAGTGCAACTCACTTTTGTTCGAAAATTGAATTCTGATATTGTAATTTTGCATCATATCAAATATTTTTTTCAGTTTACTAATTAAACGGAGTTTATTTATGAAAAACTGCATTTATGGATTTTATTTTTAGGGAGCAAATTAAAGTTTGCCATCTCAGAAATTCGAAAACCCAATAAATGCACACCACACTAAATAATGAAATAATATAAATGCTTAATGTCTATAAACATGTGGCATTTTTAGTATTTTTCAAGTACCCATCATGGTGGAGCTTGTGTAGTTTTTTATGTATTAAAAATCAGTTGTATATCCACTCGTATAATACTGCGGTATAACCATACTGAAAAATAGAAGCGTTCAAACTCCACAGGAAATTTTCTATGAGCATAACTGCAACTAAAACGCTTGGCAACCCCTAAAACCAGCTTCTGATGCTAGGTTGGGAACTACTGTTATATACAGTACATTCTGTCATTATAAATAATATATTTAACAGATAAAAGAATAAAAAACAACAACTATGTAGTGAATTTGTCACTGTATACAGTCGGTTGTTATATATGATTTCCACCGTACATTTTCCACATTGTGATAAATTGTACCTACATTTAAAAAATGATCTAGCAGATCAACATATAAGGATGACCGAAAGTTGCATGACATAACTTGGCATCCGTATGGCATTTCATACTGCATATGGTACTGATGAAGATGCTCCATCAAAGTCTTCTTTGTAGGAAATGATTTACAGCACATTAGACAACAATTAATGAAATTTGTATGCACCTATAATGAAAATAAAAATTTCTAAACATGGTTATTAAAAAAATGTGAAAACTCGCAATGTTCACATAAACTACCCTTGGATGATTTAGAGCACTCTGGAGGGGGGTTTTTTTGGGGGGGGGACCCACCGTTCATTAGAGGACACTTTTTAGCACAATACGACAAAGGCAACCTATAAAATCAACAACATGCAACACAAATGATATTTTTAACATTTTTTAACTGTACCGAAATATTTCAAACGAAAATTGTACAAGCAAAAAGAGTAGGCTAGCACCACAGGCATACAATGGAAAAAAAAGAAAAAGGATTTTGAACACACAGACAGTGTGCTAAGACATGTGCCAATTACGCAGCTGTTAATCGTGTACAGGACGATGTAATGGGTGTTCCTCGATGTGGCCGTCATCATTTATTTGTAACAATTCAAGCCAATGCAGAATGTGTTCAACAGCGCATCGCAACTAATCCTCTGTGATGCTTCGCACATGCAGCGTGGTGGAATTCTTGGATTCTGCTAACATAGCAACACTTCCACAATAAACCAAATTCTTTAAATGATCCCACAACTAGAAGTCGAATGGAAGATCCTCTGGCGCATATGTGCCTTGGATTAGTAAACGATCGACTGGTAACTCACTCATCAGTGAAATGCTGTCCAAAACAGCCTTGAAGAACCATGCAACATATGGGTGCATACCATCTTGCATGAAAATATTAGATATAACTCACTGTAGTTTCTAAAGTTGCGGCAAAACAAATGTCTGAAGCAAGCAACTCATGGCACCGAAGGGCCATCACAGGACCATAAACTGTTACAAGTGAACGATAGTGGCCACACTGAGCAACTTCCATTACACTATTCTGTATACGATTAACAGCTGCTTGCTACATTTCTTTAGGTGCTGTCTGCGTGTGTAAAATTTTTTCCCCACTGTATGCCTGCCGTGCTAGTATACTGTTATTGTTGCAGAACATGCATTTGAAATGTTTCAATACAATGTCTTACTAAATGTTAAAAATGTCATTTGTGTTGCGTGTTGGTCATTTCATAGGTTGCTTTTGCTGTACTGCGCCCCCTAGCAGATGTTCTTGAAGTAAATTTTTTTTTACAGATTCCTTTTCCCATTCTTTGGATAGTCTGTATACCAATTTTGGTGTTAATGCACTGAACAGTTCAAGATCCAGGATGCTCTAAATAGGCCAAATTTAATTATAACCACTCGGTATAAATACGGCCTAAATAAAAAAGGCCTGGCCACTGTTAATTTAATTTTGAGCAATATCTGGTGTGCTTAACCAAATATCATGCATTGGTGTATTATTATTATTATATACAATAATCTTTACTTTTAACAACTTTTAAGAGATAGAAGAAAAAACAAAATAATGTAGGATATTGCAATAGATAACTTATTTCCAACTTCAGGTACACCAACCATATAACATTTTATAAACAGAATTACGAACGTTTCAAGGTAAATTAAATATTGCTGCAAGCAGCATTTAGAAGCTCATTGTTCTTCAAAATAAAATGCAAATTAAGTACAAGACAAATCCATGTTTATACTTATTTGAAGCTCTGTTTTTTTAGGTTTCACAAAACAGTTATTCCACTTCGGTAACGTATCAGAAAAACCTTGCTTTACATTACAAAATTAGTGGATTAATTATTGTTTTAAAGCAAAAAGTATGACGACAAGACAAATATGGCATTTATATTTTTTTCTTCTGTTGCTTTAAAATTCAAAACCAATTTATTGACTCTCATACTGATTAACATCTGAAAATAATACACTTCACAATATTGAAATTCTTAAATTGCTCTCCCATTAAGTTTACTTCTATCAATAGCACAAAAAGTAAATAAATATATGCTTTACTGAAAATACACTCATCAATATCGTTTTGATCACCTAACATTATACAGGATAAGTTAATAGCTTTAGAGTAATTTAAAAAATTTATTCGCTCGTTTCTTGGGAAAATTTTGCCCAAACAAAAATTGCTCTACCAAAATCAGGGTTGTCACTTGTTTTTTAAAGTTATGCATAAAGCCCTTAAGGTTCGCAGTACAACACAGCATTAATGGTTGTGCCTTTTCTCATAAACTCAGTGCACACAAATCCTTCACAGTTGAAAAAAACCATACCCATGCCTTACCCACTGATATGGTAACTTCAAATTTTGTTCTCAAGGGTGACAATGGACAACTCCATGCTAGTGTTTCATCTAGAAAAAAATTAGGGCATGGTGCATGTCCTGACAAAAGGTCTTTTTTGGCACTCTCAATACACGGATACTAACAATGAATATCTGTGGTTACGTCAGCTTTACTGCTATTAACTGCTGTAAGCAGCATCTTAATTGGTTTAGTTCCTACTACTACTTTTCTTAAATTTTTTAGTTTTTGTTTGCAGGTAAGCATTTTTTCTAAGTATATGCGCATGGATGAATTTGCCATTTTTCCACATCTAGGCTATTTTTTTGCCACCCATAGCTACTTCTTTGCTGCCCCTTCCTACTCGTCTACCTCCCCAACTAGCAGTAGGAACATAAAAATTGCTACGTTCGATATACACCAAAAATCTTTGTACTGACACTAAATATGTTGAAAAATAAACTCATAAACTGAAACATAAATATTAAACAATATTAACTTATATTGAAGTATTATTTCTTTTTGTATATAATAAATCAAATTCAATTTTAATTTTAGCAAAAAAATAAAAGCCTATCGAACACTGGTATTTAAATGGAAAGCATGACGTCTAGCTTTCTTCTCGCCAAAACATCTGATTATATCATATGGTATTAAATTTTTTATATCAGACTCAATACACAAAATTTTGCCGCCCCAGTCTATAGCCTATTGGGAAATACGGCACTGTATATGCAAAAGGCGAGGGGAAAGCGCATGTGACTGCGATCTAACGACAGTGTTGCCAGATGGCAAGATTAAAAAATCCCAACTTCATACAAAATAATAATAATTAAATTAATATAACTATAATTTAGTTAAACAATATCCTATACTATATGACAAGTAAGAGTAATAAAATAGGGATGTAAAACATGCTTAATTTAGTGCTTAAAGACAAACAAATTGATTTTAACAAAAATTTGACCTGAAAAATACGTGGAACCGCTAACGTTTATCGCAGTAGTCCGTGGTTGAAAGTCTGCAAACCTGGCAACAGTGCTTTGTTTACAAATATTCGTCTGCAATCTGGTTTTGCCAAAACCATCAGTGTTATTACGAAAATGAAATGCTGGACTACAGAATTTTTACAAACCAATAAATTTCGTCACGCGTTTTGGATTCTAACGTGAGAATTTAAATTATCATCGGGGACGGATGGTGAATTATTTTCCCGAGGGCTAAGAGGGTCATTTAGGCACAAGGACGGTCAAGTTGAAGGGCAGGGCGTTGCGCTCTTCTATTTCGCTTTAGATGAAATACTACTCCATGCTATTGACACTTCTTTTGTTTTTGGAGTAAAATGATGCATTAATGTTTCATCACCCATAATGATGTAGCTGAGTCATTCCATGTCAAATTACCCAGAGGTGGTTGGTTCAACCATTTTGTTAATTTTTTATATTTTCACCATAGGTGGTCTTGCTAGTAATTTGCTCTAAACTATTTTTGAAATTTTTCTTATCTACCGCCATTTTGGATTTACACTAATTTTTCTTCACAGCAGCAAGCAAAAATGAGCATTTACAAGGGTTTTGAAAAAAGGCTGCTGTGTGGTTTCTTTTACAGCTAGCATGTTTTGGTTTTTACTGTCTCAAAGTAAAGCTCCTGGCCTTTCAAAACACGTATATGCATGTTAAGATAATGTTTTGGTAACTGAGACGTTTAATGGGCTTAAATATAGCCCTCATAATGAAAATTTTTTGACGATTTTGAAGATCTGAAAAATCAAAAGGGCTTGAAACTACAGGATGGAATTTTTTTAAGTACTATAACTCTACAGCCATGGTGAAAAAATCCTGGGTTATGAGCCCTCCTGGCCAATTTTGAGCTCCGAAATCGGAAAAATCCAAAATTTGTGAATTTCAAGATCAAATATCTCAAAAGGGGGACCTGCCAAAAATCCGAATTTTTGGGCATGGATACTCCTACTAGTACTTAATAAAACCTGTGAAATTCATTTTGGGAATAACACTGACGCTTATGATACAGGCTGTCAAATATCTTTAAAAATAATAACGTGAAAACATGATAACAGTAGGCTTAAAAATGGCCTCATTTTCATTATTTTATAATCTAAAAATAAATAAATTAACGTAATTATTTTATAAAGGTAAAAATAATTCATTATAGATGAGGGATCGTATTCTGTGTAAAAAGTTAGGCTATATGTGTTTCTTCCCATTGTCGCAATGCAAATTTTTTTACAATTATTTCTAAAATTATGTTCTATTTACACCATTCAAGATATAGTTCTATAAAATGAACCATTACTTTTTTCAGTTACTATTTTATATTTGATTACATACTATTGTGTTTTGTTAGTCAACATTCTATTTCTTCATATCTGCTTGTAACTTCAGTGACAGTTCTGTGTTTTTCTATTGAGTAATGTATGTTCTCTGAGTAGCAATGGTGAAGTCACATGGTGTCAGAACATCGATAATGTTTATACAATATTTATTTTTTTTTGCCACCCACGTATTAATTAGCTCAAACTAGAGCTTATTTGTTTTGGAGAAAAAGAGACGCTTTCCCCATCCTGGATTCGAACCAGGGTCCCTCCGTTTAGCCCGGAGTGTCTTGGACCGCTAGACGAATGAGGACAGGAAACAACGCTCTCTTTCTCCGTATGTAAAGATGTTAAGGTATTATTACCCTCCGCAGGGATAACACAATTGCCAAATATGGTCAACACAAGAAAGCCTCCGGGGCGAGAATTTTGTGAGTTTTCGTGGGGGAAATTTATTATACTATAATTTTTGCCACCCACGTTTTAATTACAGCTCAAACTAGAGCTTGTGTAATTTTGGAGAAAAAGAGACGCTTTCCCCATCCTGGATTCGAACCAGGGTCCCTCCGTTTAGCCCGGAGTGTCTTGGACCGCTAGACGAATGAGGACAGGTAATAACGCTCTCTTTCTCCGTATGTAAAGGTGTTAAGGTATTATTACCCTCCGCAGGGATAACACAATTGCCAAATATGGTCAACACAAGAAAGCCTGGTTCGAACCCAGGATGCGGAAAGCGTCTCTTTTTCTCCAAAATCAATAAGCTCTAGTTTGAGCTAATTAATACGTGGGTGGCAAAAATTATTGTATAATAAATTCCCCCACGAAAACTCACAAAAATCTCGCCCCGGAGGCTTTCTTGTGTTGACCATATTTGGCAATTGTGTTATCCCTGCGGAGGGTAATAATACCTTAACATCGATAATGTTGTTCAACTTCACCCAAATAACATCATTTCTTTGTAAAGAAAAAATTGTTGATGGCCCACCAGGATTGAAAAACATCACCTTAATATTTTCTTTTGACATTTCGATTACTTTACCCATATACCACCTGCCGTTGTAAACACAAACGACATTGTCATTTTTAGCTATTTCACTAAAATCAAATGTTCTTGGTAATCCATCAATTCTGAACTCCACATGGTTATTCTTAAATGATGCAGATATTCTGCTTATCAGAGGAGTTGACAAGTCTTTGGGTATGTAACAGTGGCGATTTTTTGTTCCTTCAAATCTCTGAGCTTCATTGAAGCAGTCATTCAGATGACCTTGCTCATTTTTTATGTCACTTTCAGTCACCAAGATAAAGTTTATGCCTTTAATATTTTCCATACAAAATTTATACATGGCCTTTGGTGTAAGGATGTGGTCCTCAGTTGTGCGCTGTAGACTTGCTTTTGCCACAAGCTCTTTATCGTCCCACCAATTCCATCACAAGGACCCTTGCTAATAATAAGAACAGAAATATTTTCTGTTCTTACACTGGGCCACTGAGCCATCAGAGAAATAATAGGTCTTCTTTAGACTTGGGTTAAACAACTGGACAAATGGAATCAGCTGCTTTTGGAAAGCATAAACAGCAACTGTATTATGTACAATGTAGTTACTTATAATACGAAGGCTTTTGATATATAGATCTGCAGAATGAGTCTTATACACAAAAAGGATGGATGATAATGGCTTGGGCATTAACTCAGTGATAACTCTGAATTTCGTCTTGTGTAATAAGTGTGTAGTTTTTGGAGAAATCATCGATCACTACACACTCATCTTGTGACAGATTTTTTTTTTTGTCAATTTCAGAAATCGTGATTGACTCTGTGCAACAAAGTGGTAACTTTTTAATTTCAGTAACTTTGAAACTAAATTTTCATTAAACTTTGATATTGTTTCTATAATAGTCACCAAATTGAAACGATCAGTTGTCATCCACTGCTTGTATGTTATTGTTTTCTCATCGTCTTTATCAGAATCATCCAAACCAAGACTTGCTAAAACTAGAGCTAAACGTTGCCAAATCTACATTATCTTTCATTCCCGGCAAAAAACATTACCTAACTATTCTCCATCCTTCAGGAAACGAAATCAGCCAAACTTCTTGGAGTAATTTTCGATTCAAATTTAACCTGGAAAGAACATTTTAACAACCTTAGCAGTCTCTTGGGAATATTTTTGAGACTCAGACATGTCGTTTCGCACTATGTCCTAATGATTCTTTACTATTCTTTATTTTATTCAAAACTTACCTACTGTCTTGAGGTCTGGGGAATCACATATTTTACTTCCCTTAGGCAATTGATAGGAACGCAAAAAAAAAAGCTTATGCGAATAGTTAACTTTGCAGGCTTCCATGAACACGCTGGCCAATTTTTTAAATTATGGCGCATTCTTCCTTTCACTCTCTTAGTAAAATATAAACTTGCACTCCTTATGTACAAAGTCACAAAAGGTGACGTAGTTTTACCTTTCTCCATCTCACAGACGACACATGATTACAATACACGTCACCAGGACGATATCAGAATACCGCGGACTCGCACAAACTATAAAACACACAGTGTCTCCGTTACGGGTTCTAAAATCTGGAGTTTGATCCCTCGAAGTAAAGCCTCTAATTAATCTTTCTCTCTTTACCACTAATTAATCCCTCGGATTAAAGCCAAAATCTTTGATTGGTACTTAAATCAAGTATGCTCTGCCTGCTACTTCTGCCTTCCCACTCTTTCCTTTTAGTTTTCAGTTCTTCCCCCTCCCCTGCTCTTCCTTTTCCATTTTTCTTTTGTCTGCCTTTTCTTTTAAATGTGACCCACAACAGCCAACTCAAAATTCATTTACATTTTTCTACTATTTTTGTTTCTCCTACTTCTTCTCTCGGTCCAGGCTACAAGGAAAAACATTCTTACTCTGCAGCCCACAAAGATTCCACCTTTGGACTTCAACCTTCACTTGTAACATCTTCGAGTCAAGACTCTGCTCATAAACTCTGTAAATGTGATACACCTGCGAATGTAAATCTCTTAATAACAATGCGGATTTGTACGCGCGAATCAATATCTTTGTTTCTTGCAGAATACGAGAAATCCCTTGCTTTTTCTACCGGAAAGAGAGCCCCGTTACTAGCATCGCTACTGCTCTCTTTCCATTTCCCAAGCAAATCGTTTGTATGGTCTCCTGCGGTATAAAATAATAAGGAATAAAGTATTACTATCACTACTATTCTCCTCTCCTTAAGGATTTGAATGCCAAGAACCCCACTTCTTGATATGTGACTAGTGAATAAATTTAATGACCAAACCCACATGGACAGCCATCTGTTAACTGAAAGACTGATATGAAACATCTATAGTTGCTTTAGTTAAATTGTCAGGGAGTGGAAATAACAGATAACGAAGTTAAGTATAGATTCGTCTTTCCGCTGTTCTCTAGAAAATTCTACCAAAATGTCCATCCCACCACTCCCCCCTTCTCCTCTAAGAATGTTCTACTTATGTGAAATGGGTCAATAAATAATATCAGTAAAAGATATTTAATACGCTTTTTAACAAAACATGTTTAGGACTTTGATTGCAGCCAAAAACCCATTTGTCAAAATCTGTAAGTAATTATTATTATTTTTTTTTTTTTTTTAAAGAAATGTGCATGCAAGGCCATTTTTGGTATATAAATGTAATTTCTAATTCGAATATTCGAGTAGTGCATGGCGGTCGCAGAATGGGATTCACTGATATTGTAGAAAATAAATGGAAAAATAACATATAATTTTCTAAAATAAAATTAAAATACACATAATGGCAGAAAACGTGTGTAAGCACAGTATGTTTAAATTAATTACTCGATATCCCCTGGCGGTCCCAGAATGAGATTCTTAGATATAGTAGAAAATAAATGGAAGAATTACATATATTTTTTTTTTTTAAAAAACTAAAATACCCTTTTTTGAGATATATAAAGTCAAAGGTGTTGACCTTGAAAATAAAAATTTGAATTATATATTCATGTGGCATATCATAAGAAAGCCCACATTAAATACTTTCTAAAGATACAAATATCAAGTCTTTACATTAATTAGGACGAAAGTTATGAGAAAATTTTTCGTACAAGAAAGGCTAAAATTTGAACTATAAACCCATTTTCAAAGTTACGTAGTTCAGAAACTAATAGCAATAGGGACTAATTATTGGGCATTTATTCATTTCTCTGCAAGTGGAACAAATGAGCCAAATTTCATAAAAATCTGAAATGGTCTGGTTGTGAGCTTGGGTGATTTGATGTGGAATGATCCCTTCCATGCATTTTCAGCCTAAATTCAATGTATGAATGCAAGAGAGTGAGTGGCAAATCAAAAGCACCTAGGCCAGATAAATCCATTGTCACAATCATATTCAACCATTATCTATCCGCTGCTAGATGAAGGTCTCTCCAAATGCTTTCCACACAAGTCTATCCTGGGCCATTCGTTTCCACGTCACCCCAACCTCTTTTCTTATTTCATCCACCCATCTAGTTTGAGGACGTTTTCTAGGTCTTCGGTGGTCTCTTGGAATCCAGTTCAGAATTTCTGTTGTCCATCGTTGATCAGTTCTTCTTGCAATATGCCCAGCCCATCGCCATTTCAGCCCTTTTACTTTAACAATGATGTCCTCTACTCTAGTTTGCTCTCTCACCCAAGTGTTCCTTTTTCGATCTCTCCTAGTTATTCCAAGCATGCACCTCTCCATGCTCCTTTGCGTTGTCTGTAACTTTCGTATTGCTCCAACTGTTAGACTCCATGTCTCTGATCCATAAGAGAGGACTGGCAATACACACTGGTTGAAGACCTTTCTTTTTAGACACAAAGGTAATTTTCCCTTCAGGATAAAACTGTTTGGTCCGAATGCACTCCAGCCAAGTTTAACATGTCTGTCGAGCTCTTTCATAATGTTGACTTCCATTGAAATCAGCTGGCCGAGGTAAATATATGAATCAGAAATTTCTAACTCTACGTTGTCAAGTTGTATATTTGTTTTTTCCACGAAATTATTGAACATGATTTTAGTTTTTGCAGGTTCATCTTGAGTCCAACTTCTCTACTTCTAGTTGAGAGCTCCTGTACCATGTCTTGGAGTTCTGATGGGTTCGTTGAAAAAATAACAATGTCATCAGCAAACCGCAAATGATTTAAATATTCACCATTTATTTTTATTCCCTTGTTATTCCAATTTATCTGCTGAAAAATCATCTGTAAAGCTGAAGTAAAAAGTTTTGGAGAAATGGTATCTCCCTGCCTCACACCTTTACCAATTTTGATAGTTTTGGTATCTTTATGTAACCGAAATTTTGCACTTGCATTTTTATACACACGTTTCACCATGTCAATGTACACATCCTCAATGTCTGTTGATCTTAAAGAGTTGATGACTGCTGATGTTTTAATAGAGTCAAAGGCCTTCTCATAGTCAATAAATGCAACACACAATGGAAGTTCATATTCATGTGTTCTTTCAATTAATTCTCTTAATACTTGAATATGGTCCACTGTACTGAATCCACTTCGAAATCCAGATAATATAAATAGCAGGTAACAAGCTAATTGGTCGGTAATTTTTCAAATCCTCTTTATCACCTTTTTTATGCAAAAGAATTACTGTTGCAGAATCCCATTGGTTTGGTATGTTACCGCTGTTAAGACATTTGGTAAAGAATTTTGCAAGTATGTCTTCTACATATTCTCCAGCTTCTTTTAGGATATCTAATGTAATACCATCATCACCAGGGGCTCTTCCTTTCTTCATATTTTTTATTGCAAATGAAACTTCTTCTTTTAAGATTTTAGGAGCTGTTCCTTCGACTATTTCAATGTCTTCGTTTAATCCACTGTTACTTTCGTATAGATTTTTGTAGAATTCTTCAACTCTTCTAAGTATTTCTTCCCTATTTCTTGTTACGGTGCCATCCTCTCCTTTTAATGCAATGATGTGTTTCTTCCCAATAGACAAACTCCCTTTAACAACCCTAAGGCTCTTGTTATTTTCAATGGCCTTCCTTACTAGCTCACAGTTGAATTTTCTTATGTCTTCTTTCATGCTTTTGCGCAGAGTTTTACAAAGTTCTATGTACTCAATCCTGGAACTGGTATTTTGATTGTCCACCTTCATATCTCTTCGCCTTTTCATGAGCTGTTTCGTCTTCTCAGATAATTTGCTATTGTGCTTTTTACAGGTTACACCACCAATTTCCCCAGCAGTTTCAACTATTGTCTTAACAATGTTTTCATTTGCTTCTGAGATGTCAACTTCTTCAATAAGTCCTTCCAGTGCAGAAAAGCGATTTTTTAATTCCAACTTGAATGCCTCGGTATTTTCTTTTAATTTCTTTAAATCCACCCTCTTACATACTTGTTTCCTAATGAGCTTCTGCCTTTCTAGTTTAGTATTTAAGTGCATTTTACATCTCACCATTCGATGATCACTTCCAGTATTAAATCTGTTCAGTACGCTGCAATCTTCAATAATTGATTTCTTGTTTGCCAGTATATAGTCAATTTCGCTGGTTCCTCCATTGGGGTGTTTCCATGTCCATTTTCTTTGCGGTTTCTTCTTAAAAAATGAATTCATGATGCTAAGATTTTCAGCTTCGGCAAATTCGATGAGTTGATCGCCACGTTCATTCCTTTCCCCGTATCCGTATTTACCAACCGATGTCTCTCCTTGTTCCTGTTGTCCAATTCTTGCATTGAAATCTCCCATGATGAGCTTGATGTGTTGTTTCCCCTTGGTATGTAGCTGTTTGATTTCTTCATAGAATTCCTCAACCTCCTCGTCGGTATGGCTTGATGTTGGTGCATATGCTTGTACTATCTGAAGTTGGTATCGCTGGGTTAGTTGAACAACGAGCCTCGCTGCTCGATCTGACGTGCTTTCGACTTCAAGAAGGTAGTCTTTAATTCTTTTGTTGATTAAGAAGCCAACACCACTTGTTCTTCCAGTTTCATCAAGAACATGCTCCACTGTTTCAGAAAATTGTTTGCATCCTCTGCATATTTGATCATCAGTAACCTTGATGGTGTGGAGATGTTTCTTAAAACAGTGGCCAGTAAGCACACTAAGATTCTAGATGACTTCATGTCAAGTTCCAGTATACATTTTTTATGCTTAATAAAAACATCTTTAATGAAATTTTTTGATTGCCTCATACCAGGAGTGTGTGTAATCACCCTTTAGCACGTCCGTAGATAATCAATATTTTGTGCACCTGAAACCACTGTTAAGAAATTACACATCAGCATATTTACCCTTCCTTAAAATATTGGATTATTGCAGTTTTGTACCAATTTAAATTCACAAAGAGCTTGTATATACAGCAGGATCTTTGTATCTCGAAAATTTTGTATTTCCATACAATTTTAGCCTAAATTCAATCCATACATTCATGCTTATCTTGAATAATTTTCTCCCCAAAACCTCTGTATCTTGAATTATGGACTGAAGTGTCAGTTACAACTTCAGAGGCAGTTTCCTAAAAGCAGAATTTAAACAAAAAAGTGATGAAGAACGACTAAAGACCACTGGCACGGTGCATGGAGTAGAAGACTTCATCTGCACACATTTCATTCAAAATCTTTTTGTGGACATGGACAATTCTCTAGTAAATTGCAGAATATTGATAAATGAGATCATAAGGGAAGTTCTTGATGATGATTAAATATAAGAGCAGACATATTCACCTCAAGTTATAACAAAAGCAATGAAGAAATCTATTGAAATGCTGAAAATTTTTCTTGAATCTCAGTAAGGTATTCGTCAGGATGAATTTAGAGCTAATCCTAACTTTCAGAAAATTGCCTAGCTGAAACAAGTCAGCATCAGAAATTACTAAGCAATTATTTTTTATTAAGGTATGTCAAAATTTTATATTTCTATACTGATACTTGTTATTATATATCAGTAAAGTAACTTCAATCAAACCTGCATATACAGTGCATACAGGAACGTCTATCTCAGATTTTTTTTCTCATTCCTGAAAGGTTCAAGAGACAAGTTCCACTATATTTTAATAGTTACTTACGGCATCCGTGTGCTCCGCATATTCATTAAGGCACCTAAATTCCATCGTGCAGTTTGTACATTTTTGAAGAGATTCACAACGCAGAAGCCTTTCTTTTTCTTTTTGATAATGTAGGTGTATGTGATTCATAGTATTATAATTTCCAAGGACATTCTGAGAACACTGACAGCACTAAAATAAAGTAAATAAATATATAATTACATTATAGAATCAAGGAAAATTCTTTCATAATATCAATTTGAAATACTTTTCAAAGATAAAATGTTGTAAATTTAAATTAATTTAATGTGCTATATTATATAATTTTTATATTTAATGAGGTCAATCGTAGTAGTTTCAAGCACTAGGTTAGCAAGGTGTTAAAAATTACAATAAAACCATCAGACTAAATTTATTAATGGCTGGTTATTTTATATTTTATTACAAATCTTAATAAAAATGGCGGCAAAAAAATTTCCTTCTCATAGAAAAAAGTTTGACAAAAAATATCTAATAAAGTACAAAGATTAACTAGGACATAGGTGCCAACTTCTAGAAATCAGAAACTGTAACCAATCGCACGTTCGTGTGTGGTGGAGCCACCATTTTCGGATTACACAAAATAAATAATTTACAAAAAAAAAAAGGCATAGTGCATAAATGTCTACCAAAATTTCATCGATTTTAAATGGCAAACATGCAGCACTCTTTTCAGCTTCAAAGTTAATAAGGTGGCAGGAACAGCCCATAATTTCAATATTTTGGTGATAATTCTTTAACACCGCTGCTACACCTGCTTTTTCTCCCCTATAATCACAGCTAAAGACAATGTAATTAAAAACCAGAATGTTTTTAGATTGTGAAGCACTTACCAGAAGATTTCCAATATTTAATCTAGAAGCATCTTCTTTCAAAGATGACACAGATAAAAGACACTTCACAATTTTTTCACATAAAGAATTGAAGAAAGTTACCACTATTAGGTGCAGCTTTGAATCAACATCCTTGCTTCCATCAGTTACAATTGAAAATGGATAGCACCTTAAAGTTTCAACAAGTGATGAGGATTCCTTTGCGGACATTTCTTTTATAATTGCAGAAGTTTTGTTCCTTGCAGATCCATATTTTTTTTTACAATACTGCTGTCAGAGAACGTTTTCCGAAAGAAAGAGCATCCTCACGTAATTGTTGCAATTCATTGGCAAATTATGTTTGATCAAAAACGATATAAACATTTAGAATTAATCACAGAGGTATCGTTAATTAAAAAAGTGAAAGCCTGATACTATAATTAGGCTGTACAGCCTTGAATGTCTCCTTATGTTTAAAAGTCTCAGAATGCAAAGTAATATTGTGTTTACAACCGTAAGTAATGCTTATGTCTTTAAGGAAACACATGCAGAAAGTGTAATTTGTCCTCACTCTTTTTTAAATAAAATTAAACCTAGTAATATATTCAGCTTTAAACGTTTGGTAGTACCTTCTGTTAACAGTTGACATCATTAACATTGTTTTTAAACACCTACAAACAAAACTTACTTTCCAGAACAAAGAAATACCAGATACGTCTTAATACATGGCTTCCCTAAAGGAAGTCACATGCTTGACCAAAAGCATATTGATGTAGCGTATTTTTTCTTTACTCCCCTCCCCCAACAACTACAAATCCCGATGCGCGATTTCGTTGCGCAGGGGCATCACTCTACGTCATAGCTGGAGCTAAAATTCCCCGTCACGCCACGCATGCGCCGTCAACAGAAGACGAATTTTTCCGACTTTTTTACCGATATTTGCATTTATTTAAGTATATTTATGATTAAATACGCATCAAGAAAAATAGGTATTAAAAAAAAAAAAAACAGTATTTTAGGTAAAATCTCCAAGAATCGGAAGAAACCGTTTTCCGGCCAGCAGATTGATAAAAAATTGGAAGCATTGGCACTTATGCTAGGACTTAGCTGGTAAAATTTTTGACACTGGTCACAATACGAAGTACAAAATGAGGAGGTAAAACATATCATTGTTTGAAAACTGCTGCTGCCTTCACCAAACAAGTTGTTTCAAATCTTGCACCAATTTGTGGCCATCCTTCATGCTTCGGATGATTCAGCTGAACCTTGAAAAGGTTAGTACTGATTCAAGAAAACATACCAAAAAAATTCCTGCCTTTGCAGATTAATCTCCTGCAAGAATAACTTTAATAACTGACACTATTTGTTATTCCATTTTAAAAACTGTCAGTCCTTTTTAGCAAACTCGAAGTTCAGTTAGTAATTTGCCATTTAGAAGGCAATGAAAGTGAGAAGGGGAAGGAGCGATTTCTCTAACGCATATGGAAGCGATATCTTGAACTTGGAGAAACCAGCCTAACCATGATATTTTATGAAGTAATTACGGGCAACAATGAGCTGAAATTGCCCTGATTTTGGAGCTATTTTTGTCAAATTCCCTAATTTTCCAAAATGATAAAATTTCCTGACAAGATTTATACACAATAAAATTTCTAGGTTCTGTAGCCACCTTGTTTTATCTAGGGCCAAATTTTGACAATATCATAGATATTGATGGTAGTTGAAAATAAATTAAAACGTGGCAAATTTCAAGTTTTTATGATATATTTTCATTTCGTGGACATTTCACAATTGTTTAACTATCTCTTTACATTTCCTTACTATCTATACCTCTTTCCACTCTTCATTAACACTACTCCTAAGAACCATTAACTTGTGAAACACGGGGCCTAAGGGGCTTCATCATAGGAATTGATTCTAAAAAAGCGCCATGAGAAAGGTTGGGATCCCTTGCTATATGGAGATAATTTTGATTCTAATGGATTTTATTTTTATAAGCGAAGTATTCGATTACCAAATGACCTGATCTGGAGGGTGAAAGAGACTGTATACAATTTTATTACTTTCTCTGTATTATATATTTTGCATACTGTGTTTCATGAGGAATGATATTTATCGTTCTAACTTCTATTGCAAATCTTGTATCACAGCTTAATTTTAGAGATTTCTTCCTTTACTTATATTACCCTTCCTATTTTTTCCAACAATCTTTCCTATTTTCGTTTCATAATTTTTCCTATCTTTCTTTTAAGATGTTGGCTTTGGTCCCTGCACCATGGTGCTGTGGGGAAAAGTGAGATAACTAACTTTCTTGTAGAGCATGCCTGGGAGAGAGAGAGAGAGGTCATGCTCTTGATTGAAATAGCACAAAAGTTCTTTATAGAAAAGTAATTTTTCTTATTACTGTAGACTTTTTATGAAGTCCTAAGAGACTTTCTAAATGTGTAGTAAGGCAAACATCTTGAAACCGATACTTGAACCTTACTGTATTTTTTCTAGGAGATTGGGAAAACTGGATTCAAATACAGAGGGGAGGAAATCCAAGTATGGAACAGCCTTGGGGAAAACTTTAAGTTGGTGTATAAATACCGGAAACCTACCACTCCTCAACACCTTGCTTGATGAAGAAAACAGAAGTTCTCGAAATATTGTGGCTATTTTTGAAAATAGTATGTTTTACTTTCTTTTGTACTCCAACCAGTGCCATAAATTTTACTAGTTAAGATATTTAATGTTAAAATCAGGCTTTCTTTAATGACTATATTTGCAAATTGCACTATTATACCACTTACTTTGAAGATCAATGAGTTTGAAAATGATGTATGGTATGGAAGTACCTTATGAAGCGCTCTGCGGCAATAATAATGCAATTCACTGGTGCTATCACCTATAAAAAATATTTAAAAAAAAATCTTTTCATTTTAATCATTGTTTTTACAAAGTATAAAATTTATTTACCTACAAAACTTATAAATAAGGAATAAGGACAAAAGATACAGGTTTGTCACACATTTCCAAAGGGTCCAACAACCTTGTCCAAACCCTTTATTTACAAAGAAAACCGAGTTGTTGTTTTTTTAAAGAAAAAGTTACGACATCCAACATTTTTACTCCTAAATATAGCCAAAATACAAGCTGCAAACAATCCCGAATCGGACTATGATGGCAGTGAGGACTACTCACCATGAACTCACGTAGTGGCATTAGAGTGGGTGAAAATATGTAAAATCCTAATATTTCGATACAATATGTGTAAATAATGATATACAGTAGATTCTTGTTATTATGAAAAATCTGCTATAACGAAACATAAACCAATCTCTGTTTTAAATGCCATTAAGACAATGCATTAAAATTTCAGATTTAACAAAGCAAATTTTTGGAAATCTTGTTGTAACGGGAAAAAAAAAAATTACATACAAAAAAAGGCACTTCAAATAGAGAAAATTAAAGGTTTTTTTATTTATTATTATAATTTTTTTTTTTAAGAATAACAATGAAGGATCTGGTGACATGTGAACTGATGTTTCCACCCCTTGACATTCTTTTTCTAATTCATTTCCAGTTTACACACAAAATTATACAAGCATATGTATAATAACTACCATTGAAATTTCGGTTTCCTGATGATAAATTTTCTGATCTATTAGTTGGTCTTCTACCTTCGGAAGTTGACGGTTGTGCAGGAGCCTAGAACAAAAGTAACAGAAATGAGGCATTTTAAGACATGTTACAGTAATGGTTATATTTTTTTTAACTCACTTACAATGTAACTTACTTGGATTTTTTTAAGGAAGCAGGAGTACCCATGAATTACTATAATTGTGCATGTATAATACCAGGACAGCAAAGATCATGATTTGCTAAGAGTTATAGTTTTTTGAGGAATCCACACGTTTGCAATCAAGGGAATCAAACCACATACTGCAGCAAACAGGGAAAATAACACATGCTCTATGATACTATTGCAAGTCGAATATGAGTTAATAACAGAATAGATAGATATGCTACTACCACACCACCGTAGGGTGGCGCACCAACATCCTTTTTATGAGGAATTCAAACCTTTTAAAGCCTGATGAACTAACCCTCGAACTGCAGTAAACAGTGAGAAAGAGTGTAATGTACCTTTCCCACTATTAAGAATGGAACCAAGATTAACAGAACACTAAGTTAACATGATACCACTAAAAGGCGATTAAATAATTGTATCACCAATACATTAGGGCATTTCGAAAAATTTCGAACTTAACCGAAATGACCTATACAATTTTTTTTATTAAGCGGTCACTTCAAAACATATTAAAAAAGGAGTATAGACTGTCCTTTTGGTTAAACACAATTTGAATTACAAGGGTCATTGCAAACGATTTCCACTGTATAAACGTTTTTGCCAAAAAACACTGAATGAGTATCCATTTTAAAAAATAATCAAAATAATAGTATAGTAGGTCATTTCGGTTAAGCAGAGTTTAGATAAACGGGATTATTAAAAAATTAGGCGTATTATTTATATTTTTGTAGCCTATTCATTATCTACAGGAGCTACTTTTCCACAAATCATTATATAGAACCAGAGAAGTTACCATAAACAGGAAGCTGGTGAGTATATGTTTCCCTTTTACGTCTGCACATTTTTGTTTTTGGTAATTAATGTTACCAGTACTTAATTTAGAACTAAATCATCAATTTTAATATCTCTAAATTCTAAACAAAACTATTTTATCCTTATACATAAAATAAAAGATTATAAACTTACAGTGTCCTTCGGATTTGGGTCAGATACATTCTTATTTATTGAGATTGTTTTACCCTGTGGATCTATAAGATAAAACATAAAAGTCAGATAATATATAAATTTATAGCCAGTGCTATATTTAAAATCAGTCTATATAATCACACAAATTAATAATTATAGACAAGTAAAATACTTTTATATAAGAATTATAAAAATAACAATTTTGCAATTTCACTCTCAGGAAACTACTAGTTAACAGTAGGAAATAATAAACAGCCCACTTAAAATTTTAGGAATCTGACATTTCAATTCATAATTTGCAAAGAATTCATGAATACTGTATGAATTATTAAAACTGAAGCCCAATTAATGGCCTAAAGAACATTTTACCTCAAATTGAGTGTTTACAGATTGTAAATCAGGTTTTTCTTGAATATTCTGACGTACATATTGCCAGGAGGGATCTGTGAGGGTGGGTCAGTGGGAAATATAGATGTTGTAGTTGGTTTGTATTGAATGCGGTGGACTCTTGAAAACAGCCAGGCCCTCCAGGAGGATGAGAGAGAGCCCAGGCCACATTTTTAGCCAGATGGATTCTAATAATAATCTCTCGCATTATCATCATTCTACTTAACAGATATTTTTGTTTAACGACAGTATTTTGCAGTCCTAGCAAATACTTCATAGATTTATATATGGTCAGAGCCAATGAGAGTGGGGGGGGGGGAAAGCAGGGGCTGCAGCCCAGGGG
>QLNU02003225.1:86750384-86763127 GCA_006491805.2 Dysdera silvatica | reverse complement strand
TGCAACAACATTGGACACAGGACATCCCATGGCTGTTCCATGAACTTGCTTGTAGAATTTGTTGTTAAAGGATAATATTGTGCATTCAAGACAAAATTTTAAAAGATCACAGGTTTCAGAAGTGGTAAGGCTTGTTCTGTCGTTCAGTGTGGTATCTGTTTGAAGTAGGTCGTTAATTTTTTCGATTGCAAGTTCTATTGGGAATCATGTGAACAAGGAGATGACATCGAAGGAGGCCATTGTTTCTGAAAAAAGAATACTTTTTGTGTGTGTGCATTTATTGACTATGAGAAGGCATTTAACTATTAAACCGTCAGCAGTCATCAACTCTTTAAGATCAACATGTGTTGAGGATGTGTACATCAACATGGTAAAACGTGTACATAAAACTGCAAAATTCCGGTTACATAAACATACCAAAACTATCAAAATTGGTAAAGGTGTGAGACAGGGACACATGATTTCTCCAAAACTTTTTACTTCAGCTTTGCAGATGATTTTTCAGCTGATAAATTGGTATAACAAGGGAATAAAAATAAATCGCGAATATTTAAATCACCTGTGATTGCTGATGACATCGTTATTTTTTCAACGAAGCCATCAGAACTCAAAGACATGGTACAGGAGTTCTCAACTAGAATTAATGAAGTTGGACTGAAGATGAACCTACAAAAAACTAAAATCACCTTTAATGATTTTGCAGAGAAGACAAAAATACGTTGACAACATGAAGCTAGAAATTGCTGATTTCAATGGAAGGCAACATTATGAGAGAACTCAACATACATATTAAACTTGTCTGGAGTGTATTTGGAAGAAACTCTTTTATTATACAATCATTTTTGTCATCCATGTACATATAGTTCAAACTAGAGCTTTTTTGTTTTTGGAGAAAAAGAGACTTTTCCCCGTCATGAATTCAAACCAGGTCCCTCCATTTAGCCCGGGGTGTTTTAGACCACTAAACGAACAAGGATAGCAAACAACACTCTCTTTCTCAGTATATATGGATATATGATATTATTACCCTTCACAGGGATAACACAATTGCCAAATAATGGTCAACACAGAAACATTACATCCTTATATATGGAGAGAGCGTTGTTTCCTGTCCTCATTCGTCTAGCTATCTAAGACACTCCGGGCTAAATGGAGGGACTCTGGTTCGAATCCAGGACGGGGAAAGTGTCTCTTTTTTTTCCAAAAACAAAAAAGCTCTAGTTTGAGCTACATATACATGGGTGGCAAAAATTATTGTATAATAAATTCCCCCACGAAAAACTCACAAAAATCTCGCCCCCGAGGCTTTTCTGTGTTGACCATTATTTGGCAATTGTGTTATCCCTGTGAAGGGTAATAATATCATACAAACACTTTTATCCTGAAGACAAAATTTCGGTTGTATCTAAAAAGAAAGGTCTTCAACCAGTGTGTGTATTGCCAGTCCTCTCTTGTAGATCAGAGACATATAATTTAACAATTGCAGCAATACTGAAGTTACAGACGACCCAAAGGAGTATAGAGAGGTGCATGCTTGGAATAACTAGGAAAGATCGAAAAAGAAACACTTGGGTTGGAAAGCAAACTAGAGGACATTATCGTTAAAGTAAAAAGACTGAAATGGCGATGGGCTGGGCATATTGCAAGAACTGATCAACGATGGACAACAGAAATTCTGAACTGGATTCCAAGAGACCACCGAAGACCTAGAAAACGTCCTCAAACTAGATGGGTGGATGAAATAAGAAAAGAGGTTGGGGTGACGTGGAAACGAATGGCCCAGGATAGACTTGTGTGGAAAGCATTTGGAGAGACCTTCATCCAGCAGTGGATAGATAATGGTTGAATATGATGATGATATATATATTTCTGTGCACAGTGGAAACCAATAGCATTTTTTCAGTGGCTGCAGCCAGAGAAAATTATAGTTGGATTGACATGGAGAAGTCCTGTTTCTTTGAGTAATTAAGCCTGGAAACACTTGCCTTGTACACCAAGTAATTGCCACTCCAGGCCTTTCTTAGCTGAACTTTCATGACGACACAAATCTGCACTTTGAACTTAATTTTATAATGTATGGATCACAGAACTCACACTCAGCCATCTTGCCACATCCAGTTTTAGCCAGAACCCAGAATGTCAATGGCTCATCATAGCATTTCTTCTGGCAAACAAATTTCTTAAGCTCATCAATATGATAAATTCCATTATTCAAAGCTCCAGCATGAAATACCAATACATTGAAATTTTTGTTTTTAGCTGAGACACATGCATAGACTCTCTCTCTCTGCATTCTTAACATTTTACCAGTAACGTAGATGATTAAATATTTGCAAAGAAAAGAATGATTTTGACTGGTGGGAGTCAAACCCACATCTCAATTTCAACTCCCAACAGGCACAGAAAATCATTTTTTTCTTTACGATGATTTAATAATCATTTAATACAACCACAGCATCTGCTATGATGAGAGAATTACTCTAAATATTAACGCTCCTCTTGCTTTCCGGACATTCGGTTTTTCGCTTTGGTTTAAAAATCAAAGCACTGCACTATTCTTTGTGAACTTGTCCATAATGAAAGCCTTATATATACTCGCAGAGGGGAGAGTGATTGTCATCTGTAGCTTAATAGGTAGAGCTCTTAAATGAAAATTGAGATGTGGGTTCACCTCTCACTAGACAAGGAAAATAAATCACTCTTTGTGAGCATTTAATCATCTAATACAACCACATCATTGGTTGTGATGAGAGAATTACTCTATATATTCAAGTTATTTGCCCAAACAGATGAATGTGCGTAATACACAGAACACTGACATATGAGAAATTACCTGCAACTACTACAACGTACATATATATACTATTCTGGTGTATTCCAAAAGCTGATTCTAACTATACACTAATATGACAATGAATTTAGTTTTTGCGCCACTAAGTTACTGAAGGACTTTAAATTTGCATATTTCAAAATTTTAGTCCCATATTAAACTCAAGTCACCATTCAAGAATTGTAGCTTAGGATGAACTTTGAACAAATACACTGCCTATTAAGAATAATGGGATAGAGAATAGTATTTATTATGCTGTTATCACAACACTTGGAAATTTAATACCAAATAATAGGTAAAAAAAAGCTTTAACCTACAAGAGTTAAATTGTCAGTGCAAAATGTGAGACTTGTCTTGTATATGTGCGGCAAATTGTTTAAACGCTTTGGTGACTCCATATAATCTATTTGCTAGATCCAATTGGGAGTAAAACAATGCCGATAAATTATTGATAGCAATAAACTACTTATTGATTTGTAATACAGGATAATTAAAAACTAAATTTCTCAGTAAATTAAATGGATACATATTCAAATAGAGCAGATTAACGCTTAAATGCCTAGTGACATTTGAAACACGTCGTTGGGTTGGTGTCGGTGAGAAAAGTGGGGGGAAATCAAGTGACTATATTATGATGTCCCATGCATGCTTGCGATTGTTTTGAATACAGTAAATTCAAATAGATTATTTTTAATTTGTACAGTCGGGAATAAGGTGAAGTTCAAAACCATCACAACCCCTTAAGCTGTTGACATGATTGAATCGGGTAATAATTTATTAATATATTAATTAATTAATAATTTAAAACCGTACAAATGGAACTACAAATAATTTCAGAGTACACAGTATTTTATTGTCAAAATTGCATACATGCGAGAGTTCAAAAAGCTTTAGAATATAAATGAGAATTCGTTCTAATAAACTGTATAATCATTAAGAAATACAAACAGAAATTCATATACAAAACATTTGAACCAAAGCTACAATGCCAGAAAAAGTAATACAATTCTCGCACAGATAAGTCGCTCTGTCAATACAGCACTCATATAGTTAAATGTATAATAATAATGATACACTTAAGAGGCATGTATTATAAAACAAACCCAATATTCCCAATAACGAACATCAAATATAATTATTAAAACAAGGGTAGCACTAACAGCTAAACAATATATAAATATAAAATTTTTACATAGACTTAATAACCGCCGTAAAATTTTCACCATACTTCAAAAATTGAACAAGAAAATAAAAATTAATTATCAGGAGCAGCCTTATTGATTAAAGTAACAAATCAATGGAAGGTGGTTACAATAGAATGTGACTGCCTTTTCTACAGTCAGTAAAGAGCAAATGCAGAAACAAAAGAATGGAAATATTAGAAGGAAAATGTTATAACAGACACTAAATATAGAAAGGAACCTTATGTTAGTAGCAATGCCACATAGAAATAATTTTAGTACCACGTTTCCCTCCTCAAAAAACTTCCTCATATAACATTTTATATATTTTTGGGAAATAACTGTTTCTTGATAATGTCATAAATGATAATTACAGCTTCGTTATGAGATGAAAGTAAAGAAAAACTTGGTCAAGTGAGTATTGGTAATACGGCTATTACAGTATCGCTTTAAGAGTTTTAACACTGAAATCAGGTGTTGCGGATTTTACCCGGAACGTAGTTCCTGTCGATGGCTTGATCTTGCAGAAACATGTGAAGGCAGCGCTCATTTTGAGCTAAAGGGTGGCCAGCCACTCTAAAAAGAGGGAAAAGAAAAATAAGTTTAGATTTTAAAAAAGCGAAAATTTCTAGATATGAAAAATAAATTGTTTTTATATAATAAATGTAAGTAGTTTAATAAAATGTTGCATTCCAATGTTTTACCAACTAAAAACTCAATGAACACTACACAAAACTACCACTAACAACTCTCAGTATCATGTTAATCTAACTATAGGCTTGATTATTATAGCATATAAAATACACTGTCATCCTGAACCCAGTTTAACAGCATGTGGTGATTGTAAGTTATTTCTATCGTGATTTTGGCGCAGACCTGACGCCTGATACCGTTAGCAGACGGGTTAGTCCATTGCAGTTTAGGGAAGGGCGTCTTGCCGAAACTGGTTTTTCGCGCGGGAAAAACCAGTTCCTCCAAGACGGCCTTCCCTAAACTGCAATGGACTAACCCGTCTGCTAACGGTATCACGCGCCAACTGAGCGCGAATGCACAGTACCACATATGGGTCCATATTTCTCAGAAGGTTATTATCATTACTGTAGTCTTAAAACATTTAAATATTAAAAAGAGATTAAGAATTATTCAACGTTTATCAACGATAACTACATGCATGGCCATAGAATTAAAGATATGCTTGCTAGAATCCATATTTGAATGCAGAGAAAGACCAAAACTTAACAGATTTTTATTAAAAAAAGATCAGAATGAATTTATATTATAAAAATTAAACATCAAAAATGCAATGAATGCGTTCATGAAAATGTAGTTCAGACGATTCACGATACTTGTTTAAAATCTTATATTTTGTTTATTAACATTCAGTCATAGCAAGCACACAGATGTCTCTGGTTAAGTACTTACAACATACTTTACGTTTAAAAAAAAAAATTGCCTATGCTCCTGTAACTAACAAAATAATTTTTAGTAACTAACAAACTAAACTAATTTAAACTAACTAAACAATTACACTGATAAAAGTGTAAACAGCTGTTTTGACAACTACTTGCTATCATTGTAAGAACATTTTTGTTTTGTCAATAAGGTTGGTCAGAATTGCCATTACGCCAGTTAGTAACTCATTTAGAAGAAATTCTACAATGGTGGTAAAGAACTTGTGTCCAAATTCTGAAGAGTATTTGACCAAAACAGATTTATTAAATTCTCATTTCCTTACATATGCTTCATGTTCTTTCAATTTAAGGAAAAGCGCTCATATTTGGCCAATTTAAATTTGGTCACATTGGTGTGGGATGCCTCAGCTGTCAAAATCTAGAATGGTATTTTTAAAATTAGGAAAGCCTATTTTTAATAAGATACAAAGTACCAGGGAAGAAATTTACATACAAAAGGTTAAACACTGGTAAAATAGCAAACGAAAAAGATCACCCAAGCATTTGGACGCATCAGCAGTACTCCTTCATCAGGCAGGAACATATCATCATTACTCCTGATGAAGGACTGCTGCTGATGCGTCCGAAAGCTTGAGTGATCTTTTTCATTGCTATTTTACCAGTGTTTAACCTTTTGTATGTAAAAGCCTATTTTGTTGATTAAAGTGAAGGTAATACAGTTAAATTTCTGCAAGAAAGCAGTGCAGCGATCTTGGTATAAATTTTATGAATACATAAAACCTCCCAAAAACGATATCCGATATAACGATAAATCCCTCTACAACGATAATTTTTCTTGATCCGTATAATAGTGTTGTAGAGAGGTTTTACTGTATAATGAACCCTCCCTATAACAATAACTCCCTCTACAAAGATAATTTTTCTCGGTCCGTATAATATTGTAGAGGTTTTGCTGTACATGTAATGGAAATAGTATCCTTAGGTAGAGAAGAACCACTATAGAAAGGAGGCAAGTTTTGATCTAGTATGCTTTCTAAAGGCATTCTCAATGGTCATTAGATCAGACCAAACAGGACGAGGTGATTGTCTGAATGTAGCAAGTTCATTAGTCAACGCTTTATTTATGGATGAAAATTTGATGGTACAAGATACCAGCCAGTAAAATGAACCCATTTTCTGGATGAGCAGAAAGAGAATTAAAAGGAAGATTAACAGAGTTTTGTTTACGGCAATGATTAGTAATCCCCGGTGAGCATTCTATGGATTAGTACATTGAGATTGGTTGGTTGTATTTTTATGACACAAGGACAATAAGGGTCATTCTTCGCCAAACAAGGTAGTACATTTAGAAGGGACAGTGGATTTTTTTTTTCTGAATGCAAATTGAATATCCAAAGGTTGATATTTAAAATGTTAATGATATGAGAAGGGTTTATATTATCAGACAGAAGAATAAAAATATCATCCATACATCGTGTCTAGAATTTGAATGGGACAATAGTCAGAATTTTTTACTCTGTATAATGCATATAACAAAGTATCAAGTTCTTTTTCAATGCACAGATCATTATATAAGTCAACTCAATACTTGACCTTAACTTCTTTAAAGCATTTTGTATCCTCTCTAATACTGACATTGCAGTAAATGACCAACGAACTTTCAAATGACACAATTTCACCCATAAAAAAAACCATCACCTGTTATATCTCACTCACAACCAGATATGGCACCAACACAACAGAGCTTAACCGACACAATGGCAATTCTAACCACTATCATTAATAATTAATAAAAGTATAAATAAATTAATAAACATAGAAGTCATGTTCTAACGATAATAGCAAAGAGATATAGAAACTCTATTAACAACACTTTTATCAATGTAACTGCACCAATTAAATTTCGTATATTCTCTTATTGAACATCACCATATTCTATATTGATGCTTTAATCCAGCAATAATAATAATAGAATAACAAACAGCAGTCTGAGTCCATTGCGATGATTCTTAGCACCCCCTGCTTTCATGCCACACTGACCGCTGCCTTGATCAGGAGCACTCCAGCACCTGGAGACTAGGGGCCATGGTTTCTGGTGTGTCAACATAATGGAGGAATTAGCCATAATTTCACCACGCTGGCTAGACGGGTTGGTGAATTAGCCCTCTAGGGCTAATTAGCTCCTCTGGGAAATGGCCCAGGCTGCTGTTTGTTACTGCCCTTGGTTACGTATAATGGACGATCCCTTGCTTCTGAAGCAAAACTTCAAGAATTGGAAGAAGAACTTGACAAGATCAAATGGGACAAAAGGACTCAGTGAAATTAGAAGAAAAGGTGAAGAGTTGGTGGAACTTAAAAGTGGACATTTGTTTTATTATAGAGGAACGGAAACTGGAAGAACAAGTGGTGTTGGCTTCTTAATCAACAAAAGAATTAAAGACTGTCTTCTGGAAGTTGAAAGTACATCAGATCGAGCAGCGAGGCTTGTTGTTCAACTAACCCAGCGATACCAACTTCAAATAGTACAGGTATATGCACCAACATCAAGCCATACCGACGAAGAGGTTGAAGAATTTTATGAAGAAATCAAAGAGTTACACACCAAAGGGAAACAACATATCAAGCTCATCATGGCAAATTATCTTAGAAGAAACAGCTCATGAAAAGGCAAAAGATTTGAAGGTGGACAATTGAAATATCAGTTCCAGGGTTGAGTACATAGAACTTTGTAAAACTCTGCGCAAAAGCATGAAAGAAGACATAAGAAATTTCAATTGTGAGCTAGTAAGGAAAGCCATTGAAAATAACAAGAGCCTTAGGGTTGTTAAAGTTTTGTCTGTTGGGAAAAACATATCATTGCATTAAAAGGAGAGGATGGCACCATAACAATAAATAGGAAAGAAATACAATGAAAATCGGTTATGACAACCTCTAAGGCACCATGCAAATTCGGTCGTTATAACCGATATCTTTTTAAAATCATAGCCTATAGTAATGCACTCTAGAGTTTTATATATTATTTTGATAGTAAAAAGTATTAAACTGTTTGGTTTCAAAATTAAATAAAAATATACTTAATTATAATGAATTTAATTTCAGTTTATATTACGTTATAGCCAAACTAAGTACATAGTACTTCCTCAGATTTTTAAATTGAAAAAATTGTAGAAAATACTACTAAAGTATATAATGTAGAAAACAAATCTAATGAATAATATTTATTATATTATACTAATGACTTCAGAACAGTGCTGATTTAAAAGTTTTGTGGGCTCTATGCTGAAAAAATAGAATGGACTCCTAAAGAATATGACCCTCGTGATATTCAATTAATAAATAACTTTTTTTTTTTAATTCATTATCTTTAATATTCAGGTTTAGCAGTAATAAAAATTTCTCAGACATTTGTAAATAAACAAGATTAGAATAACGCTTAAATTTTGATAACTAACCCACATTGTTCCGACTTATGACTGTCAAGTCACGTCGTTATATCCGATACGAATTTCCCTAGTTAGAATCTACATAGACTACAAAATCGCCTTCGTTATATACGATGTCGTTATAACCGATATATTTAGTATGGAGTAGAATAGCAAACCAAATTTCTTGTAAAAATTCCATCATTATATGCGGTTGGTCATTATAACCAGCGTCGTTATAAACGATTTTCATTGTACTTAGAAGAGTTAAAGCATTCTACAAAAAACTATATGAAAGAAACAGTGGATTAAACGAAGACACTGAAATAACCGAAGGAACAGCTAATAAAATCTTAAAAGAGGAAGTTGTATTTGCAATGAAAAATACGAAAAAAAAAGAAGAGCTCCTGGTGCTGATGGCATTACATTAGATGTCATAAAAGAAGCTGGATAACATGTAGAAGACATACTTGCAAAATTCTTCAAATTCTTTACACAGCAGTAACATACCAAACCAATGGGATTCTGCAACAGTAATTCTTTTGCATAAAAAAGGTGATAAAGAGGATTTGAAAAATTACCGACCAATTAGCTTGTTACCTGCTATTTATAAAATCTTCACAAAAGTGCTAACACATCGCCTGCAGAAAAAATTAGATGCAGCTCAACCAAGAGAACAAGCTGGATTTCGAAGTGGATTCAGTACAGTGGACCATATTCAAGTATTAAGAGAATTAATTGAAAGAACACATGAATATGAACTTCCATTGTGTGTGGCATTTATTGACTATGAGAAGGCCTTTGACTATTAAAACATCAGCAGTCATCAACTCTTTAAGATCAACAGACATTGAGGATGTGTACATTGACATGGTGAAACGTGTGTATAAAAATGCAAGTGCAAAATTTCGGTTACATAAAGATACCAAAACTATCAAAATTGGTAAAGGTGTGAGGCAGGGAGATACCATTTCTCCAAAACTTTTTACTTCAGCTTTACAGATGATTTTTCAGCAAATAAATTGGAATAACAGGGGAATAAAAATAAATGGTCAACATTTAAATCATCTGCGGTTTGCTAATGACATCATTCTTTTTTTCAACGAACCCATTAGAACTCCAAGACATGATACAGGAGCTCTTTACTAAAAGTAGAGAAGTTGGACTCAAGATGAACTTACACAAAATTAAAATCATGTTCAATAATTTCATAGAGAAAACAAAAATACAAGTTTACAACATTGAGCTAGAAATTGCTGATTCATATATTTAGCTTGGCTAACTGATTTCCATGGAAGGCAACATTATAAAGAACGTAACAGATGTATTGAACTTGGCTGGAGTATATTCGGAAGAAGCAGTTTTATCCTGAAGGGAAAAATCACCTTTGTGTCTAAAAGGAAAGGTCTCAAACCAGTGTGTATTGCCAATCCTCTCTTATAGATCAGAGACATGGAGTCTAACAATTGCAGCAATACGGAAGTTACAGACAACCCAAAGGTGAGGTGCATGCTTGGAATAACTACAAGAGATCGAAAAAGAAACACTTGGGTGAGAGAGCAAACTAAAGGACAACGGTGTTAAAGTAAAAAGGCTGAAATTGTGATGGGCTAGGCATACCACAAGAAGAATCAATCAACTATAGGCAATTCAAATTCTGAACTGGATTCCAAGAGACCACAGAAGACCTAGAAAACGTCCTCAAACTAGATGGGTGGATGAAATAAGAAAAGAGGTTGAAGTGGCATGGAAGCGAGTTGCTCAGGATAAACTTGTGTAGAAAGCATTTGGAGAGACCGTCATCCAGCAGTGTATAGATGATAGATAATGGTTGAATATGATATACATATATATATGTATCATTTTTTTTTACGTTAAATGATTACTAACTGCTGTTGTTTTTAGTCTTAAAACACTGACAGTTAATGTACGTGTGAAGAAATTAAATTTCTGCACCCATATTTTACAGATTGAACTAAAGTTCTTTAACCTATATTTAAGAGCTCTAGTTTGAGCTGCAAAATATGGGTGCAAAAATTTAATTTCATTTACCCCCACCCTACACACAATCTCCACATTTACAAGGTGTAAACACCAAATTTACAATGAATTTATAATAATTCAAACAAACCAAATGAATGAACAAAATGTGAATATTTATAAAAGAAATAGAATTAGTGCCTGTAAAACACTTAATAAACCTAATAAAACTCAAAACAAATTACAAATGCAACGAAATTGTAAGAATTTTAGGTACAATGAAGAAAAGTTCAAATTGAGATAGCATCCCCCAACCCCAGGGTTCACTGATTACGTCCACTGCCTTTGGGATCACTGGGCTGGTTTCAACCATTCGTACATTTGGTTGTACGTAAATCTGTTGTGGTTTGTAGATCCTATTAAGTCATTAATCCTATCCCAAGTGAGCCATGGTGCAGTCTCCGGATGTAAAACATACAAATAAAATTGAGATAAAAAGGAAAATAAAAATTAATGGATCTGTGTAGTTGGGTACTTGTTACCTCAATGTTTGCCCGCATGTTACAGAGTGAAAACTTTTAAAAGTTACATTTTACTTAAACTGAATCGGTCACTGCAAAAAAGACAAAGGTCAAATTTTTAAATTGGGATTATTCATGATTTTTTTTTTTATACTTAAAGTTAGTTACACATGTATTATGTAAACAGTAGAATAGTCATGGTTAGCTTAACATGTGAAATCAACTATTTCATTCTGAAGTCACTACAGAAGTATTAGTCAGCAACTAGGTTTTAATTTCTGTAAAGTTTTACTTGAGTGACTTTTGTTGCATTTGTAATAAACAATTCAATTATAATACATTAGAGATTACAGTTTGAATGCATAATAGTATTTTGGTAAGAGGAAGGGAAGGGAGGATGAAATCATATTGGGTTTTTAATTTCAATTAGCTTTAACCTCGTATAGTAGAACCTTGATTAACCGAAATTCTGTGTTTCTGTTTGTTTTTCAGTAGGCACTCCCTCAATGTATTTAGCAAAAATATTTTACTGTAGTATACTCTGGTTTTAAAAAAGACACTAACGTTGATTGTATAATCGTATGTTTTACTCAAGTGTCTGTACACAGAGTTCATGGAAAGATTGAGTTATATGAAAACGAAAAAAAAAAAAAAATTGCTGTTATGGAGTGCTCTCTATAACGACTTCACAAAATAAAAACAATCCACTTCTTGATTGAATTGTAACATGCAATGAAAAGTGAATTCTTTGCAATAATTGATGATCATAAATATAACAGCTTAACTGCTGTAAGCACACAAGCATTTTCTGAAATAAAAGTTATGCAAAGAGGATTGGGATAGTTTAATGACCTACTGCTAGTATAGTCCATTGCACTTGGAAGGGCAATAATATCCACACCTCAAACTCGTGCATGCTCAACCATAGGACACTTAAAATAGTGGGCCAGCCCCAAACCTGTCTCAATGAGTGAGGGACATGTTAAATTGCGTTGTCTTTACATTCAGCCAGCTTATGTAGAGCATAGCAAACACAGCTTTAGAAGCGTAAGCTGTACAGCAGTTTTTATATAATCCAGGTAAAACTATGAACACTGTTAATCAGGGCTTGTCAAATTATAGCAAACCACACTCGACAGACAAGAACAGCACATGCCTGCTTCAATAAAAAAACCTAAGTATTTGATAGAACAAGATTTCCTACTTGCCAACGGCAATAGGATTTGTTGAGCCGAGCTGAGAATTATCATTAAACACTCCAAATACGTTTAATGGAGACTTCAGCTGGATAAAGACGTTCTGCCTTTTTCCAATGACAATGCCCATCCACATGTTTCACAGCATATGATTGGAAACCAACTCCCAGACTACAGTGAGCAGTTATTTGATAAGTGTTT
>QLNU02003225.1:86722544-86745288 GCA_006491805.2 Dysdera silvatica | reverse complement strand
TTTTCTTTATTTTACAAAGAATGATTTTTTTTTTTTTTTTTTTTTTTAAGTTATGTCCCTGCTCCAAAGTATTTCTATAAGGTAATATACTATATATACATAAGTAGAACTCCTGCTTAAGATAAGAAAACGTTGACACTGAGCTACAAGCTGTAAATAGTGCTGAATCGTACAACGAGGACTTACCCGTCGGTGCACACAACCAATTTTTGTAATGGCGTTAGTTTGTGGGAAAATATATACAGTGAAAATCGGTTATAACGACCTCCAAGGGACCGTGCAAATTCGGTCGTTATAAACGATATCTTTTTAAAATCATAGTACAAGCCTATAGTAATGCATTCTACAGCTTTGTATATTGTTTTGATAATAAAAAGTATTAAACTTTTTGGTTTCAAAATTAAATAAAAATATAATTATAATGAATTTACTTTCCGTTTATATTATGTTTTATAACCACACTAAAAACATAGTACTTCCTTAGTTTTTTAAATTGAAAAAAAATGTAGAAAATACTACTAAAGTATATAATGTAGGAAACACATGTAATAAATAGTATTTATTATATTAATGACTTAAGAACAGTGCCGGTTTAAGAGATTTATGGGCTCTACGCTGAAAAAATGGAATGGGCCCCCCCTTAACGACCCTCGTGATATTGAACTAACAAATCGCTTTTTAAGTTCAATATCTTTAATATTCAGGTTTAGCATTAATAAAAATTACTCTTACATTTGTAAATAAACAAGATTAGAATAACGCTTAAATTTTGATAACTAATTTTAAATTTTAATAACTAACCTACGTGGTTCTGCTTTATGACTGTCAAGTCGCGTCGTTATATCCGATACGAATTTCCCTACTTAGAATCTACGTAGACTACAAAATCGCCGTCGTTATAGCAGGTTTCGTCGTTATATACGATGTCGTTATAACCGATATATTTAGTATGGAGTAGAATAGCAAACCAAACTTCTTGTAAAAATTTTCACTTTAGATAAATTAGATTTTAGATTTTTACTGTGATGTGAAATTTTACAATATTTAATATGATATATACTGTACGTAATTGTAAGGATATGTGTTCTAATGTTATAACGATATAACGAGCAAAATTGTCCAAGTACTATAGTGTCAATTTCCTTGTGATCTTGCACTAGTGTCAAAATGGTGTAGTACCTCTTTCCAAACGTTCGATTTGTGAGTGACACACTGCACTGATCTAATAGAACGGTGTTTGCCATGGGTCACGGGATTCCGCGAGCTGTTTGTAAAACGTGACCGAAAATTTCAAGAAAAACTGTAAATTCTGTAATTTTTTTCCCTATGACAACCCCTTACAGTTAGCTAATGGTAACCTATACCCCGTAATAATATGAACCTATTATTACCCACTTCTCTCCCTCTCACTCTCTCGATTTATTTCTTGGTTTTCAATTTAAGTTCATATCCAAGTAATAAAAAATTTCTTCATATAATTTTATAAAGGGCTTTCGTGGCATATGTTCAGAAAAAGTTACCGCGGGGTATAAAAAGTTTGAGAACTTTTTGGAGATTAATCGCGATCCGCTTTTGTTGTGAAATGGTGTATATGTAAAGGGTACTGGTAAGTGGTATACACGTACACTATACGTGTAAAGTGGAGTAGGCAGTACACAATTGTATGTTTATAATACAATTAGAGCAGATAATGTGCGTTTATGCTAGAGATAACATATATACATGTATAGTAGACAATATGCATTTAAAACAGGTGGTGTAGATATATAGTATACAGCATGTGCAATTAGGGCATATGGTGTGCATGTATAATAGACAGTATACGTTTAGAACATGTGGTATCCATGTGTATAATATGCATTTGTAGTTAATTGTAGTGGAGTGAGCAGTGCACATTTGTCGTTAAATAAACTGTTATTTAATGGAGTAGACAACGTGCATGTATAGAAAAATAGACGGTAATTTGAAATCATATTCGACATCCAGTAGTTGGGTAGGAAGTGTGGGGGGGACTCAAGCGCCCACCCCCTAATTGGACATCAAAACACATTTTCTTCAACTCCACGTAACTTGATCTTTAAGACTACTTGAGCCAAGGACAGATTTAGAGTTATTCAGGGGAGGCGTAACTAGGTGGGGGCCGGGGGCGTCCCCCCGAAAATTTCTCGCATTTCATTTTTTTTTTATTGTGAATAAATGTAAGGCCGGTTAGTGCTGAAGTTCCAGCTTTCCCGCCAAAATTTCCTAAAAATACAAGTGTCTGTCATGTATGCGTAAACACGTGGGGAAAGAAATCTTCCCAGTGACTACTTCCTATTACTGGATGGGAAGATAGCCATGTGTGCAACGTTCTAAGTTAGAAACTTGTTGAATGACGACTTTACGTGAACGTGCATCTATGAATGCCGTGTTGATCGGCAATCCATCTCCCCCTCAGCCGCCTCGGCGGCTGATTACGCTGTTCAAGCGTCCTGTCTGGGATTACAGCGCCGCCCCCGGCGGCCACCCTTCCCAATGAAACCCTTGCACAATCCTCCTCCTCCTCCAAGTTAGAAACTTGACATCTTTACGTGACACTTGCGGGGTACGTGAATGATGACCAGGAGCGAGAAATCGATCAGTAGGTATCAGATGCTGTCTGTGTGATGAACATTCTATCCAATCACATCACGTGGGCGGAAACAAATACTATTCGAATTAAAAACTTTCTGACCTCAAGTCACGTTTTCTGAAGTTTACACATGCACACAAACAACACAACAACGAGCTGCGCTTCTAATTTGATAAAACGCGTCTTTTCATCCGTCGCAAATTTTTTTTCTTGTGTGATATTTCAACTCGCAACCCATCATTCGGACATAGTCCCCACTACAACGCACTACACTATTAACTATTATAACACTGCGTTACCCAGTAGTGCATTAATCAACACCAAATTGTTTTAACGAAATGTTTTAAAGCCGTGAATAATAGACGTAGCCAGGATTTGTATTATGGGCAGAACACCATTTTACTACAATTTAAATTTTAATGCCACTTTTAGTTCAGTATTTTTATTTGCTTGATTTAGGGAGCAGCTTCCCCCCACCTCCCTCCGCATACATCCATGCTTGGAATTAAAATTATATAGGAGACTAAAACTCAATAGGCCTTTATAATTTATTCTCATAAAAAAAGGTCATGCTCCCCCCCCTCTCACAACACAAAAAATGCCATAGTTACTCTTCGTTCACGAAAAGAAGTCCGATGGAATAGTTAGAAATAACGGGAGGTGACGTTACAAACGGCCTATTCTATTACAGTAGAGGAGGGCTCCAATTTCAGAACTTGATTTTGGCGCCGACAAACGTTCACCAAAAAACAGTTATGAAATTGTAGTCCTCCTCTGCTGTAATGAACTAGCCCGTTTGTGACGTCACCTCCTGTTATTTCTAACTGTTCCATCCAACTTCTTTTCGTGAACGAACAGTATGCCTACGGTGCCTGTAATCGTTCTTTTCTTTCTGAATATTTAATGAATTGAGATAAATATTGATTTCTGCCATACGCTAGTAGGTTAATGAATAAATCATAACTCTATTACGAAAATGGAAAAGTTATATGTTCCATCGTATAGTTCAATAAAAAATAATTAAATATTTTTTTTTGTTAAATTAGGAATGTTTAGAAGTAGTAGGTGTATCGGTATTTTGATAGTGATATAGGCGAATATCTATACGTTTTTCTGCGAATAGGAATTATCAATACTTTTGTTGAAAATATCGATGAGAAAACTGGTAAGCTTTTCTGGGGGGCCATGACCCCCCAGAAAAATTTCGTAGTTACGCTTATGGGAGGGGCGATTAATGACTTGATTTTTGAAAATGATACCTCATTGGACCTTTACCTTGTATCTTTTCAATGTTAAATTTTCATTCAAGGGAGAGCGATTACCCCCCACCCCAAATCCGCACATGACTTGCGCCCCCAGTATTTTTTGTTTTTCGAATTGCTACGCCACTGACATCCAGTGAAATGATAGCAAAGAAAGTCACAATTTAAATCAGAAGACCCAATGTATCATAAAATTGATGCGTAAATAAGAATAGAATAAAAATACATGCTGTTTATAAAGATCATCGAGCAGTGTGGTCGTCTTCATTCCATCTTTGGTGACCCGTAGACAAATCCGAGAACGTAAAGGCCAATAGCGAATCACAACAAACAACAAATTGTTAGGGCGCTTAATCCTGTTATGATGACGAATCGGCGCCTTTCATGTGTTTCGAAGATTTTTTTTTTAAACTCTCTTTTTTCCTGACATGTCTGCCGTTGATGTTTTTCGAAACGACGATGACATTTTTCGGGCCGAGTGAGTCATTATCAGTTCTGCCCAAGGTTTACAAACATGTGGGTCGCGACCCAGAGATCGGAGCTAAAAGCGCACGCGTTATCACCTTTGAACATCATCACTCTACCTTGCTTTTTTTTTCTTTTTCCCTTTTCTTTCTCACATTTGTCGCCTCTATGGGGAAATTGCTTTTGATTTTTTTCCCTCTGTTAATCTACCAAGTTTTTGCACTCGCCTTTTTCCCGTTGCCCCTCCTCGATGGACTTTGATCTGGTGGTCGTTGTGTGTGTTTCTCACTTTTATCGGCGTCGTTGAGCCCGAGCTGAGAATTATCATTAAACACTTCAAATACGTTTAATGGAGACTTCAGCTGGACAAAGACATTCTGCCTTTTCCCATGACAATTGCCATGTTTCTAGCATATGATTGAAACCAACTCCCAGACTACAGTGAGCAGTTAGCTGGTAAGTGTTTTCTGTGTTTTTTTTTTAATTTATTTTTATTATTTTTTTTTTCTGGCGTTGTCGGAAATCGAATCTAGATCAATGGTATGCTGAGTGAACGTATTACCACTACACAACTGCAGGGGAGGGGGGGGGGACCAAAATCTTTGATAATGCTGAAACTACTTTTAAAAGAATCATCAATTTCAGAACTCTGAAAGTTTTATTTTAAAAGAATAAACATGAGACGATTTCGACATAGGCAAAACTCCATTCAATACAATGGTACTTTTTTAAGCAAACAGTGTTTAAAAGCAAAGTATTATTTAAGATTAAAGTAAAAATCACATTTTCGAAAACTCACAAAAAACTTGCTCCGGTGGCTTTGTGTGTTGACCATTATTTGGCAATTGTGTTATCCTTGTGAAGGTAGTATCTTAAATGTGATTGTTTCAATATTAGACTTCTATTATTAAAAAAAAAGTGAAATGAAGTGTAAAGTGTAAAATCAAAAATAAAAGCTGATAAATGTAATTAATTTGAGTCAACTGATTATTTAGCTAACCCAAGGATATTACTACCTAACAAAAACTTTTTGCATGGAGGTGTGGGTGGGGATTATAAGACAGGAGTACACATAAATGAAAAGCCTAAATCAAGGAGTATAGGAGAGGAAAAAAATTGGGAAACACTGTTGTAGAACTACACAGTAAGAAAACGTTTTTATAAAAGCATGCAGTAGGAGCCACATGTAATGAGGAACTTGGGATTAACGAAAATGCTTGCTATATTTGGTGTCTAAATCCGTTTTAAAATTTAAAATTCCAAATTTCAAACAAAGTCTGTACATAACAGTTATTTCGACACTGGTAACGTAAGGTTTAAAAACACCAAGTTTTAGGAGCCAACTGCTCGCATTGTCCAGTGAAGAAGGCAGAATGAAAAGTTAGTGAAAGACTTAAGTTTATATATATCTGCATATTGGGAATCGTCATCTGGTGCGGAATAGCTACAGCTGGGGAAATCCTTGCCGGGAAACCCATGCACCCAGGTATACTGTCTCCTCCTGTTAGATCCTCTGAATGATCGGTGTCTATCTCTAAGGGGTTTAATCTGCTCTATCAGAAATGTGGAAATCGCTTCAAATGATATGTTGTCTTTTGACGTAGTTTCACTTTTCACCTGTATACCAACAAATTTGGCGGTATCGACAGCATTGGAGCGACTGAGGCATGATGGAAGCCTGGAAGAAAGAACTAGCCTTAGTCCGGAAGAGATATATTGCCTGTTCGAGTTCTGCTTGAATTCCACGGTTTTCGGCTTCAAGGGTAGATTTTACCGACAGAACACAGGTACAGCGATGGATCTCATCACCCTGTGTTGCACAAAGCATCTGTCATTAGAGCCTTGCACCGACGAGCCTTTACACACTGTTGTAATGATGACCTTCGCAATGTTGAATTACGACGCAACAAAAGAGTGTTGAAAAAGAACGGTTACCCGCGCAAATTTATCGCTCGTAACCAATGTGGTGTTAGTGGTGGAAACAGGAATGTAGAGGGTGAGACTAGGAAAACATAGGTGGTTTTGCCATATGTGGCGGGTGTCTCAGAAAAGCTGTCTCGAATTCTCAGTTGTGTGAATGTTAAGACCTACTACAAACCTGTCTACACCCTGCGTGATCTATTACTTAAAGTTAAGGATCGCGTCCCTGAGGAGGAAAAATCTGGTGCTATTTACCAAATACCGTGTGGAGACTGTGACAAGGTGTATGTTGGACAGACGGGAAGATCGATACGTCTACGAGGGAAGGAGCATATGCGTGCGGTAGCTAGGGGAGACGATTCAAACCAGTTGGCTGAACATGTCTTCAGGGAGGGTCACGAACCAGATTGGCATTCGATGAAAATATTACATCAGAATGTGACGAATCTGGGGAGTAGACTTTTTCTGGAATCATGGGAAACCTACGGTTTGAGGAGTCGTGCAATAAACATCGCAAAACCTCTACCAGAACCTTACAGGATTTTTGCAAAGCCTCGAGTTGGGGGTGTTCATCTGATGTCAGGTGTGGGAGGGGGGGTTCCCCTGGTGAGGGTTTCCCCAGCTGGAACTGCTCCGCACCAGATGACGTCAGATGGGGATTCCCAACATGCGGGTACATAAGCTTAGGACTTTCACGAACTCTTCATTCTGCCTTCACTTGACAAAGGGAGCAGTTGGCTCCCGAAACGTCGTGTTTTTAAACCTTACGCCAGTGTCGAAATAACTGTCTGTTATGGAATCTCCTGGTGAAGCTCTGTATTGTTTCGTTAAAGTCTAGATATAACATATGTAATTGTAACATGAATATAGTTTTCATTGCTAAAACGATTAAGTTGTATTACACTTAATCATTGTATCAAATAAAATTCACATTTTCCTTGCTAAGTATTAATGTTAAGTATGTTGTATATGTTGCTAAGTATTAATATTAATTAAAATAGTATGTGTTAATATATTTAAGAAACTCATCGAATGAGGGATCATAAGTGGGTCCTACTGCAATTATTTACTGAATAGTGTAAAAAGTTATTGCCTGCATGTTAGGACGGATTGAATTCTCCTCAAATAAATTAAAAGAGAAAGTTATCACTGTGCCATAACGTAATTGCAAATATACAGTCAGATAAATAAGAGAAATTTTCTAACTTATTAATAAATCCTTCAAGGCCTTTCCTCCTTTCTTCAATGAATTCATCATCATAAATTCCATCATCGCTACGTAATGGTAACTGACGTTTCCATGCTTTGCCAGGTAGAGGTGGAACTACAATCTGAAACAAATGCCAATTCTCAGAGTTTCTCGCTTATACAGTTCAAATTTTTCTTTAAACCATTATGCAAAAATACAAAGTAAATACAATAACATCTAACCTTCAAATTTTTTATATTCAAAATTTGGTAATTCTAACCACAACTGTGAGAGCTTGATTCCTATTACACAACTCTTGAGTGCATACCTTGAAATATCTAAATCTAACATTTCATGCACATTCGTTAATAACTGAGGTCGTATATAAGGAAACTTCCTTTATGACCACCCCAGTATATATGCATATGCAGACACACATATATATACGGCCAGCAAAAGGATTGTTGGCATCTATCTGGAAGGAGACCCACACTCTGAAAATACGTGACGATGTGTGGAACTAGCGGGAATAGTAATGTAGTATCCTACCCCGCCTTCAAGTGGTGCGAGCCAGACTTCCAACTTATGAAGCAAATTGATATGAGAAATATGATATGTAATATAATATATAGATATACAATGATATAAAAATAGATATGAAAATTTTATAAAACAATGACTAATTACAAAATTATATAAAACAATGACTAGTTAAAACATTTACAAAACACTGATTAATTGAAAATTTTTACAAAACCAACAAAAATACCATATAACATATTTTCACTATTTAATTTTTAATTAACACATAAAATAACTAATCATTACACAACTTGAAATTGATTAACTTAAAAAAAAAAAATACTTTGCTATCTCTTTCTAATTCATTCCTTAGCCATTCAAAGTCACTATAACGTCGGCGAACACTAGACTCTTTCAACTTGAAAACTGGTAAATTTGTCTGGAAAAAAAAAAATTAGACTTTATGCATGGAAAAAAAACTTCAAAATATTCAATGACTAAAACCAAAATGACACTTGTTTCTCAGCTATCTCATAGTTTGTGCAATTCAAATATTTTTAAAAAAGATTCAAATTATTTTGCATGGAGAAAAAATTTAGAAAGAACATCCGCATCTATGCACTACATTCATGGAATAACAGAGTTCAAGGAACCAGTCTATCTAGAGTACAAACTACTTTAAAATTAGGCGTAAAAAAATAACAAACTAGGCTACGTAAAATATTAAATATTAGCATCAACATTATAGAGTAATTTTTTGTTAGAGAACATTGATATGTTTCACACTATGCAGAGAGATCTTTCTCAACTCTTAAGGTACTCAAGACTTATCTTAGAAGTGGTACCGATGGGGAAAAACTGAATGGACTGGCACTGATATACATTCATGATAATGCACAATTATCCACTGAGGAAATTCTAGATGATCTGGCTGAAAAGCCAAGGAAGTTTGAGATATGACTGAATTAATGCTTTAATGTAGCAGAAATTTTAAATCTGTATTTAAAATCCTGTATTTTAATGTAAAGATTTTTTGCAAATTTATTTAAAGACAGTTTCTCTGATTTTGAATTGCGGCAAGAAAAGTATTCTCAAATTCATATGCATGATCTTACCACAGGGCCTTGCAATCTCAGGAGCCTCAGCAAAATATAACTTGATATTTCATTGACAACTTAAAAATATCTAAAAATGAAACACACAATCTAAAAATGAAATAAATATTTTCTGGTATAATTAATATTGTAGGATATGGTAATGTTTGTTTACGAAAAGAAGTCCGATGGAACAGTAAGAAATAACGGGAGGTGACACCACAAACATTGGTTTGTTGATTGATTGTATTTTTATGGCGCAAGGACAACAATGGTCATTCTGCGCCAAGCAAGGTGAGACTGTGCATACGATTTTTATATAGATGTATTTGATTAACTGCAAAACTAACTAATAGGCCTACGCCATTTGAAATGGAATTAGCAGTTTTAAAAATTGAATGACACACTATATGCCCAAAAGTATCCAGACAATTTGGATTTTTTGTTTTTTTTTTCGAATTTCTAAAAAACTACTCTGCCAATTATTCTCTAACTTTGGAGATATATAGAACATACTTGAACGCCCACTTTTCAAGGAAATTTCGGTGACTTGTGCATTTAGGGGACCACCCACATATTGACAAAGTGAAAAAATATATTTGATCACCCTGTATCATAAAAAGCTGGAAATTATTTGTAACTTTCAGAAAATATTTAACCAGCTATGCTTAATGCCTGTGTGCATTTTCGTAAACCAAACATGTATATTCATGAAGATAGAAACGTTTCTTTAAGAAAACCCAAATTTTGTCACATATTTTTTGCTTATAATATCCACAATTTCAGAAACTTACATGTTAAAAGTTTCATGAAATTATGTAGTTTGTATGTTTGTCAACAATTTATATATGTTTGTCAACTATACAAGATAAATCATTATCTTAAGAATTAGAAATTAATGTATTGAATACACGATGAGATATGAGCATTTGAAGAAAATTTTTACTGCGCATGGGCGAAAGATAATTTTCTGTCATAATTTTGTAGTCAATAGTATAGGGCAACTTCAAAAAAAATACCAGTGGGATATCTTGAAAATTCAGAAAGTTATCGATGATATAGTGATAGTGAGCCGTATTTCTCTAATTCTCTGAAAGTAGCTAGATGATAAGGGGGTTTTCCACAAATTGTCATATTTCAAATTACCAAACACCCCTGTTCTAAAAATGAAATATTCCAGATTTATGCAAATAAGGATCAAAAGTATCCGTACACCAGGATATTTTTCTTCTCCTTTACAGAAGTCAAAAACCTTGCTTGGTGCAGAATGACCATTGTTGTCCTTTCGTCATAAAAATACAACAAACCAACAAGAAGTCAAAAATTAGTATGAAGTGGGACCACCTTTTGTTGCAATGACAGTGTGGTAGAAAATTTTGGGACACTTTATGGTGTGGTACCATAATTGGGGATGAAGGTATTATGTGACCGAAATAAATAGAAGTACTGTATAACTGTTAGTACATTCCGAAATTACAATACCCACTTCATGGCTCCTTCCCAATTGAAAATCCCACATGTTAAATACGAATAAGACTGGAATTCAAAAATATAAAACAAAAAGGTTTATTAAAACTATTTACATTAAATACACCTACAAGAAATAATGATAGGACTACTTCCTTTAAAATATGTTAATTTCCTACTGTATATATGTTAACCCATTGTACGATTTTTATTACTCTTATATCAGCGGCTTATCAATAACTTATAACTTATGTAATTGTCAATTATCAAAAAGCACAACCCTTAACTTCCTACTAGTCTTTGACTGTAGTTGTAAACATTATAGGACTTACAAGGGCGTCAGGAGCATCTTTCTCGAGAACCTACAGGTCATGTATGCTTAGAGCAAGGCTTGATATCTTTTATGAAACACAGAACATACTCAAAACACTTGTCATTTCAGCATGGCCCGTATTGGGCCCCATAGGGCCTTCACTTCACACTTTCTACTCACATTTTTAACTCAAACTTTGATCTCCATATTAACAGAAAAGTTCAAATCCTCATTTCAATCGTTCTCAAACTCAAACCCGAATGACCAAAAACTTTTCACGCTTTCCCCTTTTCTCACATGAATTTCTAGAATTTTCTTTTAACTTATGCCTCTGATTGGCTAAACTAAGTTATGTAGAGACTAAAAGCCAATCAGTGAAATGGTAGGAAAAAGACCCTTATTTGCTCCCATGCTACTTCTAAGAATTAGACACGTTAACGACGTCAGGGAGGGTTCTAATCTTACATATGGGTGACAGGCTGCTGCGTCTGTGATAACAAAAAACATCTTTTGCCCTATAGCTGTACTCAACGAAACGAAGTTTACTGTAGTTATAGAATAAGCGATCTCCGCCAAAGAGAAGCATTTTCTTTTGCCAATGAAAACTTAAGGGTAAACAACTCAGCTGTTGAACGACACATCTTCTAAAAAACTTTAAGTAACGACCCATCTGACATCGACAAGGATTCGTTATAAAGGATAGGTCATTTAGCCTAAGCTAATGGGTTTGTTTCGGTCTAACAGGTACCGCTCTAACAACCACAGTATGTACAACTATTATTTATTAAGATGTCAGCATGGACGGACCGTCACAACGGCTGCCACTCTGTCGGGGAGGCTATCTACTAGTTTCTGGAATTTTTCAGTGGGAATTGCATGCCATTCTTGCAAAAGAATAGTAGTCAGCTCTTTCGCCAATGTGGGGCATTCTGGCTTAGTTCACAGTCGACGTTCTAATTCATCCCATAGGTGTTCTATGGGATTTAGGTCTGGGCTCTGAGCAGGCCAGTCCAATTCCTCAACATCCATGTCAGCAAACCAGCTCTGTACAGCCTGTGCTGTGTGGATAGGAGCACGATCTTGTTGAAACAAGAATGAACCTACTCCAAACTGTTGTCACAATGTAGACAACATGGAACTGCCTAAAATGTCGAGATAGCCTTCCATCTTCAGAATTCCCTTCATAGGAAGCAGAGGGCTCAGCCCGAACCATGATAAACAGCCCCAAACCATTATGTTTCCACCACCAAACTTAACTTGCGGCACAATACAGTCAAGTAAAAAGCGTTTACCCAGCATTCTCCACATCCAGTCTCTACCATCTGATTGTCAAATAGTGTACCGTAGTTCATCGCTCCATAACACTTGACACCACTGCTGCAGGCTCCATGTTTTGCACACTTTGAATCATTGTAAGCGACGCTTGACATTGATTGCAGTAATGCTTGCAGCTGCTCGGCCATGAAAACCAAGACTTTGCAGTTCCTGACGAACTGTCTTTGTGCTGACGTTGCATCCAGAGGCATCTTGAAAATCCGCACGAACTTTTTCCGCCGATTTCATGCGGTTCACTTTCACAACTCTCTTCAGCACTCTGCGTTCCCTGTCTACTAGACGGAGTGGTCGACCAGGTCGTGGATAGGATACACCATTGTAACCCCCATACATTTCCACTTTTCTGTGATGTTACGAGTGCCCCGTTCCACCGTTAATGATGTTATCGTAAAGTGGAAATGTATGGGCGAGGTCTGTATCTCACAAACAGATTTTCCACAGCAGTGACAACCAATGACTTCACCACGTTCAAAATCATTTAGCTCGCCCTTTCCTCCCATTTTACTTTTCTAGTTTTGAAATTATAATTGTTAACTCGTCAGACTTCTTTTATACTTGTCTGAGAGCTAGAAATTTGACGTCACTAACAGAATCCACCACGTAGAGGGGTGTCCGAATACTTTTGATCCTTATTTGCATAAATCTGGAATATTTCATTTTCAGAACAGGGGTGTTTGGTAATTTGGAATATGACAATTTGTGGAAAAAACCCTTATCATCTAGCTACTTTCAGAGAATTAGAGAAATACGGCTCACTATATCATCGATAACTTTCTGAATTTTCAAGATATCCCACTGGTATTTTTTTTAAGTTGCCCTATACTATTGACTACAAAATTATGAAAGAAAGTTATTCATATCTTTCGCGCATGCGCAGTAAAAAATTATTTTCTTCAAATGCTCATATCTCATCGTGTATTCAATATATTAATTTCTAATTTAAGTATAATATTTTTCTTGTACGTTGACAAATGTTCTGTAAGTAACAACCACTGTACTACTACTACTGTAAGTAATACTAGACGATAAATTGCTCGTAAAGAAAAGAATGATTTCACGGTGCCTTGTGTAAACTGAACCTACGACCTCTTGGTATCTGACCACGGGCTTTCCAACTGATTTACAGACGGCCTATCATCTTCCCCTTTGTTTCACTATAGACTAGTTTTTTAACTTTGACTTGTTTAAAAAATAGCCCAAATGCTGCCCCATCTCAAAACTCTACAATGAAGCTTTATGTGTGTTCGTAGACAGGAGGATATGTCGTCTGTAGCTCAGCAGGAAGGGACCTTGGGTGAATAACAAAAGGTTATGGGTTCAGTTCCTACCAGGCACTGTGAAATCATCTTTTTCTTTCCGAGCAATTTACCATCCAATGAATTATTATTCTGTACAAATTAACAGGGGAGACTCAGCTTCCCACGTTAATACAGAATAAATAAAAATCAAACTTATAATATTTATAATAGAAACTTCTGGTCAAAATATGGCATCGGTTATCTCATTACATTGTGAAAAGAACTTAGCCTTGTATTTTCTTTTTGTAGCCAAATTGTGCTAAAAATACCACACATGCATATCCTGATCACAAGCCTAGAGGCAACATTTGACCGCAGCCTGCAATGCCAATATTATAACATGGAAACTAGATGTGTAAGGGAAAAACTGTAATACAAGTATGACTTGGAAGCTAGGAAAAATTTTGTTTCCAAAAGTTAAACATATGACAGTAAATCCGACATAACATACATACAGCTTTGCTTTGATGAACTTCAAATTTCATAAGAAGGTAGTGAATAAAGTTAGTTATTCACAAGCACGATAATAAAATTAAAGTTAATATATTATTTACTCTTTAAGTACTTAACTTCACATTTAGTCAATTTGGAAAAAATATATACTATACAAACAAACCAAACAATATTGTTGGTGGAGTATTAGGATGTTTCAATAACTCAATATGACCACATTTATGCTCCAAGAGTACTTCACAAGTAAGTGAAATTAACTGGCATTCGCTTACATAGTGACTTAACATGTAATATGTAGTAATTTAGGGCTTTGTCGGAATATTTCCAAGGTAAATCACAACGTATAATACCAGCATGGACTTCTCACCAACTTATAGCCAAACTAATTTTCATGGATATTTTTAATGCATAAGCATCTTAAAATGAAGGCAACTTTACATTTTCACACAAAATAAGAAACCTGCCAAACAATTACACCTAACAAACACTGCATTGGTGCTTGACAAAAGGGGAGCAAATTACCAATAAAAGCATTTTTAACTGCATATTAAACAATGCTTGGTCCATTTAATAGGCACAAAACTAAATTGGTGATACTGGTTCAACTCCGGAATATACAGGTGGTTTTTGTTTACAGAAAATCGTCATAATGTTAGGACATCAGAAAATTCAACTCACTCTCAATCGGACCTCGTAATCTGTGTATCTTTTTCGTGCAACACCGTGAGTTATTGGATTCAGAACATCAATTTCTAGGAAATTGGCCGGCGCTGCATATGCATCATCCAACGTTTGTTTTTTTGGTTGCAGCCTCCTTGTGGCGTCTTGAGGTGGCCCCTCTGTGCTTCCGTCCATCATTTTTCAAATTAAGTTTGGTTAACTATAAAAAAAATTAAAAAGAGAAAGCGAAAATATCAGCTGCCGCCAATTTTCCCTTCGATTTTCTGGGGGGCGGATGATAATTGTATTACTGATCAAGCACCCATCAAAATTGTTTACGAAAGTAGTGGCACCTAGCGGGAGTACTAAAAATTACAAGAAAAGATTTCGGTTAAAAGTTTTATAACCGTATTTTGTTTTTGTTTATATTATTATACCAAAACTGTACCTTCCATTGCTTTAAGTTGTCTTTCAAATATATAAATCCTTCTTTCTAACGTATATAATGATGATGTACTGAATAATATTTTGTTTCTTAAATCATTGCAATTTGTGGTTACTAGTTAGTATACTAAAATCACAAAAAAAAAGCATAGCTTAAAGATTCGGATCTGTGTCCTATTACTTCAAATTAATTGTTAAATATGTAAACCCTTCTTTCTAACATAGGAAATTGTTTAGCTACATAATATTTTGTTTTTAAATCAAAAAAACTGGTAGTTACTGGTTAGTATCCTGAAAATCAGAAGAAAACGTTTGGGTTAAAAAAAATATTACTATATTTTCCCTTGAACTTCAAACCTGCAAGTTTTGTTTCCTTAAATTATTATTCATATACGTACGTCCATAGTTCTAATATTGTTGATTGTTCATTAAAATAATATTCTGTTCCCTAAATCATCGAAATGTGTAGCTACAAATTAGTATGCTAAAAATTACAAGGAAAACGTTTAGGTTAAAATAATTTCAAGGTAATTTCGGGTGAGACTTCAAATTTGCATATCTTATTTCCTAAAATGATTTTTCAATGTGTAAATCTTTTCTTCTAACATGGATAATTAAAATTTATATTGAAATAATAATTTGTTTTCTAAATCAATAAAACTTATAGTTACTATTAAAACGTCCATAAATGTTTAATAAAATAATGATGACCTAGGAGAATTGTCTCCGACTGTAGCTATCTCTTGAATAAATTTTGGGTGTTTTCAATTTTGCGTGATTTAATTAGTTTCTACTAATTATTAAAAAACAAGCGCATTCTTATAAAAATAAGGTATGTGCAAAAAAGACATAACTCAGAGTATGGAACAGTAGATTCAATAGTTAATCATGATATTTGACAAAATATATTTCTCTGGTTTGAAATATTTTGAAGTGGCTTTTCCAGAAATTTTGCTACAATAAAAACTCTCGTAGGGGCTGTCTATAAATGATGTCACACATTTTTTGAATATTTCTGTCCCCCCCTCCCTCCCCTCTGTTACACTTTACCAATCAACCCCCCCTCCCCTCTATCACACGTCACATAATGCATCACCTAAAGGGAGCCCTATTATCCCAGGAAAATATAAGTGATTATTCGGCACGTTAGCATGACGTCATAATCTTGCGAACCTTCTACTTTCAGCTCTCATAGATGCAAACAACACGCACTGAGCTATATTACTCATAATATAGCTGTTGTAAAATAGCTCAATGGCAGCATGAGGAATTGCTTCCCTCAAGCCTATCCCAACCAGAGCCATACATAAAGAGAGTTCAGTCACAGGAAGTACATGACGCCGTTTTCGCTCAATCCCACTCATCATTCAGAACAACGTTACACTGTTGCATTTGCTATAATCGGCGTATTTTTTAGTCTCAAAACGGAATGAAGAGTAATATTACATTTTTCGAGCAAATTTTGTATTTTACCTTTAAAATAAGACATAAAAGGACTTTAAATTAGCGCGTAAAGGCTTTTATATAGGGTTGCGAATTTTTTTTTCTCCACAAGGGCATTTATAAACATGTAAATAATCTCTCAGTATTTTTCAAATTGCGTTTAGAAGTGATAATTTTGAGGTTTCTTAAAAAGCACTTACCTTCAGGTGGATAACTGTCAATTTCCTCAAAGGCTGGTAGTTAAAAGAAAGTATTATTGTAACTTTTGTTTTAAATTGTTTAACTATTTATTATTGCTTTATAAATATTTTTAACTATTGTACTACTAACTTATTTATAATTTACTTCACATTAAATTTACTTATTATGTTTTTAATTTTGTTAAACTTATTATGGTGCTTGCGAAATTTTTTCCTCCACACGGGCAAAACATGTAAATACTCGCTCAATATTTTTAAGTTTAAATGTGATAATTTGGGTTTCTAAAAAAACTTACCTTTGGGGATAACTGTAATTTTCTCAAAGGCTGGCAGTTGGAGAGTATTATTATTGTCACTATTGTTTAACAATTTTTTATAACTATTTTTAACTACTGTATACTAACTTATTTGCATGAATTTACTTTATTAAATTTACTTATTGTGTTTTTTTTAATTTTGTTAAGCTTTATTATATTTTTAATTTTTGTTAAACTTTTATTATGTTTTAATTTTGTTAAGCTTTATTATATTTTTTAATTTGTTAAACATTATGTTTTTTTAATTTTGGCTTTTATTATGTTTTTAATTTGTTAAGCTTACTTATTATGTTTTTAATTTTTTTTTGTTAAACTTATTATTGTAATTTTTAATTTTGTTAAACTTATTATGTACTGTTTAATTACTTATTATTTACTTTTAATTACTTATTAGTTATTTGTGTGTGTTACTTTATTTTATTTAATTACTTATTAGTTACTTTATTTTATTTTATTACTTATTAGTTACTTTATTTTATTTAATTACTTATTAGTTACTTTATTTTATTTAATTACTTATTAGTTACTTTATTTTATTTAATTACTTATTAGTTACTTTATTTTATTTAATTACTTATTATTTACTTTATTTTCTTTAATTACTTATTAGTTACTTTATTTTATTTAATTACTTATTAGTTACTTTATTTTATTTAATTACTCATTGTTATATTATTTCATTTAATTACTTATTAGTTACTTTATTTTATTTAATTACTCATTATTATATTATTTACTATTATTCAACGTCATACAGAAAAGCATAACAAAATTTGAACAACAATATAGATTATATTATAGACTCATGCCTTAATATACGACCAAGACATGTTCTGAAAATTCAAAAAGTAAAGCACAATGCTCTATACCGAATCATTTATTTTCATATAAAGTAATACAAATTCCCTTTCCAATACAATATTTCTTTCTATTATAATAATCTTTCCAATACAAAGACCCTTTACAACGTTGTAAAAAGTTTAGGAAACCACTAGTTTTATGATTGAAAATACGTGGTTCGCTTTTTATTTCGTCGTAAAATATATTTTTCATTAGTTATTAAAAACAAGGATATAAAAATCACCATGTAATAAAACAGAAATAATGTATGTGACAAAGGAATAATAATAATAAAAAAATTATTCAATGCACGGATAATTTTTTTTTATTACAGGTAAAATTAATTGACGATGCATGCAATTTCAAGTTTGCAGTTATTTTATGAAAAAACATTAATATTTAAAAATTAATAACTGATATAAAAGCTTTTAAATTTGTACTTAAAATTGTAAATGCGTAGATAAACATTTTTTTTTATTATTGATAAAATACGGATAATCCACGCAATTTAAAGCTGCCATTATTTTAAAAGCATAAATGTGAAACTAAAAAGTTCTTTAAAACATTAATGATAGGCATGACACTTTAATTTTACATGGTTAAATTACGGGTCAAACTTATTCCCGATATTATCTCATATCATAATACTCTCAAATGTGAACAAAAAATTATAAAGCGTGTGGCACATTTCTTACTACCAAATAAATAAACACTTACTTCACACAAACAGGTACTTTTCACGAAGTTAAAATCTTTTTGTTTTATTTTGGCTAACCAAATTTTGCGCCGTTCTTGATCATTTTTTCCATTTGGAATGTGAAATAATTTTACTCCTTGACCACTTCGATTCTTACAATTTACAGTGCAACAAATAACCATTTTTCACAATGAACAGGCTTCGATTATATTGAATATTAAAACACTCGTTATCTGTACCAGCCAAGAGTATGCTAACACAGTACTGAGAGCGCGCGCTAATTGAGCCATAATGGCCGCTATCTGTCACTTGCCCATCAGTTAACCAATCAAGCAGCCTGAGCTCGACAACAATAATGGCGGAACTCTCCCTATATATGGCTCTGATTCCAACGAGTGGTGATAACTTGTACACAGTCCCATTGAACCGAAATTATTTAAGTGGGTTTTATTTTCCTTTTTTTTTTAAGCCAATGCTTGGAGAGTCAATTAAAAAAAATTTGTTTAAAAAATCCAAAAATATATTTTAAAATTTTCAGTGTTTGTGACGTCACAATTTATTAACTTCCCCTTTCCCCCTTGTCACAAAGTGTCACAACTTTTTGAACTCCTCACCCACTTTATGCGTGACATCATTTCTAGACAGCCCCTTAAGGGTCAATCCATTTCAAATCACCCAGTCGGTGTTTCGGTGTTGCTCAACTTTTTTATTTTTTCTAATTTTTTGCCCAAATATTCCTTAGTATGTTGAGAGTTAAAACCCATGTTTTTTTTTGTTTTTTTGTTGTTGTTTTTATAACAGTGATATAACGCTTTTTGGGAAAATTTGCGTTTCACGGAAACTAGTGTAGCTCCCTTATTTTTAAAGCTATGAGAATAATTGAAAAACCAAATTTCTCAACATAAAATTATCTAAATTTAGGTAATAGGGGATTTTTCTTTAGTAAGGAAATAGCCTAAAAACTATGGTAAAATAAAGCGTTTAAAATGCTTAAAATTCGCATTTTGTACGCTGTAATTTCCATGAAGAACATGAAATTCACCTTTAATATTTTTTTTTCCTGCACAGGTCTCTTGCAGAACTACTTGCTGTGGGAGTTTTAAACCTGAGACGCTTTTCCTTCTTTTCATAGAGTGTCAAACACTGCGTTAAGCCGATAAGTTGTGATTTTCAACACAGAATATCCCCAAAGGAACTGAGCATAAAATTATGAAATTATCACAGAATAAACTCGTTATAATTTAAATACAGCATATTTTAATTTATAATTAAAATATAGCATATAAATTTGATGACTGAGGCTTAAGTGGTTCCAGAGTTGTGGAGCATCAAATTTGGCCAAAAATTGCACGTATTTAATTTCTGGCGGAAAAAGAGAAACAGAAATAAAGAGCTTCTATTTATGTTTTCTTTTACTAAATAAATTAACTTTACTAAAGAACCCTGATTAGGTTCGCCCCAGAACGTGTAGTGTGTTCTATCCTCAAGTCACACCAACTATGCAATTTACCCCAAGCCATGGAGAGAGAAACATCCATTGGCGCCGCGTCGCCCCCACATGACACGAACACGATGGTTGCTCTTTTGAGAATTTAGCATGTATATTACATATTTGATACTGAATTTGAGATGATGTTCGATAAGGTGTAAAATATGAACATACTATAAACCAGCGGACATATACATAATACGATTACATATATACAATATGTACATGGTATGGGCTAATTCAACGCAGTAGTTATAGATCAGGTAGTTTACGCATGTCAAACGGATTTATACAGATAACCGTTACAAGCAATTTGTGATCATATATACAATGCAGATATATATATATATCACATATTATACACACAATAAGGATATGTATACAATACATGCTATATACAAAATACGAACGATTGCAACACAGTTTTAGAACAGGAAGTCTATACACAATACCATGGGCGCCGATAGCATAAAAATATTGGGGGGGACGGTATACCAGTGGAAGGAAGCCTGTTGTTAATCAGGGCCGTATCCAGCGGGTGGTCCCAAGGGCCCGTCCCCCCAAACTTCCAAAACGTTTTTGCTACTAATATGTACTTACTAATTAGTGAAGATGTAAAAAATTTTTGCCTCCCCGAAAAAATTTCTGGTTAAGGCCTTGTTGTTAACAACTCTTTACAGGGATAACAGACATCAACAAAGAATTGTTCAATTTAAATCTGCTTCCGCTTGATGACGTTCATTGTACCATAAAATCAATATTCAATCAGTCATGCCAGTTTCATTTTCACATGCAATACACTAGAGGCGGACTTAGCTGTCGGCGCACCGGCCCGAGGGTCGGTGCGCCCTTTGAAAATCCAAGGTATTCGCCCTTTGAGAGGATAAAGTTCGCCCCTGGTTCGACTGTATTTATTTTTACAAGTATTTTTAAGCAATTTAAGAATTGCACTGTTCATCCTAATATGTATCATCATTTTTGTAATTTAATTTTTATATAAATGTGATTTTTTTTTTTTTTTAATTTTTAAAAATTAGTCATGAATGAGAGTAAATTGTTATCGTGATTAATCGGTGAACATTTTTATTCTGAAAAGATTGAAAATTGTTGTGTTTTTTCAATAACTGCTTTTAACTTAAGGCTGGAAATTTTTCTCATCACAGCCGATGATATGTTAATATTAGATGATAAATCGTTTTTTATATATGAGATATACAGGGTTAGCACAATTGCCGACCATTTGGAAATTATGCTAACCCTGTGAAGGGCAATAATCTCATACTGTAAAAAACAATTTATCATCTAATATTGCATTTAACTTATTAAAAACTGTAAATAAATGAAAACTATGTAGCTAAATTTTTTTAGAAGCGTCGTAGGGTTAACATCATACTTTATAATCTGGAAACACGTTACTCTCAAAACAAAAATATGATTTTTTGATTTCATTTTGCGTTTAATCATTTAAATTTTGGTGGATATCAAAGAAAAAATGTATTATTTATTTTCGAAAATAGATTTTTTTTGAAAAATCAAATACCTCTTATATAATAAGACTTAAATTAATATTATTAACTTATTTAATAATATTAAATTAATATTTGTATTATATATCGATTCATAATAAAGACATGTGCTTATGAGTCCCAATGATAATGGAATCAATCTATCATCAAAATCATACATTTTTATAATTTCTTATATTTCCCCTCTTGAAGTTTTTGGTGCAAAAATTACGTTAAACTTTTTATTCATCGATGTTAAATAGATTAGTTCCTCTGATTTTATTGCTAAAAATGGCTGATTTGGATGAACTGTTTTGAACACTAACTGTGCATTTCACATAAGGCAGTAGGCGGGATTTAAATTCGGGGCGTCCATTAATTTTTACAAAATAACTTTGAATAAAGGTATGTCATCTTTACCGTAATGAAGAAGTTTAAATACACAGTAACATATAAAGGGCGATGGAGGGGAGGCACGCCAAAGTGGCCTAACGACCCCGAAGGGCAGACAAGGCCAAATCCAATTGGATCATCTAAGCGCTTATTCTTAAATAATTTCAATAAATGAAATTGACATATTGTAAGTTCTCTGAATGCAGTATGTAATTATGATTACTTCCATACGTTTTCTGAAACCAATAAAAATAAATTTAGGCTAATACAGAATTAATACTGTGTACGGATTCTTCGTATGCGACTATATGACACTGCGAATAAGGAATTAGGAAAGTAAAACTACATCAAAGTGAATGAACTTAACTGACTGTACAGAGGATATTCCGTATTATTGAAACTCGTGCAGGGCTTTAATTTTTATATTAAAACAATTTAATTTTTGGCCCATTAGAAAAAACATTTGTGATTCATTTACATGTTATTTATTGTAAGGATATTTGTATTGTTGTCGTGTCTTTTCGTCTTGTAATAATATTTAGTAATTTTTGTTATCAGATTCAGTAACGTATTGAGGAGATTTCTATAAATATAAAAAACTGTGTCGCAAAAGAAATTATTTTCAAAATAATATTAGCGGGGGAGGGGCACCAAATTCTGGGCTCGCACCGGGCGCCATATTACCTAAATCAGTCTCTGCAAATACACTATACAAAAATAAATGAGGAAATACTAATTTTGCCTTCAGACATAATTGTAATTTTTTACTTGTAGTTTTGCCATCAAAATTTAATTTTTTATAATGTCCTCTTTTAAAAAAAGTGGGT
>QLNU02003225.1:86706037-86722444 GCA_006491805.2 Dysdera silvatica | reverse complement strand
AGGTTATATTCCAAAGATAGGGTTCACAAGTGTTTTTATCAGACAAGATGTTTGCAACCGCCGTACAATCAGCCTGCCAACAATTAGCGGCTACTTCGAATATCAAAGGGATATCCGATGTTCCCTGAGAAGTACACCTCTATTCCCTTAGGGAATAGCTGCCGTTATTTTTTTAGCCCTCCTGCCTATTTCCAAATGGGCCCTATCTAGCTCTTTCCCAACTTCCCTCTCCTCCACCCATCCTGCCTTCACCAGGACCAGTGATATCACTCAAAAATCACCAAAACACTTTAAGAATCAAAAACTTATTGTGGGAAAAAAATATGAAAGAAAGAATGTGAATACCTTTTTTTTCCTAATGTCATGGAGTAGGGGGAAATAATCATCCCTGGCAGAAGTTAATTAAAATCTTTTGCCGGGGATAAATTTTCACGAGCCAGGGAAATCCATCCCATCCCCCCCGTTAATTCGCACCCTGAACTAGAGTGCCTGAAAACTTTACTAAACCTCATATAATTAAATGCTTGCGGCTTGTTACTTTGAGGTTAGTTAAATTTGGAGATATCCCCTTCTGCTTCGTCACCCAATGCGTAGAGATAGAGACAATCGAGGGCAGTAGGTAGATGGGGGAGAAAATCTAACCATTTATAATTTGATCGTTATTTTGTACCCATTTAAGTGCAGTTTCCACATACAATCTTCATGCTTACTTTTCCAACCATTAAAGTTGATTTGCACCTGATGAATGAGTTATATATCTTTGATTATTTTTGTAATGCGTGTGACTATGTCTACTAGTAAAAACACAATCCTTTTAATGAAATAATCTTTTTTGTTTTATTATATAATTTTTATTAAATTATTTTTTCTTTAATTAAGTAATCCTTTATATCAATCAGTAACACTTTAAAACTTCGCCTTTTGTATTTTACTCGAAGTTATTGAATTTTAATGTTACAAAAAATAAATAAACTTGAACCTTACTTTAAAATGGTATAGTTATTAACAATTAATGCTATTTTTTAAAATAGACTAGCTTTTAAGAATTAGACGTCGATCTTTTTCTGTTATGTAGACCTTTACCATTACAAAGGATTCGCATCCCTTCCTTATCAAATCCAGGAACTTTATATACAGTAAATTAATTTTTTTTACATGCATAGGATTTGACTCATGCTTAGGCGTACCCAAATTAAATAAAATGTGAACTGAACGACATAAGCATTGGAAACTCTAAAGTAAGTAAATTAACGTGTGCTGTTTAATATTTGTGTTATTTGGTTCATGTCATTTTAATTCTTAGATTACATAAACATTAAAAGGCATGATTTAAGTAACGTAAGCATTAAAAGATACGGATTAAGTGACATAAACATCAAGAGGTATTCATTAGTTAAGTAAATGAGATAAGCTTTGAATAACAATCGGGTTTTAAAGCTGATTGTAAGTTTAGATCAGTAGTGGGCCCGCATGAGATCAATGAAAGCAGCATTCCATTTTATCATATATTATAAAGAGCCATGCCATAGTTACATAGTATTAAATACACAAATTTAATTAATATGGTTACATATTGTACCAAAGTCTTAAGTGCTATGTAAATTATACATGTAAGAAAATATAATTAAGAGAAAGAAAATACAAAATAATTATTTAAAATTTTTATAATAACTCCTAGATGGACCTATCGATGCAACCGAAGGTCTACTTTTGAAGCGATTACGTACAACTTCTACTCTTCATTAACCGATTCACTTTCTTAGTTAGTGAATTTAACACGATTCATAAAATTCGTAAGAAAATTTCTAAGAAAAAAAGAGAATTTAAATTTTCGACGAGAGCCGAATTTTAACTCAATGAAGAGTCGCATTTACCCACTCCTGGTATAGATAGATCGTTGTTGTAATGATGGGGAGAGAGGCTTAGCCCACCGCTGGTATAGATCAATGCTGTAGTATTGGGAAGGAGGCTTAGCCCACCCTGGACCAACGAAAATCATGGATGAATACCATGTTTGGAGCATTATGTTTGAAGCTATAGCCCCCCTACCCTCTCCTGAACCTCGAGTGTAAGTAACTACGGCAATGATATAAATCGAAATAATTTTCTGTCTTTGTATGTATATCTGCCCGATTATTATTAACCTTCAAGTACCGACGTTGGGAAGTTGAAACGTAACCACCAATCCTCAGTCTCTCAGACCGCTATTTTATTTCAGGTTTTTTTTTTAAAGTTTTTTATTTTTTAGGTTTTTTCACGATTGAGATAATATTGCTAGGTACAAATACAGACAAGAAATGTTTTCTGACGTTTGGTCATCCAGTTTATCATTTTCGTCCGTCATTCACCTCGTTTTCTTCTTCTTCTTGCTCTGTGTCAGTATCATATACACAATCTTCTGAATCAATACCACTCACGTCACTCTCGACGTCCTCAAACCACGCTATATACATTTCTTCAAACTTGGGATCACCCCCACCGCACGTTCCTTGAAGATCTAGCGACAAAATTCATTTTTATTTACACAAAATACTACGTTATATTTCTGTTATAGTTTGTATTCCGTGAAGGAAAAAAGTCACCCAAATACCGACCATCGGTCTGAAAGGCCGCTTTAAAATTTCGCGATCTTATAATGGACAAGAAAACACGGCCGTAAAGCTATGCGTCTGCTAAACGACTGCTTGTTGTCTAATTTTTTTAAAGGTACATGAAACGCCATCTGTCAGAGATTATCCGAATTTGCGAAACAAAAAATTCGTAAGTGCGTAGCGGTCTGCCAGACCGAGGGTCAGCAGTTGAGGGTTAACACCTGTATTGCATTAATACCCCAGTCAAAAATTTATACAATTCGCTTATTTACACAGTAATCGATGGATGATACGTTTCCTGTAACTAAATGCAAATATAATCCATAGTTGGTTGCGGATGACAAAATAATAAAAATAAATGTTAAAACATAATAATGGGTAGTTTAAATGTATCGAGTATATACGCATGTGTTAAAATTAGATAATATAAAGGGATCATAAAACTCTGTGCAGTTTTGAAACATCAGAAATTTCTCGTAGAGAGAGAGAGATAATTTTTTTGGACATCAGAAATCAACGTTCCTGTGAAATTAGCAATTATATAGTATATGCACTTAAAGTCGTTTTTATTTAAGCAGACGTGCCAATCGCATTTATGTTCTCGGCGTGTGTAAAAAAAATAATTTCTTAATTATTCATTCATGTTTTCGTCTATTGTTTTCGTAGTTGTTTAATATAAATTGTATTTTTTATTACAAAATTGCTTCAATTTGTCTTCAAAAAATTGCTCCATCAGGTAATTTTCCGCCATTTTATTACTCATTGCTTTTATTTTATCTCTTATTTCTTTTCCCGATGCACTAAGAAACTATAATTTATTTATTAGTATATCGAGTAATTCCACGTGCTTTACATGACTTAAATTGCCAGAAAACGAATTTCGCGATATTTTATTTGCTAGAGAAAACTAAATCTTAGAAGGAAGAAATATTCACAAGCATGATTCTTTTATTTTTAATCACTAAAAGCTTAATATTTTAAGCAAAAAGACATGGGGAAATGGACAATTAACAGACTGAAGGTATATATATATGGAAAAAAAGAGAGAAGAAAGTCTAAAAGCGTTTAACAAGCACACAACTTATCCTTGGCTTTTGACCTTTTTTTTTTCTTTTTTTTCCTTTTTCAAGGGTTCTTATAATTTTACAACCGGTCAACTGAAGCTCCATTCTTATTTTCAAGGGCAGCTTCACTATTAAAAATAAAGAAAAATAGGAAAAAAATAAGAAGAAAGAAGGAAGGGCACGAGCATTTTAGTAGAGCATTTGGTGTTTTAGGTACGTGTTTATCACTCCCCCTCCCTATGAACCAGAATACTAGTTATAAAAAAAAAAAAAAAAAGAGGAAGGAAGTAAGAGGAAAACGCCTCTGACTAAAGAGGATGCAATTATTTTTTGAAGTAGGAAAAAAAATATGTTGTAGAAACCATTAAACGGATTAAAAAAAAAAAAGAAAAAAAAGGACATTAATTTTGATGTAAGAGGGAAATGCACAAATATATAGTAATCAATTTCGAGGAATAATCTTTTAATAAACATGGATAATATTTAGTTTAATAAAGGCGTTACAAAAATCATAGCACATGAACTTTTGAATTATCTGAGACAGCAGTTCCCAAACGTTTTTAATCGCAAAGCACTTTTTCAAGACAAAAATTCGTTACGAAGCATTAGAGTCGCACTTATCCCAAAGACACCTATGTGCATTTTTAATTGTTTTAGCTCATGTTTTTCAAGTTGTTAGTTGGTATTTTATCGTGTACTAAAGCGCGAATTATTTTTCGATTTCTAAATAGCTGCAATTTTGATCTAAACTTAATTTTTCCAAGTGATATCTTATCAAGTTTATTTTATTTTTCTTTCAAACATTTTCACGTAGCACTTACACATGCTTTGCGGAGCATCGAGTGTTCCCCGATCACGGTTTGGGAACCTCTCATCTAAAACTACGAAGCCTTGGCTTATATTTTAGAAGTCTCCCAAATACCAAAAGTGACGATTCGTCTTTTATTGAAACGTCTATTAAATCACGAACGTAAAATTAACATTAAGACCACGAACAGACAAACGCCATGTTTTGCAGACGCCAAAAAGAGTCCATTGTATAAAAGTATTTCCTAGTATACAGTATGAGATCAGTTATATATATCCAGAGATCTCCTGACCAACCACATTCCGGATTTTGTAATTTTTCCAGATTTTAAGCTCGTTATTGAAAAAACAAATAAATGAAAACACGCAATTTCAATCGGAAATACAGTATACAGATAGAAAGAAAAAAAGAACTTTCACGGAAAACTTCGATGAAACTTATTAAACAACTTTATCTGTAATACAATGCCTTACATAATTAATCACCGAACACGTTTTTTTAATTATTTTTCAAAGGCAAAATGTAAATGCATTGCGAACTGTATACAACAAACGTTTCAAAATATATGGTACTATTTACATAAAACATTTACAGAAATCGTATTAATATCACATTTTTCTTTTTAATAAATCAGTTTTGTTTATTTTAAATGTTTGGTCCTTTCTTTGATAATTGTTCTAAGGAATGCTGATAAAGAAAGGATGGGGGGAGATATGAAAGAGAAGAAAGTTTTCAAACTTTGAAATTTTTCAGACTTCGGAAATAAATAATGACAAGCGGTCCCATATTGACTAGACAATTGACTTGGATTCGCTGATCCAAATGACTCATGCTTAATAAAGACATTGATAATAAATAAATCATATAAGGATACACTGCTCGAAACTAATAAACAATTATCAACACAAAATTATCGCAGATTACATTTATTATTATTGTTTACTCGACTACCACACAGCTTCTGTAAGCGTAACGACTGAAAAACAAGGAATTTGATCTCGCAATTAAAAATACATATCATAGGAGGAGGACTGGTAAGTAAAACCCATCAAACAGCCATCAGTCAATTTTTTCTTAGGTAAATAAATTTTAATATTTAACATTGTTGTAAATTTACTTGTTATATTCAACAAATGCTTATGTTTTTTTTTATCTTAAACTTGTTTTACGTGTTTAAAATGGCGCAGTATAGCCCAGATGCTCTTGCGCCATAAAACATCCAAACAAACAAACAAACAAACAAGCGTACTTAAAAATACATAAGTTTCGAAAAAATTTAAATATAATAGTTCAGCTATTTCAGGATGACCTCCCTGTTTTACGATCACCCCTCTTTAACGGCCAAATTTTTCTGTCCGGCCAGTGACCTCTAATGAGGTGTTTCACTGTATATATATATTCTTTATTTAAAAAATAAAAATAAAGTTAAAAAAAAAAAGAAAAAGGAACCAATAAACCATAAAACCAATGGCTTAATAAACCATAAACCAAATAACCATTAACAACTTTCAAAGGACAGAGAAAAAACGTCATTCAAGGGCGAACTCAGAAATCTTTCAACTGGGGGTTGTGATTTGTTCCGATTGCTATTTTTAGCTAAGTGTCCTGTACATTTCATTTTCTATGATATAATCCCTGCTCAAGGTGCCATTGCCCCCTCTTGAATCAGCCAGTGACGTCATGTAACACCATCCGTAATTCCATGAAACATTTGACAAGACTGTAACATACCCTCGTTAAACAGAAATCGTCCTTTACTAGAACGACGGTTTTGAGAGGGTTGGCTGTATGACATATTTCTAATCTTTTCCCTTCATTCAAAAAATTCATATCTCATTATTCGTTATCATTTCTCGTTTAAACCTGTCTCTTATTATTAATTTATAATCGTAGGATTTTTTTCAAGCACAAAACTTTAAACCATGGGAAACAGACATTATGGGGTCGCTCTCAAGAGAAAAGCCGAAGTAATGGCAGTGTTTCCCTCGCCTCTTACGTCATAGCTATAGAAACATTCGACCAAATAAGGCATTCTGACCTCTTGCTTTCTCGAGAGGTTTTCTTGGCTTCTCTTTCTTCCCTGGCAGAGTTCAGCTCATTCATCAGAGATTGCGACAACGGTGGAGGGGAAAAGAAAAATAAAGTAAAACGTTATGCGCAAAAGTTGCTAAACCTGAAGGGGGAAAAAAAAGAAAGAAATAGAAGAAGAAGAAGAAAGAAGGGGAGGATTTCAAAATGCAATGAGGCAAGAGGAAGTAAATGCTGTTGATTCTGAAGTATTAAAACTTCAAATTTCTTATCCCTTTCACCAGGGGTGTTTTTTAATAGTAAATTTTCGGGTTTTCATAAACAAAAAAACGGGGTTTCAAACGGGACAAAGAAGTTCGTTATTCAATATTTTTAGTTTCCTTCTAAACAATTAGAAACGCATAAATACTAAAATTTTGTAATAAAACGAAATTCTAAAAATAATGTTTGTCCAAACTGTAACTACATTTTATAACAGATCTTTTTTTATGCAAAAACTGATTTTAGTGGTACACACATTTCTTAAAACTATAATAAAAGTCATCGAAGACGGGACTATAGTTTAAAGCGACTTCCGAACCACTGTACCTTCACAAACGACTTGGCTTATATAAATGCGAACAGAATTTAATGATGTCAAAGGTTGCGATTTTAATAGTTAAGCTATTGGATTTCGATTTACTTCTCCTATTAATTGTAATTTTCTAGTTGGGCCCCTCCGCTTCCCCAGGTATTCACCTACGTCCATTCTTCTTGTTCTTTGGAATACCCTCCTGCTTTCCATTTCATCATCATTATATAACTTGTTACAGTCATTTTTGGGGAATGCAAAGCAAGCAGCCTGCTGTGGCCAAATTTCTCATCTGCAATTGTATAGACAACAATACTGGAGCCATGGACGAATTTCCCGGTCAACATATAAGGGGGTAGTAGAGAACTGAAAAATAAATTTTTTCCAAATATTAGTCATTATAAGCATGTACTAATAGTTTTTATGCGAAATTATTAGTTCAAATATTAGTTTGAATAATCATGTGAAAAATCATATTTACACATAAAAAATTAATACAATATACGTGTTTATCCCCTTTCCCCCCACCCCGAAAAATTCCCTTCCTTTATAAGTGAGGAAGCAGTCGGCAAAATAACCTGGTGCCCAATGAAAATGAAAATATTTCGGTTTTTCCATAATATATTTCCATGAGGGCCGCTTCATCCAGCTATTGTGCTCCTTGCTTCTCTCCTTTGAACTTTTCTACTTTACATAACTGTTGGTTATGCTCGGCTAGTATTTTGACAATAGTTTTTAGAATAACCTTATTCTCATCAACGTAGAGTTTTCAAAATTATTGGCGGGCCCAAGTACATATTTTGTAAATTTATTCATTACAGTATATGTAAAATTGAAATTTATTTCAAATTATTGGGGTCATTGAAAAGCGTTGAAAAACAATATTTAATATAATAATAAATTTTTATTCAACCCGATATACAATATTTCGTGATACATAGCTTGAGCAGTATAAAAATTATAGAAATGTAAGAGAAGATCTATATTAAATTATTTTAAGTTTTGAGGTTAGAAATGGAAGAGAATATAAAGCCGAAGCTTGTTACGGGATTCTCCTCCAGAATGCGGTGATGTTGACAAGAGAGAGGGTAAATTTTCATATTTCTGAATTATGCTTATTTTAAAGAGTTCAGTTGTTGTATATCTTTGGCAGAAGGACGTGAAAACCATTGTAATAACTTAAGAACAGACTGAGCGTCGTTTTTACGAATTAATGAGCAAGAAGTATTATTATTATTTGGGATTTTTCATGGGCCTCATTTGAGAAAATTGCGGCACACATCTGGATAAAGCTTACGAAATTATGTTTATCAAGATTCAAGACAGAAGTGTATCTGAGAGTCAACATATCTTATCTGAAATTTTGATTCAAAAAATGTTAAAATGTTAGTACAACAAATATTAATTAATAAGTTAGTTGTACTATTAAGAGTTACATATATGAAATTATACTATTGTATAAGAGATTATATTTTGAAAGTAGTGTAAAACTTGGGTCCAAAATACAGAATAGCTTAAGGAGGAAAAAGAGAGTTTCTATCCAGCAGCTATCACAATTTTTCTTTAGGGAAAAAACGCAAATGTCGTTGATTCTTTATGACGCACGTTTTGGAATATGTTTAATTGATAAGTGTTTCAGAAAAAACGAAAGTAAATTATTTTGGGGATAAAAAAAACCTAAAGAGCCCAATTGTCATTTTGTGAGTTCAGATTATGTTGGAAAGTTTTGTGTTTCTGCTTTCGTATCCGCAAAGATATTGAAGAACGTTCCTTTTACATATTGGAGTGACAACTACTTGATAGAGGGAAAAAATGTTCAGTGTTAGTAGGAGTTCCAAGGTTAAAAAGACAAAATATTATATAATCAGTTTATCTTTGTAATGAGATGTGTTGTAATCATAGAAAGTGTCCGTAAGAAAATCCGGGGGGCAGGCACGATCCTACGCCTATGCTTATTCTGCAAAACTTGCTTTTGCTTGCCCTCTGTCCATTACTTATTCAAGAGAGGTATTTTTCCCTTCCATGATCCTTAAAAACTCATCGGCTTTGAGAACTGAATCCATATGATAGAAAAAAGTTTTGTGTGGCTAAAGTTCCCCAAGCCCTTCTAATTATTAAATCCCTTTGAAATAAGTTGACCTGTTGCTTTTGTCGATCTCAGTCCGACTTCATGGGGTGAAAAGAGAACACAAAAAATTTGCTATAGACACTGTCTTCTATCTTTAAGTAATCTAGCCAGTTATGCTTACTCAGCCAAGAGGAGCAGAACATCCAGCTGTAGTGAGATTTTTCTTGAATTAATGCAGCACTTGTGACAGTCGTGGGGAATTTTTTAATTTACATATGGTTCCCAAAGATTTTTCAGCACTGTTATCCTCTCTCCATCAGTCAGGTTAGATTTCTTGACATAATTAGAAATATCTGCAGTCAGAATTTCCATTTCAACTGTGTTTGATATTGTGTTTTGGCATAGGCGTACGCATAAAGTTCGTAAGTGGGGTTATAGACTCAATGGGGGGTTACAGAGATACAACTCGCATATTTCTATGTTAAATATACAAATTTTTACTGCAATGGGGGGGTTACAACCCCCATCAACACCCCCTGCGTACGCCAATGTGGTTTGGTCTACCTTTACCCCTGGAAAGCGCTTGAAGACAGCCTGGGCCACTGCTGTTGCTTACCTCATTAATGTCATCAGCATTCAAGAAAATGTCGTTGGGAACGCCACTACTTTTAATCTTATATTGTTTAAAAAAATAATTTACCAATGCCTGTTGGCGTAATAATTTTCGTTTCGTTAGCCTAAGGGAGAGGCCCGGGCCCCTTCGGCCTCCTATGTGGGTGCACCACTTGTCAACAGTCTGGCCCCAGCGTTTGATAGAAGAGGAGCGCATTCAGTCACTGTGTTGGAATCTAGCTGTTTCTATACATAGACAAAGAATCAATTTAAAGCTCTGGGTTAAACTTGGCAAAACTGCTATGGAAAGGAACGAAACGTTACAAAATGTTTATGATGATCGGTGTCTATCTTGTCTTAGAGTGGTTTAAAAGGTTTAAAGAAGGTAGGGAAGAGGTCACAAGGATGATCCGCGTCCCGGTCTTCCCACGACATGAAAAACGGATGACAACATTTAGAAAGTCGGACTTACTCTTCCAATGCATTGATTGGCATTTGATTTCTGGGTCATACGTATGAATCTAAGATTCATCACATGTTATCATGGGCGCCCCCAGAATTATATCCAGGAAGGTGCCTCCAGGAAAAATTCCAATTGAATAATGTTGTTGGACTATAGTTTCTTGTGGATTCAGTCCTTTTCCCCCCTTTTTTCATAAACCAAGGGGGTGCAAATGCACCCCCTCCTGGCGTCCATACATGCTATTACGTTTTTTAAAAAGTTTGGATCATTTTTAATGTTTTGAAGAATGTCAGCACAAATGGTCATTCGAATTTCCCTTTGTTCAAGAAGGATAAGTCTCGGCACCATTTATGAACACACTTTCCTCATGTTAAAATTCTGATAAAGAATTTGTCTAACAACTCCTTTGTCAACGTTGATGAAGTCGGCAACAGCGCGGATACTCAAGTGCCGATTTTTCGGATGATTTGTTGATTTTCTCAATGTTGACAACCGTTTTTGATGTCCTGAGACGACCAGGGCGCAGATCGTCCTTGATCTCTTCCGTATCTTCTGTAAACCTTTTAAACCACTCAAAAACTCTAGGACTAGATAGACACTGAAGCAACAATTTTTATCAACGTTTTTTAGGCGTAGTAATAGTAACGCCGATGTTATGGCATGGTTAGATGGTGAAACGTTCTTAAAAAAACATTAAATATTTTTGCGTTTGGTGGGGCGACCGCATTGGCGTACGCAGGAGGGTGTTGATGGGGTTGTAACCCCCCATTGCAATGAAATTTTGTATATTTAACATAGGAATATGTGAGTTGTAGCTCTATAACCGCCCCCCCCCCAATTGAGCCTATAACTCCACTTACGAACTTTCTGCGTACGCCTATTCACGACTGTGGGTTTGTGTGTACACGACAGTGTCATCTTGCGACAATCGAAAAGTGAAAAAATATGTCACATTCCACCTTCTCACTGTAGTTCCGGTTAAAACAAAGTACGATAATCACAGCTTATCTCATAACGCACAACTGATCAAAAGCAAAAAAATATTCTGGGATTTGGCTGCTAAAGGAGAAATTTGCAATTCTCAATGCCGTGTAATAATGCACAATCATAATATCGAAAATAAAAGAGTTTTCTTCAAGCTTCTATTGCGACAGCGGCACTGTCGCACCATTAAAAGTGTAGCTGTAATGGGAAAATGTCATTCAGATTTATATAAGTTGGTTTGATTAAAATTTGCTAATGTAAAAAAGCAAGAAGTTGAAGGTATAGAAAAAAATAGCTGAGAGACATGTTTAAAGAAGTGTAAGTATTGGTGAAGGCATTCAATCAAAAATGATCAATTCAGTGCTGAAACTCAGTGTTCAGATTTACTGTCAACTTTATCTCAGTCATCCTACAGTATTAAGGATCTTAAAAGAAATAAATATGTCGTGGTGCCTCTCCAGGCGGTCACCTAGATCGTCTATATGGCGCGCTGGGCTTGCGTATACGAGACTCAGCTCCTCGCTATATCAACACTCGCTTCCTTCATCATAGACTTAGTTTTTTCTACACCAACGTACTACAATTTCGCATTGGTAAAACGACCACTCCATTTTGTTCTTAACTTTTGTCTTTAATGCACTGAGGGAGTTGCGGCAACAGCTGAATATTTTCATTTTCAATTCAATGCCTATCATTTGTTAAGAAGAAACCTCTTTCACTCGTGTGGGACACTTGGACTCCTCGTGCCTTCAAGTCTACGGGAGCTCTTTGGAATATATCAATGCCTTCGCTTACAACAAAATGTTTTGAAGGCCGCTTACTGTTTTATTTCCAGCACGGGTCATCATATCTAGTGTCCTGCCACCTCCACCGGTTTTTTTTTTCTCTCGCTTTTCTTCTATTGCTTCTCTTCCTGCCTCAATTCAACGCTTACGATGTTATACTTTGCCATAATTTTTCCGTATTTCAACCATTATATGCAAATTTCATGTATAAATCAGCTGGTGAAAATTTTTGTTCAAATTCTGTATTGTGCACGGGCGTCGTTAGCGGGAGGGGACAGGGGGATCCGTCCCCCCCTCAATGTTAGTATTAGGGTATTATATCCCTCCCACAATTTCAAACAAAAATTTTATAATAGGTAACGTCGTTCAAAATTTAAAATATTTTCTCTTTCTTTTCTTTTTTTTTTAATCTAAGGAATGTGGTTATATTTTTCGGCGTAGTGTATTTAGTGCGAAATAAAAAAATGCACTTTGTCATTTATTTGATGTAATTATACCATTTGTTAGATTGTATTATATAGCTCTCTTTTCTGCATGGCAGCGTTTTCATTGACGTGTTATTATTTCAACTTTCAAGTGGAACGTTTTTAATAACGTTACAACCACAACTACATTTTCCCAATTTTAATTTCGCAAGCTCAAGGAAATTTTTGGCCCTCTACGCTCATTATCAACGACATAAATTAAAGGGACTGTCTACACCATCACCATCAGCATAATAAATACGAAATTTATTAAGGTACATTGCAGGGGCGAACTGGGTCCTCTCAAAAGGCTCATACCTTGGATTTTCAGAGAGCGCGAGTCAGTGCCGTATTGAAGTTTCATGGCCCTAGGCCGAAAGGATAAAATGGGCTCTACAGGCTTACACAAAGGGGTTGAAAGGGGTTGTAACCCCTGAATTGCGATGAAATTTTACATATATACATATGAATATATGGAGTTAATTTTTAATACTATATACAGTAGAACCTTGCTAAAGTGAACACTTTTAGGAGTGGACCGCAATGATTCCTATAGACAGGTGGTCACTACACACGACACACTTCGGTATAGGCAAGACTAAGTCCCTACAAGTTCTCTGTTATAAAAAATGATAATTTTATTCAGATGCTCACTTTACCAAATTCCACTGTACACTTCGACAGAATTAAAAAACGCCCTTGCGAGGAAAGTGTTACAACTCAAAAAATCCCAATTTTCAGGAAACGCAAAAAACTGTTTCTGGCTGAATTGAGGGACGTTGTGTTCATCTAATGACTTGAATCCTAAAATCATTTACTGAAAACCTCAGATGAGGCAAAATTTGCTTCAGTTATTAAACCAAACCCCTTGCTATTACAACGTTTTGAGTTATAACGGTTTATGAGATTCTTTCAAGATTTGCGTGATGCACTATTCTGAGTTATAAAGTTTTCGTTCATCAGTTTTTGACATTTTACTGATGCCGAGCAAGAACTAAAAACGGGAAGTACTATTTTGAAAAGAAGAAAGCTGGACGTCATGCTTTCCATTTAAATATAAGTGTTCGATGGGCTTTTATTTTTTGCTAAAATTAAAATTTATTTCAATAAAATTGAATTTGATTTATTATATACCAAGAAGAGATAATACTTCAATATAAGTTAATATTGTTTAATGTTTATGTTTCAATTTATGAGTTTGTTTTTCAACATTTTTACTGTCAATACAAAAGTTTTTGGCGTATATTGAATGTATCAATTTTTATGTTCCTACCACTGATTGAGGAGACGGGTAGGAAGGAGCGGTAAAAAGTTCACATGAAATGCTGTAAGGCAGGGGTCTTCAACCTTTTTCAGTCCAAGGGCCAATTTTGCTTATTCTTGTCAGCTGGCGGGCGGCACTACTGTACCGGCAATATTAAGACTGGACGAAGGCAGATCTGGTGGGTGCGTAGGGGGTGATTCGTTTTTTTTAGATCTCTATATTGCCCTCCCCGGAAACTATTTTCTGGATTCGCCGCTGGAACCGATTATACATATATTACAATATAAAATACGTATGGAAGCAAAAAACATTTACAATACTTTTAGTTGTTAATATATAAAGCGAAATCAAACCTTTTAGTGAGATTTTTGGCACTGTTTATTTTTAACAAGCCTGTCAGGTCTTATTTTTGATATTACAACCCTAAGAGTGTTTCCAAGGTGGACGTCAGTTATTCTGGTCCTAATTTTTGATTTTATTAATTTTATTCTTGAAAAGAGCTCCCGAACAGTGATATCGTTTACAGAGCATGCAGTCGGATGGTTGGGAAGATGTTCTTATCGATTTATTTAGAATAGAATTCAGTGAGTCGTAAGTTGAATTTTATTTTAAAATCACTGCAAATCAATAAAACTACATTTAATATCGATATACGCAAGAAAATTAATGTAAAACGCGATTGAGGGAAGAACGCATGTTACTTTAGTTCTCTAGCGCTTTAAAATATTTCTAAGGCTTGGAAATCGATAACTTTTTTTTTTTTTTTTTGCATTTTTTTGGCTTTTTTTCTGTTTTTAGGGCATTTTATGCGATTTTTCCTTGTTTTAGGTCATCCCTGCAATCACGTTTCCCAACTATTACCTTATATTAAGTATTTTTATTGAATTTCGAGGTACTTGAAAAAGTTAATCATTCAACCATCTGTCAGCTATTTGAGAAATATTTTACTCTTTTGCGGCCGACCGGAGTGGAACATAACGTCTTACACTTTTTAACGGATGCTACACCAAACATAGTGAAAGCTGGGAAAACAAACTTTTTATCCAAAGCTAGTGCATGTCGCTTGTGATCATGCCTTACATAGGGTTGCTGAGGAAATTCAGGCAAATTATCTGGATGTAGACAGACGTTTCTAAAGTTAACATTTTTTTCTTGAAATCTCTTTATTGTACAGAAACCTTTAAAACGCAAGCTCGTAGTTTAACTTTGCTGCCAAATTCTTTGACAATGCATTAGGGAACATGGTTGGATGCTCAATGAATGCATATTTGTTACAGCGAAAATTTTGATGCTATAAAGGCGACAGTAAATGATTTTCAGCTAGAGAAGTTAGCATCTATACAATTTTTACAATGCCTGTTCTCGTAGGAAATAGTGGAAGGAAATTTGGCATATATAATAACAAATTTCAGCAATTTAACTTCCATTAAGGGCTCAGGAGCACAGATTGAAACTCGTTGACTCAACTGGTTACATCGATAAATATATCGGTTACAGCGATAAAGAAAGCGAAGTACTCAAATTGGCCAAGGGGAAGGCTGGACACCCTATTGTTACAAAATTAAACATTGTTGTAGGAAAAATAAACCTCTGGGTTTCAGACTTTGAAAATAAAATTCAGGTATTCTAACTAGAGTGGTAATTGATAATGAATTTTCCATAAAAATGAACGTGTTTTCTTCAAATGTTGTCCAATAACTTACGTAAATCTCTTTCTGTGAGTCGTTGTACCAATATATGTAAGCTTTGTGAAGAGCTTTTCAAGGCATAAGAATCTGCTTTCAGAAAATATAATAGACTTTTGACAATGTTACGCATAAAAAAACGCATAATTATTCAATGCAATTTTCATGTTCTTGCAAGTGATTAGATTACACAACATTAAAATTCATTTATAACAGGTATTTACTTCCTTTTCTTCTGATTATCATGGTGAAAGAATGGAAATTCTAGTCTATGAATTGTCTAAAATTGTAGTTATTTAATTTACAGCTTGGGAAAAATATAATACAAATTGTTTTGGGGGTTTTTTTTTTCAATATTAAGGGCATTTTTTCATCTTTTAACGGCATTTTTTAGGAATTTTAGGTCATCAAAATCCGTGCCCTATTTATTACTAAATGTAAAAACGTGAACAGAATAAAATAAAACACATAGACATAAAATTCATTGGGAACAAGGAGTGCATTTTTGTGTGAAACAATTCGTATTTTTTCATGAGCCAACGGACTGCGGGTTGAAGACTCCCTGCTATAATGGCAAGCTTGACAAACATGGCGCCAGGACTCGCTCGGGAGCGTGCTTACGGCGATAGCGGCCCTCAAAAATGTTTTAACATAACACAACGATTAAAAACGAAACTGACCGGAGTTTAATAAAGTTTTTCATTGATCCAAACGCCAAAAGTAAAGAGAAGATAATGAAGTTAAATTAAAAATAGACATGTTTAAACAAAATTAGCTAAGGATATACCAATCACTTGATATTTCTTGCTTAACTTCGATGTTGTGGATAAATGGAAGTGTTTTATTTAGCTCTACTGAAGCACTTTAAACACAAAGAAAAACGAGTACAATATAATTATAAATTTCTGCTTCTCAGAACTTTGCGAGAAGAATACCGTTTTGTCTAGCTTTATTGTACAATGTAAAGCCCTTCTTAACGGACACCTCGTTTTAATGGTCAAGTAAACATCCACTGGCGAA
>QLNU02003225.1:86689897-86705937 GCA_006491805.2 Dysdera silvatica | reverse complement strand
CGTGTTCGCCTAGTGCGCCGTTAACTCGGGTTCGACTCTCAACAATGCAAAGAACGCTTACTCAGAGATCTCATAAAGATCGCACTGCCCATTGTAGTCCAGGGGTTTGGTTCCCTAGGCCTTAAGAGGTTCGGATTCCTCGGAGAACAGGTCGTGCTCGGCGCAGTCCGCGCCCTGTTCGTGAGTCGAACCTGGGTTTACGGCACCCCAGACGAACGCACTGCCATTGCATCACCGCAAGGGTTTCGAATAGATCCAGTTTAATTTGAAGAAGTCAGAAGTTCGAAACTGAATTTGGCCGGGCACCATATAGTTCTTTTTACCCAAATCAAGATAAGTAAATTTTTAAAATAGTTTCATGAAGTTTAAAATTAAGAATACCTACTTTCGTAATTCCGTTTCTCCTACTGGGTCCAAAGGTTGTAATTTTGAGAAAACATGTAGCTAAGAAAGATTAGTTTCCGTTATTAAAAACTTGCGCCCTACCGTGGTAGATGCGTAGTGATAATCCGGGTACACTTCCAATGTTAACGTGTAGAATGCATGCATTTTTCTACCCCTCCGTAGCCCTGGGTTTGAATCCCTAGACAGCAGGGGTTCTTATTCCACGGAAAACTTTAGATCCCTGCACAGCATTCCATTAACCAACCATCCATGCGCCGTAAATAAAAACTTAAAAATTTGCGAACTGTACAAATTTAGCTGTGTAATTTATTTCGATGATTTTAACTCTAATATTCATAAATTATTTTATTTCTAAACAATTGTTTTTAGTCGATTTCCAATAAAAGAATTTGAGATATTAAAAATTAATTTTGGAAAAACTTGTACTTATAATGCAGAAAATAATCCAATTCCGATAGGTAGTGTAATTATTTTAAATATTTAAGTTCGAAGTTTTTGAGTTCATTAGTGCACATTTAAATCATAGTAAGCTTATTTATGTGTACGTTTGTCGTGTTCAGAAGTAACGTTAACCCTCTGACTACTTATCCCGCGATTTCCACGGGCAACATGAAAGTAACAATTTTTTCATCCCGCAATTTTTCCATCTCTCATCTTTGGTTACAAAAATGTGCTACATATTTTAACTCTCAAATACATGTAGATTTGAAATATGTAATAAAAAAATATGCAATTTTTGAAGCGACTTTGATAAAAAAAAAAAAAAATTGAGCAGTCTGAGGGTTGTCATCAATCGCACTACTTTTACCTCTGTCTGCAATACGTTATACAACGCACTATATATATATATAGCCTTACGGTATCAGACAAAATGCCTATGGGTTATCGTTTTAAATTATTAAAATTTCATGCCTAATTGTATATAATGGGAAGGAAAGTCTTAAAATTTAATATTTAAAAGCGGTAATTGACAGCTTTTCATTACTTTGTGTAATTTTATTAGGTTGGTGGGAAAGGCTGCTTAAATAATTGATACATTGCGAGGGAGAGAGGGGCGTGCGTATTGCTGTTGCATTTTTTGTATTACATGCACGGGAAATGGTGTCTACCGATGAAACGTTTACCCAGTATGTTCATACCTTTTGAATGAGTCACGCACATGTGTCTGGTTTCCAAAGCTCATCTATCAATTTTGTGTCCGGATCATTTACGTGATCGCTTTCAGTTGACTTGTAATTGATTCGTTTTTAACACCCGAGTTTTTATTCGCAATAATTTCGGGTAAAAATACTTTGGTTTTGTTCAGAGCCGTTTTAACGTTATGTGGGACTCAAGGTTTGATCATTTTTTGGGAAACCTTTTATTCAAACTTACTCTTAAATCTTAAAAAAAAAAAAAGTGTAAATATATAATCTCCCTCTACCAATTTAGGACTTTTAGCCCTAGCGAAGACCCTTCGTTAAGACGGCACTGTGCATGTTAACACTGACGCCATAGCACTCAGCAATGGGAAACTTGTTTAAAAAAAAAAAGGCAGTTGTGCATAAAACTATACTTGTTAAAATACATAATAAAATAAACACTGTAGCGTTTGTTTCGAAGAGATTCAAATGGCTAAAATATTGCTTACCTAGTACTTGAAATCTCCCCAACAAGAAAATTTTGGGAATTGAAATAACGGTGAAATCCAAGCCCTACTTGCTTTTAAAAAAAAAAAAAAAAAGCATCCCTACTGGGTTAGGTTAAAATATACTGCAGTTTACTTTGTAGAAATAAACATCTATTATGAAAATAATCCCTTTCCTTTGCTTGAGCCTTTTATTTGGAAAAGTCTGTCCAGTGATACCAGTAGGTTAAACCACCTGCGTGGAGCAGCACATCCTCAATTTATCCATCGTTTGATCGCTGATGACTCACGTAAGACGCTTTCTGCTGTTTTGGGCGTTTTATTTCCACCCAACGGACGATGGATCCACGGACGTGAGGGCGCGTATCAACATTTACAATGATCGCTTTCGAATTCGCACCGCTTAGTTTTTATTATTCATATTCTTTAATAGAATAAATTATGACTATCTGCACCATAATATATTGCCGTACGTCCCACCGAGGTATGACCTCGCGCCTTAAATATACAAACTAAGAATTTGCCTTTTGTATTTCAAAAAACATTTTGAACTCACGAAACAAGTCATCGATAGCATAAACGATTACCTTGTGAAATGTAAAAGCAAAAACGAAAATAAAAATCTTGAGGAAATTTTTAATATCCTGCAACAAATATTCTCAACCTTTTTCATCTTACGGCACACCAAAACTAATTACTAAAATTCCGACACACCAAAAAAATCGTATAAAATAGTTACACACACGCGTATTTCATGCGTACGGCACACCGTTTGAAAATCGCTGCCATGGATGTATGTGTACGTGTTTGTACATTTTTTTTTTTTTCACGCGCATATGGTGCGCGAAAAAAGTATAAGGACAACATATAATTGAATGGAAATATACTTTTTAATTTTATCAAAATGAATTTTTTTTGTATTTCTGTCCTATAATATCACATTTTACAATAACATCTACAAAACATAAAACAACAAATATGAAACTTACAAAAGTTGACCTCATAAAAATTATCACGAAAGAAAATATAGGAAAAAGTATGACATAAAGATTTCTCTTAATAACCAAAGAAACCCTTTATTTTCAATTACTTGAATAAGCTGGGAAGTCATCGATGCTGAAAATTCTTTTAAAGTGTCTATGGTAATGTTATTCCAAGCTTGTTCGATAGCTAATACAAGATCCTATTTACACTGATATTGTGTGCCATTTCTATAAACTTCTCAGGCTAGAAGGCCAAATAAATTTTCTACAGGATTCAGACCTTGACTCCTCGCCAGCCAATCAAGTAAATTTACTGAATTGGCTTCAAACAAGAGTTTTGCACTCTTAGAAACGCGTATGGCAGCGTTATCCTGTTGGAAAAAATAGTCACCTGGAGTCATTAGTGGGGTGCCCTGCGGTGGCGCAGTGTGGTAACGCGTTCTCCTATTGCGCGGCTAATCCGGGTTCGACTCCCAGCAGTGCAAAAAGAACGCTTACTCAGAGATCTCATAAAGATCGCACTGCTCACTGTAGTCCGGGGTTTGGTTCCCTAGGCCTTAAGAGGTTCGGATTCCTCGGAAAACAGTAGGTCCCGGCGCAGCATGACCACTGTAGTCTTTGAGCCGTAAAACCAAAAAGCAAGCAAGCATTAGTGGGGCCTCAGGTAACAAATTTTCACCTAACAGAACATATCAATCAGAGTCCATTTTGTAGTTGATAAAGACTATTGGAGTGGTTCCGTTTACTGCAAAAGCGCCCCAAATCATTACTGTGCCCGTTCTTGAACTGTTCGTGTGGAACATGGTAAGTCCAAATTTCTTCTAACTTCATTTGCAGTTTCTTTTTTCTCGCAAGCTCTTCTTACAACCATTCTTTTTCGTCGATGCGTTAGAATTTCTGGTCTTCCTGTTAGTTTATTCATTCCATACATTTCAAATTCTTTTAGAAAATTATAAACTACACTTTTAGATCTGTTTAAATGTTTTCGAAATTTCATGGCCACTCGATCTAGATTCTTTTAAAGCAAGAATTTTCCCTTTTTCAAGGTCAGAAAGGTGAGTTCTTTTGGCATCGTACAAAATTCGTGCAGAAATGAGGCAAGTGTGAATTTCGTTTAGAAACCCAGTCTTTATATTTGAAATGGTCTTTTTATGCTTTCAAATATGCAAACTTTACTATAATTTTAGATGAAAAATCAACTGTCCTTATACTTTTTCCCAAGATCATATGGGTTTAAAATTCACAAAATAAATTTATACCTATCTATTTTTGGAAAATTTAACTAATTTACATGAAAAATAACTTAATTTTATCATGTTTTTCCCTAAGAAATTTGCATACGTTTCCGTCTAAAAGATTTCTAGATTTGGCGGGTTTTCGCTTGTCCTTATACTTTTTTCGCGCACTGTAGTATTAGAATTCTGGACTGAATACATACAATAAGAAATTTGCTTTTACCTTGTGTTACTCCTTCCTATATTAAGCATTTTGATTTCACCCACCTTATTTTTCTGTATGGAGGCTGAACATCTCCATGCCGCAGTGCACGTGCTTCATAATTTTGATTGACAGCACAGCTGATGAGTTTTTGCTATACTACATAAAGTCTAAGGTCTAATCGTCCATCATAAAGAAAATAGAAATCTCCCTGTAATTACCTTTTTTTGTACATAATGCAAATTACTAATTGTAAAATATGAAATACATAGTTGTTAAATTACTCATAAAGAAAAAAATGGTTTGATAAAATACATGGTTGTTACGTACAAAGAAATCGTTAATTTCAAAATAACCAGGGATTAAAACCGAATATATTTATAAAGTTTATAAGTAACTTTTTTCTATTGCCGCAATTCCTTCTGCGAACGTATTTGTATTTTAAATAGACGAGTTACCACCATGGATTTATACACACCCTCAACACCCCTCTATATTTTTTGATACACAATCTTAATGAAATCTAAACACACAATGCGTCTAATGAAAATTACTTAATATAAGCTAATCCACACCCCCTAAAAATCTTGAACATCCCCAGTTTATGGATCCTGTTAAATAAACCTAGTTACCACTACATTGTAGAGCTACCATGCGGGTAATCGCGGTAAAAATTCAACCACCCCGAGATCTGTAAAACGAAGGTTACGTTATATTGCTTTCTAATCTACATATAAATGCTCACGAAACAACGTTGTTATATTCATAGCTCTGCATTCGCCCAGTCACTTTTACTGCCATTGAATCTGTCTTTTTAAACGCAGCCTATTGCAATTCGGCAGCCGTGTTAGTCACTCTACGAGCAATCTTGCAACCTCAAAATTTCTAAAAAATTAGGCTGCACTTATAGCGCCCAGTCCAATTTATCTGCACGTAGTGTTGTAATTTTGCTTTCAGCTGGGAAGGAGAGGGCGTTGGAGTTTTTTTGTAGAGAAGGCTAAGCCTTTCTTAGGGAGAGTTGATGTATTCCGTAAGCACCTTTGTGGGGAGGGGTTGCCGTTGGTCTTATTTTCCTATGTTAGCCAATGTTAAATTTTGCTTTCTGAGGTGGGGGTATAAAATGGCCAAAATATTGCTTACGTAATACTTGAAGGCTCCCATAGCCACCCTCCTTCTCTACATTTTCTAGAAGTGTCAGTGGCACATTCAGCATTTCGTTGCTTAGGTATTAAAATTTTGCATATCAGCACGTTCAAATACCGCGGCTTTTAAACGACGTCACGCTTGTCTGACAAATATTGCAGGATAAAAGAAATCTAGACTCGTGATCACATGCGTATGGGCAGCTCAGAATTTGCATTGACGCCATTTTGCGTCATAAAGTTTCAGTTCTGCCCCTACCTTAACCGGATAATGTTTATTAGCTTATAAAAAGACTTCTTACGAAAATTTTGACGTTTAGTTTTTCTTACGTCTATCGTTTGATTTCATAAAGCACGCTTTGCTAAGTCTATGTAATAAAAAAATTGAAAGTGCTTTATTCTGGAATATTGCAACTAGAATTGGCACTTAGAGTGTATTTTTTAAAACAAATTACAAGCAACATTAAAAATACAAGCTAATATACCCGAAACACGATCGATCTGTTACTGCGTCAAAATTCTGAAGTATCCTTGCTAATCCCATAGAAATAACGTTATTTTTCCCGGGTTCTACGAAGCCCGAATATAACGCCTTTGTCCTTTAAACATTTTCCCTTTTTTTTTTTCTCTGTTTACTCTTCGCACGATCGCTCTCGCCCTTCTGCTTTTGAATGGTAATGAACTCGCTCCCTTTAACGACAAAGTGCTTGCGGTGAACAGTTTTCATTCCATCCTAACTTTATGCATGCACAATTGTTCTTAACATTTAAAATAACTATGAAACCGAAAGCTTTTGTGTTGCTAGATATTTTAGGGATGCGAGATGTTTCAGTGTCAACAATTTGAAACGCTCTCAAATGTTCCTTAATTGTTACTACCTCAGGTGTTAAGCTTTCTAAGCTTGTTTGGAATATCAGTGCGTTTGGTTATCTCTAAAGACATTGTGCTCGGAAGATCACATACAGCTGTCAGTCCTATGGGAGAGCAAGTATTACGTAAGAACCTTTGGGGGGGGGACTTGCACGTGTGGACAAACCATGTTTTATAGTTCTAATTTTAGTAGCATTGATAAATAGTCGTTGATTTATTAATTTTTTTTTAATTTCTTTCACTTCTGAGTTCACTTGATTGAATTTCGATTACTAGCACATTAAATGCGTATAAACGTATTATAGTATAGAGCTCACTTTAAGCCGTTAGTTCCGTTCCGAGATAAGCCGTCGTTCAGCCGTGGGAAATGAAAATGCAGTCAGTGTTTATTCTTGTATATTATTTACGCTTACATGCATTCATTATTTGTAAAAAATATTCATGATTAATCACGATTTGCTGTCCGTTCACGAAAAGAAGTCCGATGGAACAGTTAGAAATAACGGGAGGTGACGTTACAAACGGACAAGATGCTTACAACAGAGTAGGACTCCAATTCAAGAACTTGTTTTGGCGATCGCCAAAACCGGGTGAATTTGGAGTCCTACGTTGTTGTAAGCGATCCCTATCAATTTGTGACGTCACTTCCCGATCATTTCTAACTGTATCACTGGAACTCTTTTCGTGAATAAGCAATGCTCTGTGTGCGTAATATATAGAAATGTGTAAAATATTTAAAAGGTAGAAATGATGTAAATCTTTGATATGGTGTTAACCAAATCGTGTTTTCAAATCGTTACATGGCTCTGTCTTCCAAGGAAGTTTGCACAGTGAACAAAGGACACGTCTTTGTCTACCGTATGGAAAATTCCGTTAAAATTCCGAGTGAATCATCAACATCGAGTTCTCAAAACTATTGGGGGAGGGGGCAAGCGCGCATTTTATGTTCGGTTATACATTGCAGTATATGTAAAATCTATTTCAGACTATTGAGTGAGTGGGGGGAGGCTTGGGCCTCACGGGCTCATATAGCTCCACGCCTATGGTTTGAATCCTACTGATACAGAACGTCGATCGTTTTTCTTTCTACCCGTATCCCCAACTTTGATTCCATAGACGACAGGTCAAGATATTACCCTTCTCAGGGTTAACACGGTTGCCAAATAATGGTAAACATATAAAACCTCCTGGGCGAGGTTTTTTTTGAGGTGGGGGGGAGATTTATTATACGTAATAAACGTCCACGTTTTTTAACTCACACTAGAGCTTTTGATATAGGAGAAAGAGGCATCGTCCCCGACTTAGAGTTGAACTTTTCCGTTGAACCCGGAGCTCCATAACCGCTAGGCTATCCAGAACGGGACGAAGCGAGGCCTCCCCGTATACAAGGTTGTCCTTATAAGAGCTCAGCGGAGAGACCCTCGTTCGGCTCTGTCTGTTACAATGCCTCTTTTCCTCCTATAATAAATGTCTCTAGTTTGAACTAAAAACGTGGGTGTCGGAATTATTAGGTATAGTATCCCTCGTTATATCGCGCATCAATATACAGTGAATGCCATAAGTATTCGTACACCTGCAGTGTGTTCTATTTAAGAAACTGCTGTATAATAATTATTAGATGTAGAGATATGGGACAAATGTCACCACAATTAATATAAATTTTTGTATTTACTTCATAAAAAAAGTAAAAAAAAAAATATACGTGCACTGCAAATAACAATAAAAAATGAACAAACTTACACATAGCTCATGTGTCAAAAATATTCGTACACTAATTGTTTTTTGGTCAGAAAATTCATTAATAAAATAATAATTCATTCTTAATATTTCGTTGGGTTCCCTTTGGCTTTAATCACAGCTTTCATGCGTTTTGGCAACGAATCCACTAAGTTTTTGGTGACATCCGTTGAAATGGATGCCCATTCCTCGAGAAGCGCAATTTTCAAATCATTTTTATTTGATATGCGTCGTTTTCTCATCCGCGAGTCCAGAATGCTCCATAAATGTTCTATAGCGTTAATGTCAGGTGATTGTGGAGGGGTATTTAGCTGTTTGGGAGTATTGTAAAGGAGCCACAGCTTTGTATTATACGCAGTATGTTTCGGGTCGTTATCTTGCTGAAAGATAAAGTTATTTTGAAGACCCGTTTGAGCAGGACTAGGACCCAAATTTTCCTTCAGAATGTTAATATACATTCTGTGGTCCATGATTCCGTCGATAATGTGCAATTTTCCCACTCCCTCTGCACTCATACAGCCCCAAACTTGCACACTTCCACCTCCGTGTTTGACTGTTGGACACAGGTTCGTCGGTTGAAGCTCGGTGTTATTTTTACGCCATACCATTTGCCTGCTAGCTGATCCAAATATATTAAATTTGCTCTCGTCAGAGAATATAACTCTATTCCAAAAGTCAGGACCTTTATCAACATGTTTTTTTGCGAATTGCAAAAGCTTCTTTCTGTTTACCTTTGACACGAAAAACTTTTTACGAGCTACACGTCCATTGTACCCTGCATTTTTGAAAATGCGGCGCACCATGCTTTCTGACAGTGACACACCTTGATTCAGCAGCTCTTTTCTTATCTTTGGAGCACTTAATTTTGGATTTTTCTTAATTAATCTAACAATTAAACGTTTGTGCTTTTCAGTCAGTTTTTGTGGACGTCCGCTTCCCGGCATATTTTGAATCGTATTTCTTTGACAATGCCGGTCAGTTATGGACTGGACTGTAGAACGAGGTCTGCCGACGAGCTATGCAATCTCTCGTAAAGATTTATACTGGTTAAGGAGCCTCATTATGGGCTTTTGTTCCGCTACACTTGTTTCTTTATTTCTACGATTCATTTTTGCATACTTTCTGCAGAAATGATAGTAAACGGGTTTATTGTTCATTGGCTTTTAAATGAAATCGGTGCATTTCCCGCAGATTGCTTCGGGTGCACAAACAACATTGCAGTTCTATCATTTTAGGACAGACTTTTGCATGTACGAATGCTTTTGACACGTGAACTGTGAATAATTTTGATGCTAATTTATTGTAATTTGCAGTATTATATACATAGTTTTAAGTTTTTTAGTTGAAAATAAATTATATTTTCATGGCAATCATGATGGCGTTTGTCCTGTCTACGTACATCTAATAGTTATTATACAGCAGCTTCTTAAATAGAACACACTGCAGGTGTACGAATACTTATGGCATTCACTGTATTGCGCATTCGGATATATCGCGCTTTTGCGGTGTCTCCCGAGAAGCGCAATGTAACAAGGGGCTACTGTATAATCTTGGTGTCCTTGTGCTATACAACAAACATCAAAAGATTTGAAGAATCTTTGCTCTTGAATAGTTAGAATTTTATGGCTTTGACCTTCGACCCTCTTTCTTATCACTTGAAAAATGCAGTGATAGGAACACATTCCTTTCTCTCGATTTCCGTTGAATCTCTGTGCGTAAAGATAATTCTCCATTAAAAAACATTCCCCTTTTACTGTCAATAGTATAGGTGTTCCTTGCACCCCGCTTTCAAAATGGCGGGCTGGGAAATGTCCCTAACCTCCAAAATGGTGGCCGTCTCTCCCCCTCCCCAGAGTACAAACATGTTTTTTCGATCTTTATTTTTTCGAATTCAACATTATAGACCAGGGAATCAAACAGCGGATCTGTAGAAAAAGCACTGGGTATCACTCGCAGTCAAACCTTGATTGAAACTTTCCCGCCTGGTTGATAAACACCGCCGTACGGTTAATTTTTAAAGTCTGGCTTTTATTGGAAACCGATCTCTTTGGAGAGCGGCCGCGGAATAAGATGGAACATTAAATCCATGATTTTGATTTGGAAACATCTGCGGAAAACTTCGGTCGCTTTCAAGAGTGCCGGAAACTGTTTTATTGTATTTATAGTGCTTAATTTATAGATAGGCTGAAAAAAGAAACTCGAATGTTAGGTTAATATGTAACATTGTCAGGTTATACGGCCACAGCGACGTTAAAAATAATGGTGCTTGCGTGTGGAAATCTATAGTCTACGTAAGGAAATAATTTATCCCCAGGCACGGGGCGGGGCACTCCTTTACCAGTTGTTACGACCGGAAAATGACTACGAAATAAAGCCACAAATGCGCAGTGAGATAAGAAAGATGCACGCTTTTTGACTGCTAAGGCCATTTACTACAAGACTTTTTGTTTAGAAAAAAACTTGCAAATTTATTTGCTTGAATTTGAGGCCGATTTGAAATTCTTTTGAAACAGCATTATTGCTATTTTTGCTCCAATTTAAAATTTTACTATAAAGCTTTTTTTTTCCCATCACTTCGTCTTTCAAAGGCTAATAGCCTGTAGAGGGAGGGAGGGAGTGAGGTATAGTTTGAGTTTGTGACTTCATGTTCAATTCCATATCGAAAAAAAATATTTTCTCCTCATTCTATAAATCTAATTGTCACTTTCTTTACTGCGCCAGTGCTTTTGGGGATGACTGCTTAAATCCGTTTAGGCCCTGCGGTAACACAGTGTGGTAACGCGTTCGCCTAGTACGCCGTTAATCCGGGTTCTACCATGTTTGGCGCAGTATAGCCCAGATGCTCTTGCGCCATAAAAAATCCAAACAAACAATCCGGGTTCGATTCCCAACAGTTCAAAAAACGCTTACTCAGAGCTCTTATAAAAAGATCGCACTGCTCACTGTAGTCCGGGGTTTGGTTCCCTAGGCCTTAAGAGATTCGGATTCCTCGGAAAACAGTAGGTCCCGGCGCCATTGGCGTACGCAGGGGGGTGTTGATGGGGGTTGTAACCCCCATTGCAATGAAATTTTGTATATTTAACATAGGAATATGAGTTGTAGCTCTGTAATCCCCTTCTATTGATCCTGTAACCCCCTTACGAACTTCCTGCGTACGCCTATGCCTGGCGCAGCATGACCATTGTAGTCTTTGAGCCGTAAAACCACGAACTAAATCCGTTGATGTACAAAATACTTGTAAAAAAATTTTTTGCAAGATTTTTATTACAAAAATTATTTCAATAAATTATAATAAAAAGCTAAATTATACCTTAAGTGGTTTTTTTTAACTAAGCTGAGTATTTTAAGATCATAATTTTATGGTGTAATGGACTCCATCCTATTCCTCTTCTTTTTTGTTAAAAATAAGATTTGATCATGGGCGCCCGTATGAGTACTTTGCGGGGTGCTGCTGAGAAAAATTATTACCTCCTTCTCAAAGCTGTCAAGAATTTTAGTGAATGTACAAGATTCCAAAATGCAACAAAAATAATTGATACTGCTTGACAATTAGTAATGAGCTAAAAAGTACCTTATTTTAAAATGTGACTGTAAAACTTTTGAAAGTAAATGCATAGGGGGTTCGGGCAAATCAAATTTTAAACGACTAGGGGGGGCCGAACTCCACTGTCCCCTTGGATTTGATCAAACACTTTACTACTTGTGGGAGTTCTTGGCTTTTAGCATCTTGTTTACGAAAATTACACTTGAATTCATTGTTTTTCATTTGCGTTTGATGATGGCGAATCCAATGTCAGTACACGATGGTGTCATTTATTCGTAGTCAAACCATGTTCTCAAATTTTATGTCGTTATTAAGGGGGGAGGGGGGGATTACTGCGGTGATCATACTACTTTTCACAATTTGTATTAAATATTCACCATAATCAAAGAAAACTGGAAATCATCTCATGGCTGGCTACCAATGGTAAGTGTATTTATGCCTGCCAAAAGATACTCAGAACTTGTGAATAACCGCAATAACTACTTTCTGTTCAAAAGTAAGTGTATTAACATACGGATTGAAAGCAGTCTTTGTTCAAGAGTTATCAGATAATTTAAAGGAAAAAGTTAACAATCTTCTTGGCGAAGTGTGTTAAATAAATTAGAAAATTCCATCTTATCTTCAGCTATCTTATTAAATTCCGGTCTATATTTGGACATGGCTCTTCTGCATATCGTGATATTTTTGATGAGGCGTCACCAAGATTGCATAATGACGTCGACCGGAGACGTGACTCATTGCAGACAGTGGGTCAGTGTTAGTTTAAAAAATTCTTTGTGGATGTTACTTTCTGTTTCTCACTGGTATGCAACCAGGAAGTTTTTGACATCCGATCTTACAACTACATTACACTTCTATAGTTTACAACCGCGAAATCGAAAGGAAGGAAGGAACGAACGATCGGTAGACGTTTAGTGAAATATTTACATAACAGTAGTCCGTAAAATTTTGACTGGTCTGAATGTCAAAAGAAAAAAGAAAGCAAAAATAGAAAGAGAAGTATAGAAAGTAAAATGGAAATGCGAAACGTAAAGGCGGTTGGTTGCACACGTATCATGAGGGTGGGGGGGGCTCAAGGCCCCCTATATGTATAATAATATAGCTGAGAGCTTGGGGTGATATTATTGTGGAAAATTTAAGATCTTCATAACCACTTCTAGTCGCTAGAAATCTTAGTTGCCGTCGGTTTCTCGTACGGTGAAACCACCGTCTCCCTTTTTTTTTTTCAATAATTAATGGAAATGGTGAAACCATTGAAAGCAGCTCTAAATAAGTTTCGTCCATACGTAAATAGTTTTTATCCATATGTAAATGGTTCCAATGTTCAGGGAATGAGCCAGTTCAGGGTCAGTAGCACCACCTCCTTAGTAGCCTATTGAAATATATGCGATATTTTTAAACCAGTAACTACAGTGAAAAGCGGTTATAACAACCTCCAAGGAACCATGCAAATTCGGTAAAAACAATACAACCGCCCGGCAGAAATATTTATTTTCTTTCGAACGTTTCACCATCTAATCACGCCATACCATCGGCGTTGGTATCACTACGCCAATAAACGTTGATTGATTGACATTGTTTGAATTAGAATTTTATTTGTAAAATATGATTTTCTAAAATTTTGCCTTAGCGCCGCTAACCCTCGACTACACCCCTGAATACGTATAGTATTATATTTAGCTTATTATAAATTTTGCTTGTGTGTACAACAAAGCTTTAATATTAAAGACTACGCAAAATGAGTTTGTATTGTGCTTTTTATATTGCAAAATTTCAGAAGTGTTCGATAAAAATTGAAAACAACGCTTAAACATCGTCAATCTTACAAGCGATAAAATATTGCTTCTGTTTTTTGTAAAACAATGGTTTGACATTGTTCCCGTTACAAAATCAGACGAAATAAAACTTGTTTCAAATTCTACCTTCGTTTTGTCACGGTCCTCGTCCTCAACACGATTTCCTTTTCTAATCTTCTGAATTTGATATTTTAGGACCGCCCACGCGGTCTCGAAATTGGTGATGACGTTACCTTTTTAATAAACAGACCGCGTCTCCTTTCAAAACACAACTGAGCGTAGATCCCCGTTGGTGGAACAAATTTTGGGAGGCGGTAGTGTTTAATAGTAGTAACCCATTTAGGTTCCTGTGAAGAAGTGCTTAAACCACCCAATTTAATGGGCTTATGGTCGAATTTAGGCAATTTTCCCCACTGGCCTTAGTACCCTTCTCAATTCTCCCCACCTCTCCAAATTCCATTCCTACTTGCCTTAGGGAAGAAAAATCCCCCTGACCAATCCTGAAGGGGGGGGGGGATTCAACTGGACTTCGGTTGTGGAGAAAATGGCTTTACACGTATGGAAGGGAAGTATTCAGAACTCAAGTTACGGAAATTTTTGACTTGTAGGTTTGGTCAAAAGATCTCGTTTTCTTTGACTTTTAATGATAATTTCAAATTGCTTCACAATTTCAAGTTTCCAGACGCTTTGAAAACTTTTCAACGTATTTGCAAACCAGTGGTTCTCAATTATAGTAACCCAGACTTACCTAAATTCGCCGTTACGTAAGAAATCTCGAAAATTAAAACTACTAGTGGTAAACGTAACTAGTCACAGAAAATGTAACGAATAGTCATAGGCGTAGAGTTATATCGGCCTGTGGGACTCGAGCCCCCCCCCTACTCCCAATAATCCCAATTGCATTTCACATGCACTGTAATGTATAAACCTACATAAAATGTGCTTTCCCCCCCCCCCCGTAATAATTTTGATAATTCTACATTGATGCGAATGGTAACATGAATTGATGCATTAACAGGCAGTGAGTTCTGGACCAGTGCCCAACGACATTCAAACTGAAACCTACCAATTAGAAATAAGGACTCCATAAATAAACCTTCCTTTCCCTGACGTGACCCATACTACTTATATTTAAACCTTATATTGTAATCATGATTTAATAAGTTTTGTCTTTTAGAAATTCTACGTAATTCTTTAATACCTAACTTTGCCTGCACTTTTGTAATGCTACTGTTTTTATTTAGTGCAAACATTCATTCAATCTGTTCATTACTCTTCACCAATCCGATTAACTACTTAACTAATATGATTATTTTTGTTATGGAAATATAGCAATTATAATTAAGTTTTTAATAGCTTTTGTCCTGTAGAAACTGTATAATTTATGTAATACCTGACTGTGTATGTCCTTTTATGTTTTTGTTAATACACTATATGCCCAAAAGTATCCAGACACTTTGGATTTTTTAATTTTTTTTCGAATTTCTAAAAAACTACTCAGCCAATTGTTCTCTAACTTTGGAGATATATAGAACATGCTTGAACGCCCACTTTTCAAGGAAATTTCAGTGACTTGTGCATTTAGGGGACCACCCACATATTGACAACGTGAAAAAATATATTTGATTACCCTCTATCATAAAAATTTGGAAATTATTTGTAACTTTCAGAAAATATTTAACCAGCTATGCTTAATGCCTGTGCATTTTCTTAAAACAAACATATATATCCAAGAAGATAGAAACGTTCCTTTAAGAAAACCCAAATTTTGTCATGTTTTTTGCTTATAATGTACACAAATTTCACGAAACTTACAGAATATTTGTCAACCTACAAGAAAAATATCATACTTAAATTAGAAATTAATATATTGAATACACGATGAGATATGAGCATTTGAAGAAAATAATATTTCACTGCGCATGCGCGAAAGATATGAATAATTTTGTGGACAATAATATAGGGAAACTTAAAAATACCAGTGGGGTATCTTGAAAATTCAGAACGCTATCGACGATATAGTGAGCCGTATTTCTCTAATTCTCTAAAACTAACTAGATGATAAGGGTTTTTTCCACAAATTGTCATATTCCAAATTACCAAACACCCCTGTTCTGAAAATGAAATATTCCAGATTTATGCAAATAAGGATCAAAAGTATCCGGACACCCCTCTACGTGGTGGATTCTGTTAGTGACGTCAAATTTCTAGCTCTCAGACAAGTATAAAAGAAGTCTGACGAGTTAACAATTATAATTTCAAAACTAGAAAAGTAAAATGGGAGGAAAGGGTGAGCTAAATGATTTTGAACGTGGTGAAGTCATTGGTTGTCACTGCTGTGGAAAATCTGCTCGTGAGATTTCTGTGATGTTACGTAATGGCGGACACAGACTTCCATTTTGTGGGGGAGGGGTCATGGGCAAAATTTGAAATTGTCTATGAATAACACCCTTCATTTATCATGCAAGTTGGAATTTTTTACAGTGAAAAAATATATTT
>QLNU02003225.1:86661120-86689797 GCA_006491805.2 Dysdera silvatica | reverse complement strand
AATCCCACAGAACACCTATGGAATGCATTAGAACGTCGACTACGAGCTAGGCCAAAATGGCCCACATTGGCGCAAGAGCTGACTAATATTCTTTTGCAAGAATGGCATGCAATTCCCACTGAAAAATTCCAGAAACTAGTAGATAGCCTCCCAGATAGAGTGGCAGTCATCACTGCAACAAAAGGTGGCCCCACTTCATACTAATTTTTGACTTCTTGTTGGTTTGTTGTATTTTTATGGCGCAAGGACAACAATGGTCATTCTGCACCAAGCAAGGTTTATGACTTCTGTAAAGGAGAAGCAAAACAATCAGGTGTGCGGATACCTTTGATCCTTATTTACATAAATCTGGAATATTTCATTTTCAGAACAGGGGTGTTTGGAATTTGGAATATGACAATTTATGGAAAAAACCCTTATCATCTAGCTACTTTCAGAGAATTAGAGAAATACGGCTCACTATATCATCGATAACTTTCTGAATTTTCAAGATATCCCACTGGTATTTTTTTTAAGTTGCCCTATACTATTGACTACAAAATTATGAAAGAAAGTTATCTTTCGCGCATGCGCAGTAAATAATTATTTTCTTCAAATGCTCATATCTCATCGTGTATTCAATATATTAATTTCTAATTTAAGTATAATATTTTTTTTGTACGTTGACAAATGTTCTGTAAGTTTCGTGAAATCTGACTGAAAATTGTGGATATTATAAGCAAAAAATATGTGACAAAATTTGGGTTTTCTCAAAGAAACGTTTCTATCTTCATGAATATACATGTTTATTTTACAAAAATGCACACAGGCATTAAGCATAGCTGGTTAAATATTTTCTGAAAGTTACAAATAATTTCCAGCTTTTTATGATACAGGGTGATCAAATATATTTTTTCACTTTGTCAATATGTGGGTGGTCCCCTAAATGCACAAGTCACCGAAACTTTATTGGAAAGTGTGCATTCAAGCACCTTCTATATATCTTCAAAGTCAAAGAATAATTGGCAGAGTAGTTTTTAGAAATTCGAAAAAAATTAAAAAATCCATAGTGTCTAGATAGTTTTGGGCATATAATGTAGAATTACCATCTGGTTTGGAGGATTCGTGCTTTGTGGGGTATTGCTGCATCCATTGCTTCAATTGCTCCCATTTTGGATTTTGAAAACACAATAGGTCCCTGCATAGGCATAGCCAGGGGGAGGTTTTAGGGGTTGTAACCCCCCCCATCACAATGAAATGTTGCATATTTAGCATAGGAATTTGAGTTGTAGCTCTGTAACCCCTCCCATTAAGCCTATGACCCCCCCCTATGAACTTCCTACCTATGCCACTGATGGCACTTTTTTGGGGGGCAGGGGTTTTGTTAGGTTATATAGGTATTAAAACATGCCCAATCGTAGATTCTTTCAAAATCTTTGCTTAGCTTCCTTTTTGATGTGTACATGCGTATATATGTATCATATATGCTCCGTGGGTATGCTGCATGGGTAAGCTTACGTCTACTGGAAAAACAGTACCACTTTCAGCAGTCAAATTTTGCAAATTTACTTAATGCATACATAATGATATTCATGATTGCCGAGTTTAGTATGCAATATTTCTTTGCATGCATGGATGTTCTGATAAATGATTAAAGATTTGATCTGTTAAGGTATTATTAACAATTTTCATATGAAAATTGTTTGATCTTAATATTGCAAAAGCATTAGAGCAGAAACAGCTTCTTTACCAGACCGGCAACATGACAAAAACACTTTGATAATGATTCCGAACACAGCAAGAGGAGGAAACTTATTAAAAAAAAAAAAGAGCTGTAAATAGGCTGGTAAATAAAACTTGCACAAGGGTTGACAGCAGTTTCCGATGGGGGAAGGACAATCTTTAAGAATAAAGGTTGCCAGCTACATATTTATTGTTCATGAAAACTTATTTTGCATATATATAGTTTAAATTCTATAATCCTGTCCAACAATTATCTATCCACTGCTGGATGAAGGTCTCTCCAAATGCTTTCCACACAAGTCTATCCTGAGCAATTCGCTTCCATGTCACCCCAACCTGTTTTCTTATTTCATCCACCCATCTAGTTTGAGGACATTTTCTGAGTCTTCGGTGGTCTCTTGGAATCCAGTTGAGAATTTCAGTTGTCCATCGTTGATTAGTTCTTGCAATATGCCCTGCCCATCGCCATTTCAGTCTTTTTACTTTAACAATCATATCCTCTACTGTTTGCTCTCTCACCCAAGTGTTTCTTTTTCGATCTCTCCTAGTTATTCCAAGCATGCACCTCTCCATGCTCCTTTGGGTTGTCTGTAACTATCGTATTGCTGCAATTGTTAGACTCCATGTCTAATCCATAATAGGACTGGCAATACACACTGGTTGAAGACCTTTCTTTTTAGACACAAAGGCAATTTTCCCTTCAGGATAAAACTGTTTCTTCCGAATGCACTCCAGCCAAGTTTAATACGTCTGTTGAGTTCTTTCATAATATTGCCATCCATTGAAATCAGCTGGCCAAGGTAAATATATGAATCAGCAATTTCTAGCTCAATGTTGTCAACTTGTATTTTTGTTTCCTCTACAAAATTATTGAACATGATCTTAGTTTTTTGTAGGTTCATCTTCAGTTCAGCTTCAAACTGAAAGCACCTGTACTATATCTTGGAGTTCTGATATGTCCGTTGAAAAAATGGCAATGTCATCAGCAAACCTCAAATAACTTACATTCACCATCTATTTTTATTTATTATTCCAGTTTATCAGCTGAAAAATCATCTGTAAAGCTGAAGTAAAAAGTTTTGGAGAAATGGTATCTCCCTGCCTCACACCTTTACCAATTTTGATAGTTTTGGTATCTTTATGTAACCGAAATTTTGCACTTGCATTTTTATACACACATTTCACCATGTCAATATATGCATCTTCCATGTCTGTAGACTTGATGACTGCTGACGTTTTAATAGTCATATGTTCTTTCAATTAGTTCTCTTAGTGTTTCATCTAGAAAAAAATTAAGGCGCATGGCCTGACAAAAGGCTTTTTTTTTTTTCCCCTAAATATGCAGATACTCACTCATGATGAATACCTGCGGTTACGTCAGATTTGCTGCTACTAACTGCTTTAAACATCATCTTAATTGTTTAGTTCCTATTGCTGATTAATTTAAATTTTTTGGTCTTCGTTTGCAGGTCAGCATTTTTCTTTTTCCGATTTAATCGTATTTGAAAGGCGAGGAAAAGTGCACGTGATTGCAATCTAACGGCAGTGTTGCCAGATGGCAAGATTAAAAAATCCCAACTTCATACAAAATAACAAATTAATATAACTATAATTTAGTTAAACATTATCCTATACTATATGACAAGTAAGAGTAATAAAATAGGGATGTAAAACATGCTTAATTTAGTGCTTAAAGACAAACAAATTGATTTTAACAAAAATTTGACCTCAAAAATAGGTGGAACCGCTAACGTTTATCGCAGTAGTCCGTGGTTGAAAGTCTGCAAACCTGGCAACAGTGCTTTGTTTACAAATATTCGTCAGCATTTTCATTTTGCCAAAACCATCAGTGTTATTACGAAAATGAAATGCTGGAGTACAAAATTTTTATAAATCAACAAATTCCTTCACATGTTTTGGATTCTAATGTGGGAAACAAACGTTTGGGCACAAGGGCAGACAAGTTGAGGGGCAGAGCGTTAATGGGTTCGGTAGGGTGTTGTGCCCTATTTCATTTTAGATAAAACACTGTCTTAATACTTGAATATGGTCCACTGTACTGAATCCACTTCGAAATCCAGCTTGTTCTCTTGGTTGAGCTGCATCTAATTTTTTCTGCAGGCGATGTGTTAGCACTTTTGTGAAGATTTTATAAATAGCAGGTAACAAGCTAATTGGTCGGTAATTTTTCAAATCCTCTTTATCACCTTTTTTTTATGCAAAAGAATTACTGTTGCAGAATCCCATTGGTTTGATATGTTACCGCTGTTAAGACATTTGGTAAAGAATTTTGCAAGTATGTCTTCTACATATTCTCCAGCTTCTTTTAGGATATCTAATGTAATACCATCATCACCAGGGGCTCTTCCTTCATATTTTTTTATTGTAAATAATAAATATATAAAAATAGTATTTATTGATATACTATTTATATACCCAGAAAGTTCCTTATTAGAGATTTTAGATGTCTCTTAAAGACTCCCTTTGTGTGACCATGTGTTAACTGCTTAAATAACAAGTTCACTTAAATAATGTGCTGATATTTAAGAAATGCTTTTCTTTCTTTGTAGATCCAATCAAAATATGATGCTGAATTAGCAAGTCAAGTTCTGTTTTGGATGAAAGAAGTGAGTAACATGGACTTGGACACAAGTGGTGATAGAGAAACATTTTACAAGCAACTTAAAGACGGCCAAATATTGTGCAGGTAAAAATTATAAAGCAAACGTGTGAATCCTCACTTATATTTAAAAGGTGTTAATGCAAATTATACTCGCATGTAATGCATTAAATTTGTTTAAAGTATCTCTAAACAAATTATATTCACATTCAAAGTAATTCAATGTTGCATAAATAATACTGTTTACGTTAGAAAATACCTCACCTTTTCAACCATCATTGAATAATTATAGTTCTGCAAAATTATACCAATGTAGGAAATATGGCCTTAAAATTTTGCATTCTTTTTAATATATCTTCTTGAATTTTGACATAAATTTTGTTTTAGAAATTTTGCACATATTTATGAAATTTAAAATCTTCAGTTTTAACCAAGTTTCAAGTTTAACATTATTTAAACACTGGTTGCTGACTTTTCAAGTTTTGGAAAAAAAAAATTTCCACGTTCTTCAGTTTTCTGTTTATCTAACACTTGTTTCATTCGTTTTATGACATTCTTGAGTATTTTATTCTATAATGTGATTACAGGTAGCCCCCAATGTTTGTGCCGATTCAGAGTGACATTGACTGTAAAATCAAGATGTTAAAAAATAAAACATTATTTATAAGGTAACTGTTGACACTTGGAAGGGTAATACTAACTTTTTGAAATAGATCGTAATTCTAACTCTAGCTACCAAAAACACGAGTGTCAGAATTAAATTTCCATAATTCTTCACTAAAAAAAAAATAGTTTTTGTAATTCTCCACTGTAAAGATAGAAAGGGGAAGAAAACACCAGTGTTTTTAATTTAGCAAACATAGCTATGAAATTATAATACATCAGTGGTTGAAATGCTAAGAAATTGATTCACTTGGAGGTTACTGGGTTGAAACCAGTTTGAGACTTCATTTTCTTTCTGACTCTTGGCATACTCCTGCTTTTTGTGGTAATTGTGCTAACGCCACGAAGAATAATGTCTGACTTCATAATATACCGGTCTAAGATCAACCTGAAAGCATATTACAACCAAAGTTTATTTCTAACACACAGTCAAAACTGTTTATAATGAGCATTAAGAAACCAGCACTTTTGCTCCTTATATCCCGGCTCTCGTTAAGTTTCCTTTTTAAAAAAAATTGAGCATAAAAATGAAAATAAATACCATTTACATATTTTGTCATATTTTCCTCTAAACGAGTACCTTTTAAACATCTATTTGTTAATTTTTGAATAAAAATAATTTTAACAGAAAAAGGCAGTTAAAATAATATCTTGAGATTGTTTGAGATTATGTGAAATTGTGAGTATTTAAAAAAAAATCATTGCAAAAAAAATACGATATTATACAGTTTATGTATATAATTTTTTCCTAAGTAATTTTTTTATTTAAAAATTTGAGAGAATGCACACCTTCAGTTTCAAAGACGATTGTATCTATACAAATTATCACTGGTTTTTTTTCCCTGCCTCCAACTTTTTCTTTTAAGTTTGATGTAGCCTACTTAAAAAATTGTACAAAATTTTTATACATCTGCTCATTAAAATGTCATTTATATAGTAAACTATGTCTATGATTATATTTTTTCATTGGTCCTGACAGATACAGAGTGCACAAAGCTAAATGTTGCCTATAACGAAAGCAACATAGTTTTTAAAGTTATTGTAGCTCTTCAGCACATATAATATACATTACATGTTAAATTGCAATTTATTTTAAATTATTGGGGGGAGGAGGGGGGGGGCTAGAAGACCGGTATAACTTTATGCCTATGATAAACTAATACCGTTATCTATTCCCAGTCCTCAGAATGCTGTTATATAAACAGATTTCGCTGTCTATTGAAATTTATGTACACGAGCAGTTTGACTTTTTTAAATTTGATTAAAAATTTTCAAATTAATTGAAATGCATGTATCATGATATATTTTTTATATAGTTAAAATTTGTTTTAGATTGATCAATGTTTTGCAACCGGGTTCCATTCCGGAAAAAAAAATCAACAATACTACGATGGCCTTTAAGTGTATGGAAAACATCAACTTGTTCCTGGAAAATGTTCGAAAGTTGGGAGTTCCTGCGGAAGAAACATTCCAGACAGTAGACCTTTGGGAGCAGCAGAATCTCAATGCTGTCCTTATCTGCCTCCAGTCGTTAGCTAGAAAGGTATGATTAAACTGATTTTTGCTTTTGTTTTTTCAATATGAATCGGAGGGTGACATTACCAATTAGTAAAATGTTATACCAGAATAGTTTTTTTTAGACATGCATGTTTTCCATTTGCAAAAACTTTAAAATCCGCTTGGCTCTATGTATACAATTGCAGTGCCGGACTGGCTACAAGAGGGTGCGATGGGTAAAATGTTGCATGGTGTGCCAAGTAGCTTAGAATGTACTGGGATGGATGCATATAGGAGTGTTTGCACATGTTCATTTTCAGTCAGCCAACTAACGTTTTAAACATTGCTTTTCAACATCTGTTTTCTATTTACAATCTACCAAACAGTCTAATTTCAGAAATCATAAATGGTACCTGGTAACTTCAGTTTGATTGAAATTAGCTTTGGTAGCAAATTATGACACGAGACAAAGTGAAACATTTTGAATCTAAGTTTTTTACTTTTCCTTTCTTGCTTATTTAGCTAATATCTAAGACAATTATACACAACGTGTACACTCAACACTACAAATCAAGTTGCCTTAATAATTCTGAAGAGATCTCTGCCAATACGTCAATAAATTTTCTGTAGTTGACCTCAGTTTTTGTTGACATAGAACAGCATCAAACTTTCAAAGAGTTCTTGTCCAATTGATTATCGTAGGTGTTTTTTAACAATTTTGAGTGCAGAGAACTCTCTCACAAGAGTTCAGGATCATTAAGATCTCCTTCATTCTCTGGTAAGTCATTTGGGTGACAATCCACTGAATCCAGCTGAACAGAAGCCAAATTGGCACCTGATGCTGAAGACATTGAGAATAAATTGGGGCAATAATCATCAAAGCATATTGCAAGCTGATACAGTTCTTGTTAGTGTTTCAGTTTATCCTCTCCAATCAGTGATAACTCTTTAAGTCCATCTTTAGGAAGCTTGCCATTCTGCCTTCAATTTTATTAAAGTCCCTTGGACCCGTCTAAGTAATAGCAGCCAATAATGTTTTATTATGATGTAATCTCATGGATATTTGCTGCTGTGCTATATCGAAGATCATATTGAAAACACCAATTTCAAATTCTTTTACAAGTGGTACCAAAGTTTGTCATGCCTCATTATGAGCAAACTCGCCAGTTTGTCAGTTGAGAATTGGGCCCCATCTGGCCGTAAGGTCTACTTTAATTGTGATGTCAAGTCCCTTATCTACGAATTTTTTCTGCATGAATTTGGAGAATAGTCTGGCACTTGCATAAATTTGTTCAAAGTCTGCTCTTTTTGAGAGGACTTCTTTATTCATCGTTTTTACAGGATTTGAAGCTGCAACGTAGTTAGTGCCCTGAATTTACAGATAGGACGAAGCAGGTGATGTGATATTGAACAACTCAAGGTACACAAATGCCAAAAGTATATTCTTAAATTTGCATCGGTTCTCAGAAAGTGTACTTGATTTGAACGAAACTTCAGAATTGAAGTCATTGCTGTTTGCTATGGTGTAGAGTTTCGAGCATTGTGGAGAACTTTGTGCATTTATGCACTGGTGTATTCATATCAAAAAAAAGCTAGCTAATACTCTACCTTTACTCCACCAGTGTGTGTCACAAACCTTCTGAAGACGATGTAGTAAAGCATGTCTTTTAACAGATTCTTTATTTCTATCCAAACGAGTATTCTCTTGTGAGGAAAACATTGCTTCGTATCATTCCAAGGAAATCTTTGACTGTCTTACATGATTTAATTGCATCTGTTATCACAAAATTCAAAATATGAACTGGACAATGGACTTTTCGTTCCTGTACCTCTAATTTTCAGGGTAATTTTTTTCTTCGTTCAGCATAAAATTGTAACCAGAAATCAGGCGGGGATTTATGATGGTGGCCCAGAGTGCCCTCCTTTTGTATTAAAAAATGACATTAGCTCTATGGGGAACAAAATTGAACGTTGGGCCCCTCCTTTTAAAAACTGTTGGCCGCCACTGCTAAGAACGAATGAGTCAAAATTTGGAAGGGGACGAACATCGTGCTTGTCGCTCGTGTCTTTTCTTGTAACGAACTTCATGATATAATGAATTTTTCCTATTTTTTATATATATATATTAGTTTATTATAGTTAGTTTGATACTAGTTATTACAAATAAATTTGACACCCACGTATTAGTAGCTCAAACTAGAGCTATTTTTGTTTAGGAGAAAAAGAGACGCCGTCCCAATCCTTTAGGGGAAAAGAGATGGCGTCCCCATCCAGGATGAGGACAGCGTCACTTTTTCTCCTAAACAAAATTAGCTCTAGATTCAACTAATATGTGGGTGTCAAATTTATTAGTAATAAAAAATCCCCCACATAAAACTTGCCTCGGTGGCTTTGTGTGTTGACCAATATTTGGCAATTGTGTTATCCCTGTGAAGGGACATCATAATACTAATTATTAGCAAAATGTGTCAGAAAATTTCAATTTGCAATTGGCAATATTCAGATGTACATCCCCCCCCCCACCTACGAAATTTCTTCGGATCGGCACTGGCCATGTGTTTGTAATTCTTAGTATCTACTTTAAATAATGATAATGATTGAAATAATATATATTTGATTTACTTTTCAGTCATATTTCTCATGCCATCAAAAAATTAAAAAAAAAAAAAATCCTTGTGCCCAGGGGATGCCAGAGGTTGGGAGCGCAGTGGGCATTTACCCATCAGCCCTCTGGGCCTGTACAACTGTGTAGTAGTAATGGGGTTGTTTTTCGTGCTGTTAACCCAAATTTAACTCTAATGGTGCTATAGACAGCAAACTCTTTTTTTCCCCCCTCATAGTCTGGGGCTTGGTTCATGAGGTAACGAAAGTTAGATTCTTTAGAAAAGTGAGTCCTAATATCTTAGCCAGTGGCATAAGATAGAGAGGGGAAGGGCTCAAGCCCCCAATGAATATAAAAACAAATTTCCTCTAAGGCTGCATCACATAGTTTTCAAAGCCACTTGAGGACCCCCCCCCCCCACACACACACGGATTTTGATTGATATGCTACAGACCTTGAAGTGAAGTACAAAACAAAGCTCTACTGCGAAGCGGCAAGCTATACATGATCTTTTGCTTCCTTAAAAGAAGAGATATTTAAAATATTTTACTTTTGTTCATTTACAGTAAATTTTGAGCCTATCATTGATTGTGTAGACTGATTTTCAGGCTTCATTACACACAAAAAAAAGTATACTAAAACTGAATACTAAAATGCTATGACATATAAAAAAATATTAAATACTTAGGATGACCAAAATTACCAGTTATTGCTTGTCGTAAAAATTCGGCAACACACCTTTTGAATATCGCTGATCTACACAAACACCTTAGTATGATATATATACTGTTTTACTAAGCATATGTTCAGGGTACGGCTGCACAAAAGTTTAGACACAACACAAATTTGAGTATAACAAAATACTATTAAAACTGAAGAAGTAGGAACTTTAATATTACGAAGTATGAACACATGTAATATGCAAATTAAAAATTTGAGAACAGAAATCACATCAGTAGCGAACTTGCTGCAATATATAACTTAAAATAAGTAAAATATGTGGCACAAAAGTTTAGGCACAAACATAAATTTTAGCACTTGCATAAGGAAATGAACAATTTTAATAATCAATGTAGCCACCATTACTTCGTATTAGATTAAATACGCGGTCGTTCATTGAAAGCACAAGATTTTGAAAGGTTTCTGGTTCAAAATTAAACCACGCTTCTTCTATAGCCTTTTTAAGTTCTAAAACGGACGGATATTGCTTTCCATTGGCATACACAACATTCGTTAGTATGCCCCATACATTTTCGATGGGATTACAGTCAGGACTAAGAGCAGGCCAATCGAGAACTGTAATATTTTTAGCGCTCATCCATTCTTTTGTTGACCTGGATGTGTGGATGGACGCATTATCTTGTTGGAAAACCCAGTTTCGTCCACATAAAAGTTCGCCAAAAGGTAATAGGTGACTTTCAAGAGTTGCCTGGTATGCCTTGGAATCTTGTTTTCCATTCAAAAACGCCAAAGAAGTCTGTCCATTGAAGCTAAAGGCTCCCCAAACCATGACTGAACCTCCTCCTTGACGTCTGCTGAACCGACTTAAGGGGCGTTTTCGAAGATCGTGCCAGTAGTGCGAAAGGCCATCGGGACCATCTAAGTTCCACTTTTTTTCATCACTAAATAACACCTGCAGCCATTCGTCACTGTATGATATGTGCTGCCTTGCCCATTGTAGTCGTGCTTGTTTATGATGTAATTGCAAGCAGGGCTTGCGGCGCATTTTTGCATATCTCAAATGCCTGCATTCTACAATCCTTCTACGTATGGTTTCTCTTGACACTCGCATTGCTAACGTGTTTTTTATTTGATTTGCAGACAGGCTTTCATTTGAAGCCAATCTTCGTATTTGTCTATCATCCCGAATGCTGGTCACTCGAGGCCTCCCAGATCGTGATTTTGGTTGATACTGATCACCCCGGGATAACACTCGATAAATGCCTCGCTTTGAACGGTTCAATGCAACAGAAATTTGAGTAACAGATTTACCTTTAGTTTTCAGCCTCCAAATCTTCAAAATCTCGTCATTCGTAAATTGCTTTGACTTCGGCATCGTTCTAAGCATTCTAAATTATTTCAGGCCTTATATAACAACTCTGGGAAACGCCCCTTCGATCACTTGGGAACTTCGCGCCGTTAATTTGCATAAATCTGACATATGTGCCTAAACATTTGTGGCATGCAGATTCCAATATTACGGTGTTGGGATATTTTGTTTCAGTACTTTTGGTAATCTTTTAAGTTGCACAATTTATTATTGGTTCTAGGATTATTTAGATACAATATCGGCGAAGTTCAATGCAAATTCTCGCTTTTATTTATAATTTGCCTCTGTGTCTAAACTTTTGGTGTAGGGCCTGTATTATCCAGTTACAATTGGTTATTTCAGCTAAAAGAATTTACGGAAACAGTTCTGATGAATGTAATTTTTGCAGATATAGATCATATTTGATAACCAAGTACTGTGTAAAGTTTACAATTATTTATTAGATGTTGCAGAAGTCTTAAGGAACAATTTAGATTGGGAATTGATAGGGATGAAATTTGGAATTTTATCTGATGGAGTGATAAATGAGAAATAGCAAGTATAAAGAAGTGGTTGAGGTAAAAAGAATTTATGAGGAGAAAAGATTAAGAACTGAGTATGATCTATACTTGCCCAAGATACGTAAAGAAATGGGCGGAGACAACATTAACTACAGAGAACTACGATGGTGGAATTCGTTACGTCAAAAAAAAAAAAAGGAATAACTTGAAGCTGTGTAAATATCCAGTAAGGAAAATGTCGATCGAAAGGGTGGTTCAGGAAAGGGGGCTTGAATTGTCTGTGGAAATGAGTAGGGTCTAAAGCTTGTTATGCCACTGGCATTTACTTGGGACGGTTCCTCTACACACTAAGCACTGTATGGAAGATTCAAAGTAAGGAAACTCATAAAAAGAAGCATATGAAAAATTTGTAAAATAATCAGGTGTGGCTAAAAATTGTTTACATAAGTATATAATAAGTAAATAAAATGTTACAAATTCATTGGTACTTATAATTCTTTTATGTAGAAAATAAAATTATCAAATTCTGCTAAAAGTTAGTCAAAATCTGAAAAATTAAATTTAAGGCCATAAACTAAAAAATCCTGACATCAATCATCTGCTACAAAACTTCACTTTAGGAAAAGAAAGGATACAATATTTCATTACTGGCTATTTGATTGGTGACTTATAGAGCCCGGGCCTGAAACCAGGCTTTATGCTATACTGATTTCGACATTGAAAAGTTAGTTTTCGGCCTCAATTGTATCAGTCTGTTGGGCTGGAAATGGTCTCTGTATGTCATACTGTTTTCAGGTTCGGGCTCATCAGATGGATGCAACTGAAGCCGAAAACAAACTTCTCGATATTGAAGTTCTCCAAGAATTAGAATTGTGATTCGTTTTCAAGATTTATGGAAACCACATGTGCATATAAAAATTTGAAGGAAATTAAACGATGTGGGTTAGCAAATTTTTTTTTAAATTTAACTCATATGTCAAGGGGTTGGTTACATTTGACATTTTGGGTTTGGGTGGGCTCAATTTGCAAGTCCTCGGGCTTGGGCCTCGAAAAATAAGCCCAAACTTATTTGTATTACCCACTAGACCAACGAGGACAAGAATGTTTATCCGTATATAAGGTTGTAAGATATTATTACCCTTCTCCTATACCTAAAAAAAAGCTCTCAATTCAGCTTAAACATGTGTCAAAATTATTCATATTCAGTCATGTGACTTCTTTGACATATAAGCTCGTACATGAAACGTGCTGGGAGAGTAGAATTGATGCGTTAACACAATTAAGGTACCAGGCTGGAGAAATGTGCGATGCATTATTTGAGCTTCCTAAACACTCCAGAACTGATGCCTTCGGCAAAAACACTGCACTAAACTTAGCCAAAAAAATTAAGAATTTCAGGATTATATGTTGTCTTATGTTGTGGCACTAGCTTCTATTTAGAATTAATGTAATCAGTAAATTTTTGCGAAACATTTAAGTATTTCAAAGACTTCAGAGCTTATTGACAATGTGAAAATCTATTTTGAAGAAATGAGTGATAAAGGATTTAAGTTGGTTCTTGTTGATGCTGGGGAAGCTGTGTACACTAAAAATTGATCAATGCTTTGGAAGAGTCAGGAGTCCATCCTTGAATAAGTAAAAGGTAGTTTGAACAAGTCTAGCGAAGAACTTAATCTTGAACCAAAGGGTGCATTCAAGAGGAACTGCTACTTCTACATACCTAATAGAACGATTTATTCTTTTGAGGAGCGATTCACTCAACTTCGGACATTTTAGTTTTATGTATTACATTAAGTGACAATATAAGGAAGAACTTTTAAGGAAATGTTTTAACTTACAAATTGCACTAACAGACACAAGTCGCACAGACATAGATGGCTTTCAATTGTACCAAGAATTGTTAGTGCTTAAATTATACAACCAATAGATCATCTAAAGGATCCACTGGGAATATTAAAGTATTTAACACCCTGTTGCGTAAGTGAACACTTTCCAAACGTATGTAGTCCTCAGAATTGCCCTCTCTCACTTTCTGTTGCCTCATGAGAGAGCGAAGTTTTTCAGAACTTAAACTCACCAAGAACTAAGTCAACAATGTCTCAAAAGCAGTTGGTTAGTTCATCCATAGGCATACACAGGAGGTTCGTAAGTGGGGGGGGTTAGTGTTGCAACTTCATGTATTCCTATGTTAAATACGCAAAATTTCATTGCAATAAGGGGGGGGGGTTTACAACCTCCAACACCACCCCCCTGCATATGCTAGTGGGCATCGTTAATTTCAATAGAACAAGATTCTACAAAAAATTAATATTTAACAAATATTTATATAAATCGAACACTACGCAGATTAAAGCAAATAATAATATTAATCAACGTTTATTGGCGTAGTGATACCAGCGCCGATGTTATGGCGTGATTAGATGGTGAAACGTTCGAAAGAAAATAAATATTTCTGCGTTCGGTGGGACCTGAACCCACGACCTTCCACTTGCCGGGTGGAGGCTCTACCATCTGAGCTACGAACCAATATTTAATCTCTTTACGAACGTATATAAAGACTATTTAATGATACCGGCTATTTCTCAGAAATAAGTGGTATCACTACACCAATAAACGTTGATTAATATTATTGTTTGATTTAACAAGTAATCAAAGACTTTGCCAAACAAAAGGCATGCAAATTTTTTAATACAGTTCTAAGTTGATTATTATGTTTAAATTCATTGCAAAATTATATTTTAAATGCAAGTCACATTTTTAAAAATGTTATGAAATTTTCTTATGTTCAGTGGTGCACCCAAGCATGGGGCCAAGAGAGCCTTGGTCCCTTTGTCTGACAAAATGAAAAATTGTCAATAAACACTGATAAATTATTTTTTTAATAAGTGTAATATGAAAGTATTGTTGTTCCCAACATTTCCCTGAACTCTAACAACATTGACGAGACTGTTGTTGAGGCAAGCAATAGCAGCAATTGCTTGGGACTGTCTTCAAAAGCTTTCTGGGAAGTAAAGGTAGACCAAAACACGATATCAAAAACGGTTGAAATAGAAATTCTGACTGCAGATATTTGTAATTATGTCAAGAAATCTAACCTCACTGATGGAGATAAGACAAGAGTGCTGGCCATTGTAAAATTGTATAAACATAACCTATTACTTCTAATTATCTTGCATTATAAAATAATTACCAATTTAATAATAAATGTACACAAAAAGACAATCGCAATTAATATGGCCTCTGTCCATTTTTTCCACCAAAAATTCCTTGCACCAGTGCCCCCTTGAGAATATTCTGGGTGCACCACTGCTTGGGTTTGTGTTTCTGTGTACATAAAAACACAACCAAGTTTTGGTATGACGAAATGTGGTTGTTGTTTTTTTAAATTTACTGTAATGTATCCAAGTAATAATTTACTGTTTAAGTATTTACTGTCTCAAAAGTAAGAAACAATTATATAATTATTTGGATTAGGATAATGCTCCCCCCCCCCCTATTTGTCTATTGCCAGCTGGCTGGATCGTGGTGCTTAAAAACTTTGGCCCATCTTTGTGATGAGGGGAGGGGGCAAAAACAAGATTTGCATGGGTAAAGATTTTGTATCGAGCGGCCCCTTCTTGGCTATTAAATATGAAAGACTTGCTTGTCAATCTATGAAAGGAAAAGCATATTTTTTACATTGTTTTCTATGAGCATGTGTGTATATATATACTTATTTACTTTCATAGGCATCGAAGTTTGGCTTTAAGAGTATTGGACCCAAAGAAGCTGAAGCCAATGTCCGCCAATTCAGTGAGGAACAGTTAAAAGCAAGCCAAGGTATTATTAGCCTGCAATATGGATCGAACAAAGGTGCCAATCAAAGTGGCATCAATTTTGGGAATACTCGCCACATGTAATGAAGCCGTCCTATCAGCAGGGCCAAAAATTGAAAAGCTCCCGAACTTAAATCAAAAATATGGTTTCTACTTCTATATTTTGTCTTTAAACCGCTATTGCTCTCCCTATATATTATTAAAAAGGATGAACGTTTTGTCCAATTTTTGTATTGCAGTCTAGCTTTCATGCATAATGAGTTGTTAACTAAGTAATTTGTTTTGTAAAATTCAATGGACTATTGAATTAAAGTATTTTTGAATGTAGGTAATATTCCGTTGATATATATCCTACAATGAATTGATTCAATGTTTTAAAGAAAATACAGAGCATGTTACTAGCCATCCTTTCGCAGATTGTATTTCAAAATTTGTATCTTGTGAAGAAAATGTTTGTCAAAACATGCCATCCACATTTTTAAGAGTTGTAGAAAAGGAATTAATTAGTTTTAATATTATGAGCATATGAAACATTTCAAAATTTGTTGTGTTATATTCTGATTTTAATAAAGTCTTCTTCATTACCATGTTCTAACTATATAATCATAGTTAAAGAAATTCTATAAAAGCACAATTCACGTAATTGATCTTTTACGTGCAGGATACTGAGTTAAGGTAAGAACTTGAAAGGGCAGCCCCCTCAGGATGCCATACTTACAACTTAAAAAGAACTACTCATTTTATAGTTATTTAATGCTAAATTAAATAGTGGTAAAATTCCTCTCTAGAATTTGAGCCTAAGAAATTTCTCAGATATATCTACAGCATAGTTACTCCTCAATAAAGTTAGGAGTTAACAAAATATTTACCAGATATAAATATGTAATTGATGAAATAATGCTGTGTATGAGAATGGTAACCAAATAATATGAATAAACATAAGCAAAATAGCAATAAAAAAATCGTACTTCACTAGTTTATGTAAAAAAAACAGTTCGTTTTATGCTAATTTTTTTTTTAAAGCTTACATATTTAAAATAAAGCCTATTTAGTAGGAAGCAAGGTTTTTGCGACTGTTAGCACTACACATTTGTGCGAATAAAGGATTTTACACGAGTAAAGGATGCTTTTTAAACAAGGTGTTTATTCACCTGAAAAAAGTCATGGAAATTGGAAATTTCTGATGCAGATTCAGTGAAATTTTTCTGACTAAAAAGCAGGGAAAAGAAACGTAATGAATTTGCAGCATTACAAGGCCCAGAAACATGTTTTTCCGGAAAATACTTCGTTCTTTTTTTCAGTTAAATTTCGGGAATTTAGTTCTACTTTTAAGATAAAAAAAATATCAAAGATTTTTGCATAAAATACATAATGACTACTTTCAAATGTTTTGAAATGAATAGATGGAAGGAAGAAAGCGGGTAATTTTTTTGTATAAACAATATTATGCTCATGTTCAATTTTAATTGCTTAAGGTTTTTTATAAAAATTAATTTTTGCTTTGCCATTTCCCATGTTATATGGGGATGGCGTTATGGTCCTTTAATCTTCTCTTCCACAATCTTCTATCCAATGCCTCTTCTCTACTCCATCCATACTCTTCCAGATCTTCGGTCACTTTATCCTTCCATCTCAGCCGTGGTCTTCCCCTCTTCCTCTTACCCATTACCACCAGCTTATCCAATACCTTTCCCACATATTCCTCATTTCTCCGCTCCATATGCCCAAGCCATCTTAACCTATGTTCTTGTATTTTTCTTCCTATGGGTCCAACCTTGACCGTACCTCTAATTAGGTTATTCCTTATTTTATCCCTCCTTGTAACACCATTCATCCACCTCAACATTCTCATCTCAGCCACTTCCATCTTCCTTTCATGCGCTCTTGTAATTGGCCACGTATCCGCCCCGCATAACATTGCAGGTCTCACCACCGTTTTTTGCAATTTTCCTTTCATCCTACTGCTTCAAACAATGTCAATCAATCAACGTTTATTGGCGTAGTGATACCAATTTCTACCCACTGAGCTACGAAGGACAATATATAATCTCTTTACGAACGTATATATATTGTTGCCAGTTATTTCGCAGAATGGTGTAGTACATAGACTACTATTTAAACCAAATTGCAAAGAGACTGGTATTAAATTGATCGAAATGCCCGTTGCAGCATATGTATTTATTTTATATAAATCGAACACTACGCAGATTAAATCAAACAACAATGTCAATCCATCAACGTTTATTGGCGTAGTGATACCAACACCGATGGTATGGCTCAGTGGGTAGAGCCTCCGCCCGGCAAGTGGAAGGTCGTGGGTTCAGGTCCCACCGAAGGCAGAAATATTTATTTTCTTTCGAACGTTTCACCATCTAATCACGCCATACCATCGGCGTTGGTATCACTACGCCAATAAACGTTGATTGATTGACATTGTTGTTTGATTTAATCTGCGTAGTGTTCGATTTATATAAAATAAAATCCTACCGCTTACTTTCCTATCACAGAGCACTCCACTCATCTTTCTCCAATTTAACCACCCACATTGGATTCTGTATTGTATCTCTGTGGTCAAAACTCCATCGCAGCCTATGAACGATCCAAGATACTTAAATTTTTGTGCCGATGGTAATCCTTCATCTTGTAGACCTATGCTACTTACGCTTTCTCCATTTAGTGCCACATATTCTGTCTTTGTTCTGCTTATCCTCAAACCTCTAACACTTTCCCCCATTCCTCGGTTTTCCTTTCTACTTTTTCACAGGATGTTTCGCATAGTACAATGTCATCTGCAAACAGCATACTCCATGGTGCATTACAGTTTACGTCTTTCACTAAAACATCCATTATCAGATCAAATAAGTAAGGACTGAGAGCTGAACCCTGGTGCAGTCCAACCTTTACCGGGAACCCTTCTGTCAAACCTACACTACTCCGAATGTAAGTTTCTACTCACTTCATACATTTCCTTTACATGTCTAACATACTTCTCTGATACTCCCTTTTCTCTCATACACCTCCATATCTCTTGTCTAGGTACTCTATCATATGCCTCCTCCAAATCTATGAACATCATATGTAACTCTGCTCGCATCTCTCTACATCGTTCCATGAGCTGCCTCAGTACAAATATAGCGTTCACTGTTCCTCTACCTGGCATAAAACCAAACTGTTCAGTGCCTATATCTGTCTCCTTTCTAATCCTCGTTTTCACAATTCTTTCCCATATCTTCAGTGAGTGGGCCATCAGCTTTATTCCTCTGTAGTTACCACATTCTTGCACATCACCTTTACCTTTATATATTGGTACAACAATACTCTTTCTCCACTCATACGGTATCTTCTCCTGTTGCCACAATTTTTTCGTAAGGTCTCACAGGATATCTATTCCTTCACCTGCCAAGCTCTTCCATACCTTTATCGGGATCTGTTCCATACCTGTTGCTTTCCCGTTTTTCATTTTCCTAAGCACCGTTTCCACTTCATTTCTGCCTATCTCCCCCCACCTCTTTTTCAATCGCTCTTCCATCATCAAATAACACACTTGAGTTTTCTTCGTTTAGTAACTTACTAAAATATTTTCTCCATCTTCCTCTAATCCACGATTGTTCCAATATTTACACTCCTCTATCATCTTTTATCTGCCTAATCATTGTAAAGTCCTTTGACCCTTTATTTCTCACTTTAGCTATTCTTATTAACTGCCTCTCTCCGTCTTTTCTTTCCATTTCTTCATACGCATCTTCCACCGTTTTCGCTTTTGCTATCACCACAGCTTTCTTTGACTCTTTATTTGCCAATTTATATGCTTTTTTGTCTTCCACACTACCTGTCAGGTCCCATCTTTTCTTCATCTCTGTCTTATGTTTTATTGCCGATTCTACTTCTTCATTCCACCACCATGCCTCCTTTATATTTGGCGGTCCTTTTCCTGATGTTTTTCATAGCACCTCTTTTTCTGTCTTTCTTATAATATAACTATTAAACTTCCACCATTCTTGTAAATCTTCCGCCAACGTTATCTCTTTTAGCACCTTTTCCTTGAACCATTTCCTCATATCATTCTCCTTCAGTTTCCACCATTTTATCTTCTGTTCTCTCTGCCTTGAACGTTTCATGTTTTTACTAGTTGTTAGTTCCAAATCTATTACACGCAGTCTATGCCGTGCCGCAGCACTCTCACCACTAATCACCTTACTGTTTCTTATTTCCTTGAGATGCCTTCTGCGACACATAACATAGTCAATCTGGCTAGTTCTGTCTCCACTTCTATAAGTGATCATTTGGTTTTCCCTCTTTTCAAAGAAAGTATTAACAATCGCTAAATCAAGTGCCACCGCATGATCTATAATCCTTTCTCCTTCATTTCTCTCTCCTACGTTCTGCTTTCCAAATATTCGTCTTTCCTCTCTTTTCCCACATGTCCATTTAAATCAGACCCAATGAATACACTTTCATTCCTAGGTGTTTCCATTATCACTCGATCTAGATTCTCCCAAAAGGCATCTTTTTCTTCCTCTTTGCATCCCGTCTGGGGGGCATATGTGCAAATTATTCTGGTTAGGTTTCCTCTTATTTCTAATTTAATGGACATAATCCTATCACTCTTTCTGTTGACATCATATACTTCGTCCTGAAGTTCTTCCGCTATCACAATGCCTACCCCATTTCACCCTCTCACATCGGTTCCACTGTAAAACATCTTATATCCTTCACCAAGTTCTTTAGCTTTGCTTCCTTTCCACCTAGTTTCTTGTAGGCACAAGATCTTTACTTTTCTTCTTTGCACCACGTCCACTATTTCCCTACTTTTTCCATTCATTGTACCAATGTTTAACGTGCCTATTTGTACTTCCAACACTCTTCTTCTTTCAATGGACTAACTTTTTTTTTTAGCCGACCTCGTCCTTGGTTCGGTAGCCCTTGCCCACTTCTCACAGATGTCGGGCTACATGTCTGCGCGTCGCTTACAGGGTACGCCTTAGCCTTGGTATAGCTTCCATTCCTCATATTTCCATTTGGTTTTGGCAAGGCAGTTTTACGACCGGATGCCCTTCCTGATATCAGCTCCGCTCATTTATCCGGGCTTGGAACCGGCACCTATTGAGGCTGGCTTGCTCCCTTCATTGCTGTGTTAAATTTCCTTATGGTATCTTTACTCAACTCTAATTATAGCAGTATTTTTTTATAAGTTAATGCAGTTTTTTTATCTGGCTTCCAATGATGGTTGAAACATGAAATGTTAAAATATACAAGGTACATAGAGAACATAATTTTAACAAAAAATAAATTGTTTAAATTAATATGATTTTTATTGTAATCAAAAATTTGATTAAAAAAAAAAGTTCTGTGTATCTAAGTTTGTGAAAACGCATCTGGATGTGCTTCATTACTGGCCTGGAAAAGTTGGAAGTTTAAAACAAAATTTGGGTAGACGGCCTGTTTAAACCTTTCTAGGGTCATTTTTAGCAATTTATTTTGCATATAATGTGCCAGTTTAATATAAGCCATTTAAAGTTGTGGGTGAACAGCTGGGCCATTCCGTTATGGGTGTAACATATTGTATTTTTTCCTCAATACGAAAAAAAATTTCATAAAATCTTACTCCTTTATATTTTTGGAATAAAGAACATCACATAAGGTTATTGACAAATTTGTTGCATCTTAAATTATTATATGATAAATTATGCTGTTATAGGTGCTATGGAAATTTTCTCTTGTTTTAATGTAAATACTTCAATATCCTGCTAATTATAAACACATTAATTCCAAACTTACCCTTTGTCTCCGAAATGAAGGTTAATAGTTTAATATTATGCAATGAACATAGTTTTAAAACTTACTTGGTTAGAAGAAATTTTAAATTCTGTTACGGTGTGACAGTGTTATGCGTGTTACCCAGTGCAAAAATGCATATATTTGTCATACACTACGTAAACACACATGAGACCTATGTTAGGAAATATCATTAAAATAAATGCATAGCAATATATTAATAGACCAGAGTCTTGTTTAAATCTATTTTATAATTACTCTCTTTTTTTTTTTTATTGAAATTACCCCCTGTTAACTAATTTAGGATCACTTGTAATAACAGAGGACATGGTATCACGTTTTTTTTTCAAAACCACAGATTTCTGCTAGGTTGCATATAGTTTAAAAGCAACTCTAACGTTTTCTTGATCAGTCTCTTGAACCACTGCATAGTAGTTCTTTCTAATATTTGATTTTTCTTCAATCAATGTAATCCATCAATGTTCTCAATCTAAATTGCATTCAAAGCATTTTCTGATGTATCGGAGAGTGAAGTCCTAAGATGATGATCACCTGCATATTTGTGAACACAAACATTAGGCATATTTGACACTTGAAGGACATTCTGGGGTTGAAGTTTGTGAAAAAATTTTTAATGCGTATTTTCACTGCATGATATTCATGGATAAAGTGGTTATGAGGTTCACTAATTGTCATCCACATATAACGTTTCTATTGAATGTTTCTTTTGACAGTAACTTTATGATCAATAAAGTACCCTCTTTCCTGGTGTTTCTTGACTTAATTATCCCGAAGGTAAAATGCTGTTACTTTTCTTATTGTTTCTTTAGAGGTTTGGTTTACATCTCACAGGGGCATAAACAAGCTTAGGCACTTTTGGTATTTCTTCTTTTAAAATTTTTGTTGTACACAGCCAATCTTTTTGTAGAATTTTGTGGCAATGGTCTCCTGATTCTATGTACTGTCTTACCAAATATTTGCTTGCACTGATAAGACCCAACTGGACTCTGTTCTACCGCTCCAGTAGAAGCTGATTTTAATTCTTTCCTTTTTTTGACGATATTTTCTTTATCTTTAGGCCAATAACAAATTGCAATCACATAATTGTCCCAATAACAATGCAAACATAATTGTCATAATAAATTGCATAATATTAAACATACAATTGGCAACTGGCCCTCCTCATACCGTAAAAATCGGAAAGAGGAGGTTCTCCTTGCTAGACTTCGCATTGGGCATTCCCATCTCACCCATAGACATCTGTTGGAAGGAAAACCAGCACCAATTTGCCAAGTGTGCAATGAACCCATGAGTGTTTTACACATTTTAACTCAATGCCCCTATTATAGACTTGCCCGCACTCTTACTTTTAACTCTTCATCACTGTCTGACATTTTAAATGACCATGCTGACCATACGCACGTTTTAAAATTTTTAAAAAGTACTGGTTTTTACTACAGTCTTTGATTTTACCATGTTTGGCGCAGTATAGCCCAGATGCTCTTGCGCCATAAAAAAGCTACCTTTCTGCATAGTAAGTTCTCTTTTCATTTAATAATTTTCTTCCCTGTTTTGTCAGCTAGCAAAAATTTATATATATATATTTTTTTGTTTTGTTCTCTTCTTATCCCTCTGTCTTTTGTTCTTATAAGCATTTCATTTCTCTGAATCGTTTTTTAGATTCTCATGATACTTATATAACCAAGCTTTATAGCTTGCCATGACCTGTAATGCATAAGTAATTACTTTATGGCATCTTTTAAGTGGAGATATCTGTAACACTTATTATTAAAAAATTATAATTAGAACAAAGTTGCGATTTAAATTCTATGATGTCGAATAATTTTAGCTCTAGCAACTTGTATAACATAGTTAGTACTCATTAACCATTTCATTGTCTTTTACTATATATACACTATTATCACAGAGTAGGCTATAAGTTTCTCATTATATTCATACATAAATCCATCACTGTCTGAATGAAAGGATTGAACAATAAAACCTGGAATCTTTTTACAAAAACATGGAACATAGCATAGTGGTAGAAAATGGTGTTTCCAATTCTGAAATATTTTTAGCAATTTTTATACTTGTCTTCAACTTTGACATTAATTTTTGCACACCCCATAAATTTGTTCACTATTTTTACATGTTTTTCATCTATGCAATTTTATCTACAAATCGATATATAATACTTATGTTTAGAGTGAATTTGAAAACTTGGTACCAATGTCCTGTTTTTCCTGGAATGACCGAGTAGTAACATGATTTTCCAGTAGGTCCCAAGTATGTTGTACAGGATCCTTGTGAGTGTGAGATAGTTCCATGTGGCCCTAGAATTTAAACCATATATATGCAAAACAAGTTTTCATCCACAGTAAATATATAGCTGGAAACCCTTATATTGAAGGATTGTCTTCCCCATTGGAAATGGCTTTCAATCTTCGTTGAAGTTCCATTTACCAGCTTATTTAAGGTTTTGTGTTCGGAATCGATGTCAAAATTTATTTGTGTAATGGCGCAGGTCTGTTAAAGAAGCTGTCTCTTCTTTAATGGTTTTGCAAGATTATTTAAGATCAAACAATTTCGTATGAAATGTGTCAAAACTTCAACAGATCAAATCTTCAGTCAGTTATCGGAACATCCATACATGCAAAGAAAGTTAACTGATTTTTTCTACTAACACGATGTGTTTATATAAGTACTCCTACATTATTTCTTATTCTTCAACCTTCTATTAGCTCACACTCTCCCTATATATATCTTGTTCAAATTTTCAATCGTTAATAAAATACTTTCTATCCATCCAATCAAGTTCAAATAAATTTTTTTAAACTTGTAGTGGATGACACTTGATGTTAATACACATACATACATACATGCATGCATATATGTATGTATGTTTGTTCAAAACATGTTCATATACTTTACGCAGTTTTTGTTCAGAATTCTTGTTATATTAATAAGTCTTGATGCCCCAATCATTTTCTTTAAAATAATGATTTGATATTTTATGAAAATCAATTCTTTTCCCCTTAAATTTACAGTCTTGATTTTATAGATCTTCAATTTTTTATTTATTTTTTGTCGGTGGGGGATATGGCAGAAAATCTAATAACTTGAACTATAATTTCTTGTTTTAATTATAACCCCCAAAAATGACGTATCCAGGTCTTTGTTAAGGCTGGTCCCTTAAAGTACATTTTACTTACCTTAAAGTACGACCAAGCCCCCCCCCCAGATCTTGTATATATATATACACTGAAGGAACAATTTATCTTCTTAGTTCATGAAATTATTGAAAAAAATTTAATTCGTTACGAATCTGTCTAGTGTTTTTATGGCACTTTAATTACCTGCAAAAATCTTTCATGAAAAATCATGCAAAAATCTTTTTATAAGCGCACTGAGAGTTACACAGCAAAGCATGTACGTCTTCCACAGAAATAATATACAAGTGTATATAATGAATACGTCGGTGAAGTCGTGACGTCACAACATGGCTGCTGGGCACAAACAACAGATTGGGCCCATTGACTTAACATTGACGATCGTAGTAATTAGCATTTCTTAAGCTTGCAAATAAAAATGGGTTTATATTTTGTAGCTTGTTGCAACCACCGGACTGTCGGGAATAAATGTTCTTTTTATAGATTCCCAAAAGACAAACGCAAACATGCACTTTGGGCAAAAATGTCCAGGTATCTATAATTTCTATCAAAGGTCATTCAAATCACATCAACCGGGGCATTGACCTTTAATTTTCAGATTCCAATGATTTTTGATTTATATTTACCTATGGAGCAAATTGCAAATTTTCATAGTTTTCGGAGGTTCCGTTTTCCTGGAATTAATTTTTGGAAATTAAAAAATAAAATAACTTTTTCATTGATCTTGAGTCACATTCATGTAAATATCTAAGCACCTGTTTTAGCTAGAAAGTTCATCTTGAGCTCATTTTAAAGCCCTCTATATGCGCTTTCTCTGTGATATACATATGTACTGAGAAGATTTTTTTATCGTTTTTAAAATATATATATATATAAAAACTCAAAACAGCATTTTTGAAATAAAAAAAAAAAATTATATATATATATATATATATATTAAAGGAAAACTTCATTTGAGTACTTTTGCACGAATTCAGGGGATGGGACAATAATGAGATCAATGTTTTAAAAAAAATCTTCCCAACTGCATTAGAATTTAAAAAAATAAATAAATTCTGCCTGTATTTTCAAATAGTTCACAAAATAGTCATTAGCCATTAACTCTTCCAATTATATTTTAGAGTAAGTCACACATTGAAGGAATGTGAAGTTAGTTATATAGTACCGTGCCTCTCTCTTCGCCCCAAGAATTTTTTTCTGTATTCGCCTGTACGTTGGACCAAATTTCTGATATTAACATAAGAGAATTAGAAAGATGAATTTTAAATTTAGTGGTTTGTTTAATAAATTTTTAAATTTAGTGGTTTGTTTAATAAATTTTTATATTTGGTTTTTATTCAAACTTTTGTGTTCATGTATGTTACAAAAGCATTTAATTTGTTGTATTTCATTTGGGTTTTTTTTTTTTGGTGGAGGGTTAATATATGTATATATATTCAAAACATGTCCATATACTTTGGGTAGTTTTGTTCAGAATTCTTGTTCTATTAATAAGTCTTGATGCCGCAATCATTTTCTTTAAAAAATGTTTTGATCTTTTATGAAAATCAATTCTTTTCTCCTTAAATTTACAGTTTTGATTTTATAGATCTTTAATTTTCCATTTATTTTTTGTCTGTAGGGGATATGGCAGAATATCTAATAACTTGAACCATAATTATAACCCTCATCAACGACGTAGTCAGGTTTTTGTTAAGGCTGGCCCCTTAAAATAAATTTTTATAATTTATTTATTTTTTATTTCCTTGAAGTGGGGTACGACCAAGCCCCCCTGAAAAAAAACGGATCTTGTATATATACACACTGAAAGAACAATTTATTTTCTTCGTTCATGAAATTATTGAAAAAAATTTAATTTGTTACGAATCTGTCAAGTGTTTTTATGGCCCTTTAATTTCCTGCAAAAATTTTTTTATAAGCGCACTGAGAGTTACACAACCAAATATGTGTCTCTTCCAGAAAAATAATATACGTGCATATAATAAATTGCTCTTTCAGTACATGTGTATATATATGCATACATAAACACAGACTATATACTTTACTCTTCATGGAAGCATGAATTTGTTCTCGCATTTCTTCATTATCAGGGTCATAAAAAAAAGATCGAACATGTGAAGAACGTATAGCGTTTTCTGCACGTTCGATCAGTTTCGGCTGATCCGAAAAAAACACGGAAATTTCATAAAATGAGAACATTTTAAATCTATCTCATAAGCATAACATAGCAAATGGCAGTTTGTTTGTGCCCAGCGCCATATTGAAACGTCACACTTCACCGACGTATTGCTCTTTCAGTGCGTGTGTGTATATATACATACATGCATACATAAACGCTCACAGGGTACAGTACCTGAATACTATATATTTTATCCGTCATAGAAGCATGAATTTGTCCTCGCATTTCTTCTTTATCGGGGTCATAAAAAAAAAGATTGAACATGCGAAGAAAGTATAGCGTTTTCTGTGCGTTGGATCAGTTTTGGCTGATCCAAAAAAACACGAAAATTTCATAAAATGAGGACATTTTAAATATATCTCATAAGCATAACATAGTAAGTGGCAGTTTGTTTGTACCAATCGCCACATTGAAACGCCACACTTCACCAACGTATTCACATTTAAAGATACCCTGATATTATGTGTCCATATTTAGTTTCAAAAATATTGTCACCACAAGTGTGGTTTTATTTAGTAGTAAAAATTATTTTAACGTTTTAATAATTTAATAAAATTTTAATAATAATTAATAATATTTAACTTTTTTAATTTACTAAAAAATAAAACGTTTAGGACATTAATTTTGTACTTTTTTTTAATTTACAAAACTTAAAATGTTCTGTGTTAAATAAAAAAATGCGTATATTTATTAAACAAATAATACGCCATTTATGCATACAATACATTATTTAATAATTTAACATCCGCATCGGTTTGCGACGCACACCAATGCGGATTTTAAATTATAAAATAATGTGAAGAAATCTAAAAATTCAAGGTTTATAAGGATAGCTTTGACAATAACAACTCAGCTCTTATAGGAAATAACAGCGCCATCTACCAATTGTTCTGGAACTACACATTCCGCCTTTTCAAACAAGGCCAACTAGATTTAGAAATCTAGTTGGCCTTGTTTCAAATCAAAATTTCCTGGCCTTGTGTTTGTGACTTAGGCAACGTCCAAGCAAATATTATCGCATCGAAACACTTCATCACTTCAGTCGCCATTTTTTTGTGTGTATGTTTGTGCCGTCTTTCGCAGTGGTCTCCCTTGTTATATTAATTCTCCCATGTTACGTTTTATTAACATTATGTATAACCTTTTTATTTCTGCCGACAAAGGACGTGTTTCGTTAAATGTGCAAATTTGCTATAAACATGGAAAGGCTGGCAGAAGGACGTTAATAAAATGCCTTAAAAGAAATTTACATTTCTACTGGATCATGCCTGTTGATGGAAATAGTTCGAACATTTTCAACCGAAGAAGCATTTTTTCTTACCGTGGTTATAATGGACATACTACTCGAAGCAAATATGCCTAGATTATTTTCCACTAAACCAAATTATTATTTTGGTTTTTAGTGGACGTGGTGTTACTTTTTTTTTTTTGGATTTAAGCGTTTTGGCAATTCATGGAAAACGGAAGACTGGATAATTGAATACTATTCTCAACGATTACTGTGATTGAAAAGAAATATGGACTTTGGTCATTTTGGTAACGATACTGAGTTTGTCACTGTGCCGATTGCCATGTTTTGAGTTCTTGGAAACACTGCACTAGATTCTGCTAAAATTGCGCTAGTTTTAGGCGGTAACGGACCAAGTATTTGCGCCGTCATTTTTTATTTAATTTGAAGGCCATAGACATTAGTGATGAAACCTGTGCAAAATGACTTTAAATGTAACGTCACGTACAAACATTGGTATGGAGAGAGAGGATAAATTCATTTGGACCTATATATAGTTACATTTGTTTGGACTGACAAGAGTTTAGTTGCTGCATATGTGAAGTAACAATTTCTGAACTTTTGAAGGACTATTGAAGACTAAATGTTTAGTAGGCTAAAAATTCAAAGTCTACTAGCTGAAAAATAATCTAAGATTAAAAAAAAAACATTGGAGCTGAGCAAGCAGGTGGAAGTATTCATACTTGAGGGGGGGGAGGGAAACCTTGTCAGCGATTCCTTTGAATATATTTTGAATGGTTTCAAAGAAAACCCAAGTTAACCATTAAACCAAAGTTAATTTTTAATAGAATTATTG
>QLNU02003225.1:86607608-86636776 GCA_006491805.2 Dysdera silvatica | reverse complement strand
AGCTAATGTCCTGTTAGCAACGTTGCCTAATATTTCCTGGACATTGCCATATTGCCTTTTCAAAATGCTACAAGGCATCCTTCTGGAATAATAAAATGATCTGTCCAGAAAAATTGTGCTTTTGTATAAGATAGCGTTTTTTCGAACTATATATCGTGCGTTTTTGGGGACATCGCTGTTTCCAGTCAGGAGCATCGTGAAAGCTTGTCCGGATTTGTTTCTCTTATCATAATAGTGAGCCAGGCGTTTTTTATTTCGTCTATCATTCTTCCACGTGTTTTGTTTTTACAAATTTATAAAAAAAAAAATAACCATTCTCGTACGTTTTTTGAGAAAAAATATTTTCTACATAAAACATTTTAGCAAAGGGGTATATAATAATTTATTTAGAGGTAAAGGTGCATCATATCATTCATTTCATTCCAACAAATGGGAACAAGTTTCAATGAAATAGAAAACGATTTTTGTAAGATATTATTACCCTTCACAGGGATAACACAATTGCCAAATAATGGTCAACACAGAAAAGCCTCCGGGGCGAGATTTTTTTTTCAGTTTTCGTGGGGAAATTTTTTTACAATAATTTGTCACCCACGTATAAGTAGCTTAAACTAGAGCTACTTTGAATCTCATTCTAGTACAAATAAGATTTTTGATCCAAATTTCTATTACAGAATGAACGAAAGAACGGACGGATGAATCAATGAATGAATGGATGGATGGATGAATGAATGAATGAATGAATGAATGAATGAATGAATGAACGAACGAACGGACGAATGGATGGATGGATGGATGGTATTAAAGAGAATAAACTTATTCCACCCGAGTATAATTAATATATGTCTGTATTAAGAATCAGCATTATTAAGATCATAATAGAACATATCAGTATAAATATTTGGATCATATCAGTATAATTAAGACATTTGATAATATCTACGTTATTTGGTGTATTCGAATTGAAGAAATTTTTATCTGGTGATTAGATTAAAAATGAAAGGAACTTAGAAACAATAGCTTGTTGCAACGCTCTTTATAGATAGGTAAATCATCAACTAATCCATATTTTTCGAGATTATTTTATTTATTTATGCTCATCCGATTTGACATTGTTTTACAAACATCGTTATGAACAGAAAATAAGTTTTGATTTTATTAGGCTTTGGTAGTTTTTGAACAAAGGGATACAAATAACACTAATAAGGGATATCATATCTTAACGAGGTCTCTATATTATAGTAGATTATTGGTGATTAAAAATATGTTAATGAAAGTGTTTCTTACAAAAAAACAATACAATAACAATATTGTGACTTACCTCTACTGCTTGCTATGTGCTTATGAACCAATAATAACTTGCGGACATACACACATGCATACAAAAAAAAATAAAAGAAATACCAAATAACCTTACCTTTCATATGACCCTGTCTCTTGTAAACACCTGTCTTGAGCGACATTTACTATGTAAACATTTTTCTCTTACTTGACCTCGAGGAAATCGGTGGTTCCCTTACTATGCGTTTGGGTCGAGAAAGCAAAGTGTGTTCCTAAGTGTAACTCAGTTCCGAAAAAAGGACTCAGAAATCATATGCAAACACAATCGAAGCATGAATGGAATTCCTGAATATCTTAAATTATTTACAAAAAAGTCAAAAATACTTCCTGTTTTCCAATTCAGTTTTACAACATCCATCAATAGCAACATTGTGAAACTTTTACTGTAAAATTGATGGCGTACAATTAATTATTTAATTGAAGTAATCAACCAATTAATTAATAAAAGTATACACGTATATGAAGTCTTAATATACAATGCCTTCCGAAATTAAAGAGTTTTTACACAATATTTCCTTTTTCCACGTATTCTTTCCATTGCGTTCATCAATAAGTTTAAAAAACATTTAACTTTTACCAATCCTTTATTGATCAAGATCTAAATGAAATTTGATTTGACAGGTCGTTAACATTTTGAACTTAAAAATTAAATGAATCAAAATCACTAGGGATTATCAACAGCGGCTGTGTGATTTAGCATTTTTTTGTTCAAGCACTTTATCATATTTTACGAACTTCAATGGATATAACGTGAATATAATTTCTCATAGTTAAAATGACCACATAATTGAATTTCAAATTTTACGAACTTTGTACCATTCAATACAAGGTGATGAATTGTTTTATAAGCTTAACAGACAGAACTATGAGTCCCCATACGAGTACCTCTGGGGGGATGAGCTGATAAAAATTAACAAGTATTTCTAGGGGGGGCTGGGAAAAATGATTACCTTCCTCCCAAAGCTGTCGAGAATTTTAGTGAATGTACAAGATACCAAAACGCTACAAAAATAATTGATATTGCTTGACAATTAGTAATGAGCTATAAAGTGTCTTATTTTAAAATGTGACTGTAAAACTTTTGAAAGTAAATGCATAGCAGGTTCGGGCAAATAAAATTTTTAAACGGCTAGGGGGTCTCGAGCCTTCTCTGCCACCCCCATATTAGTACCCATGGACGAAACTACTGGTATTTCCTATAGCAGTGGTTCTTAAACTATGCTTCACGAAGCGTCTCTAAGTGCTTCGCTAAGATATTCAAAAGGAAAAAGAAAATTAATGTAACAAGATCTCAAAATTATAAATTTATCTGACCAGAAACTTTGTAAGTATATCTTGGATGGAAATGATTTAGTAGATAAATATTTAAATAATTAATGAATTAATTAATAATCAATGAATTAGTTAATAATTAATGAATTAATTGATAATTAATGAATTAATGGCTGTCTTAAGGAATAACTAACTCTGTTCTTCGGAATGAAATCAGAACTTTCCTGATTGATGGTCATTTTACTCTGTTGACGCAGGTTGTGTTGTAAACATTGACTTGTGAAACTGGCGTATTTAAAAGAAATTTTTAAAAATATGAATGAATCTAGCTTATCATTTCAATGACTGTTTCTGAAGCCGACGATAAAGTACACGCGTTTAAAAAGGAATTAAATTTTTGGGCGTAATCAACAGAATTGAAACATGGGAAGTTTAAAACTGGAAATTGTAGAGAAATTTGGATAAGAACTAAATTCTTGCATGATATAATTTGACGACGACACTGCACACTAATAAAACAATTGACAAGGCAATAAATTAACACAGTTAATAATAAATGTAATCATTTACAGCTGTTTCAATAGCTCTGGGCTATTTTCGTCAGAACGGCAACTGATGCAACACAACGTGTAATGCCCATCCACATTACAAACGGCGGTTACAGGTATAGTGAAAATGAATGGTAAAAATAAATCAAGCACATGAGTTAGGGGAAACGTCTCTGGTAGTGGAACTTAAGCTTAAAGAAACCTCTCTGGTAGCGAAACTTGAGTTTGAAAAGAAACGTCCCTGGTAGTATAAAATTATTTTGTATGGGATTATGTACGTCGTGCGTCAGTTAAAATATTGGATGAGGAATTATTGTTCCAATTGGGGAGAAAGGTCTTTCAAAGGGGAGAAATGAAATTGGACGGTAACTGGCTTCAAAAAATTGAGGTCCAGTGGAGAGGAAACTTTTTGGATAAGTTGTGCTTTATGAAATAAAATTTTGTGGCCGAATTCCTACGACTGCTTAGCCAAAGCAGATCTGCGGAGTTCTTGTTTCCGAACATAAGCATCATATTCTTTTAAACGAATTTGAAGCGCTTTGCGTGTTTGGCCAATGTAAACATGATCACATTGGCAAGGAATAGAATAAATTCCCTAAAAATTAAGGTCAGGAATTACATCTTTGAATTTGGAGAAACCTAGTTTATTAATGGGGGTGAAAACAATACGAAAATTAAATTTACGGAGACTGGAAGCAATCTTGGTAGAGATTTTTGGCACAAAGGAAATACAGACAGTTCTAAGCATACGAGAAGAGGAACCAAAGGAGTGAAAAACAGTTTAAGCCACGTGAGTCTCTTCCGGGCTTGATTTATTTTTACCCTTCATTTTCACTATACTTGTAACCAGGGTTATCCTGAAGAAAATTATTGAGAGTATGCGGTGATGTCTTAATTAAAGAGTATTGTAATTGAATTGTTACTGGATTTGGTGACGTCATTGCGCCGCGCTGACTGGCATTTGACTGGTCGTCTATCGTCTATCCAAGCCCAAGGTGGCAGTTACCACTTTCATCAGTTTTTCATTCCTCCCTTGGTCGTACGCAGGATATTATTTTGAGACTTGTGAGTGTTCAGGGGGGTTTCCTCATTTTCGCATTTGTTTCCATGCAAGTTTGTAAATGACTAACAAAAAACATAAATCCGAAATTTGTTGAAAGTTGCCCAAAAACCAGCAAATACAAAAACTTTCTTGAGACCTTGAGAGTATGCGGCGCGTACTCTGTATTTTTCAAAATTTCTTGAGAGTACGCGGCGCACACAGCGCGTACCCTTTGGGGACAGCCCTGGCTGTAACCGCCGTTTATAACACGGGTTTCCATTACACATTGTGTTGTATCAGTTGCTGATTTGACGAAACTGGCCTAGGGTTATTGAAACAGCTGTAAACAATTAAATTTAGTATTCAACTGTGTTCATTTGTTGCCTTCTCAAGCATGGTTGGTTGGTTTTTTTTTATATATATATTCTTACGTACCTGGAGATATCTTCAATTAATTTTATGTTTGTCTACTAAATTTGATTTTATTTTCCGGTTTCCGGAAGAGCTCCACAAAAAAAATTAAATATCATATTTATGTAAGTGACATGTCATGTTAGAAATAGGATACAAAGAATCAGGGAAGAAATTTGCGTAGAAAAGTTGAGGACTGACAAAATGTCAAATAAAAAAGCTCCTTTGTTTAATAATAAGATTAAGCACAAAAGAAGTTATCTATGGGAAGAGAGAGATAGGGAACAGGGATCCAGGTCTACTGCCAACCTTCTAATCAGAAAAAATGCTTTAGAAGGAGGAAGAAGAATACTCCGCATCTGGATATTTTTTACTACGGTCGAAACTGCATATATGCAAATGGACGCGGCAACGAAATCCTTTGCATATAAGCGAGTTTCGCATATAAGCGGGTTTTACATAAAAGAGGTATTCTCTGAACTATAGCGTGCAAATAATTTGCTCATTAAATTTTTATCGAATTTTATTATTAAATTAGATATTCTTATTTCTAATTTTATAAATCATACACATTATTTATTTCAATATTTATAGTGCAAATACTATTACTCTATTAATGGAAATAACAAGAAGTAATGGAGTACTTTCATAAACTCATATACTGTATTTGTGGAAAATAGTGGACAAATTACAACCATACTCTTTTGTTATTTCTTTGTCTTATTATTTGATTTCAAAGAATTTAAAATCGCCAACTTTTGATCAATATTTAAGCAAATATGTCGTTTCTTTTCATCTGCCATGTTCACAATAAATATAAACTGAAAAGTGCAAAAGAAGAAAGCAAAAAACTTGCAAATAGACTAAGTATTTTGTAGATCAATGAAACACGAGATGAAAAATCACTGCTCCAGTTATAAAAACAAATTGTGATAGTGATTCCAAGCACAGGCATATCGCGTACGTCTCTATATACGATTTATTGTATATGGAACTTGTCTAGAGCAATATATAAACATGTCTTTACAGATTGTGTGCATTGTATGTCTCCTCGATAAATACAAATAAATAAATTTATTTATTTATTTATTATCATCATTATTTTTAGAAAACGGGAAAGACGTAAACAAAGCCATAAATAAGATTGTAAGTGAAACTTCAACAAAAGTTGACAGCCATTTCCAGTGGGAATAACCACTCCTTAAAAATAAGAGTTGTCAACAATTTATTGTGGGTGACACTTGTTTATAAAGTTCGTTCGCATATATATCCAGTTTAAATTCTATAATAAAGCATTCGTTTGGCTTCAAAAATACTTACTGGTTTTGCATACATAAAATCGCAATTAAACGGGTTTAGGTAACATTAAAAAGACAGGAGGAAATTTTGAGGCTCGATATTTTAAGCACATATATATGCGAGTTGAATATATACGCGGTTTTGACTGTGTTACACCATAATGCCTCTTCTTCTTTGTGTTTCAGTAGCGTAGATTTATATTACTTATAGCTTCCGATATTCAAACATCCAGCTTTGGCACGATCTGAATTTAGAACGGCATTCATTTGCTTTTTTTTGTCTCAAGCAGACCGTCGAAATACTATATTTTGCATTTTGCATTTTTACCCTTTCTTACTCTCAAATTGATAACGTAGAGGTTAAAGCTCTTGATTACCAGACATCTTGCTAGACATCAAAAAAAAAACAACTCTGCATGAGTAGACTTCGCCTGAAAGGCATATCAAAAGTTTATCTCATGTGTTTATATTTCTAATTCCAATTTACATAGGAGTTTGATGAGTAGATTATAAAGAGGGTAGAAAAAGAAAAGAAACTAAGAAGGTGGAAAAAAAGTTCATAGAGTGTGCGCAGAACATGAGAATATTCTGAGTAATAAATTAGGAGCTTCTGATTGAAAAAAAAAACGCTTTAAACTCTTTGCTAGATCTTTCAAAAAGTTTTATAAAATTTGCATTTAAATTAGTAGTATGATAGCTTTCTTTCTAGAAGATAAAAATTATAGTCTTAGAAAATTTTATTGTTAAGTTGGACTCAAATACTCTTGACTTCTCCTAGTTCTTAATATGGTAAAGATCACTTACATGGTAAGAAAGGTCTTCAATTTTCGAATGCATTTTACAGTTTTCATGTACCGGGTGATCCAAATTAAACAGGAGGTGTTTAGACCTCTCTGTAGAGAAAACTACTCTGTCAATTTCACCCAAATTTCATACACATGCTCCCCTGAGTATGCGGTTTCGATTTCTGAAAGAAAAAATTGAGTTCATATTTCGGCCGCTAGAGGAGGAAATGGCGCTGCGGAGCAGGCAATTTACATATTACTTAACATGCGCAACATCCTCTGCCTATATAAGGAGTCGTGAAGCATTTTTCCACCATACGAGGACTCCGTCATGAAACTTACTTTACCAGATCGCGCGTTACTTGTTAAGCTCTTTTATCAACGAAATAGCAATGCTTCTGCTGCACTTAAAGCATTTCGGCAGGTAAAAGGTTTACGCAGACGCACTCTCACAATTACAAATCTTCGAAAAATGGTCTTGTATTTTGAAGAGAACAGAACATTCGCCATTAAATCAGGACGAGGCCGCAAACCAACTCGAGTGCAGCAAATTGAAGAAGTTGCAACTGCAGTAGTGGAGCAGGGAGCAGCAAGTGCACATGGTAGCAGTAGTGCACGTGCGATATCACGGGAATTGGACATGCCATATACGACAGTGTGGAGAGTTATGAGAAATGTCCTGAAGTTTTATCCATATAAGATAGCCCACACTCAGCAATTGCTTTCTGGTGATAATGACGTGCGGAAAACATTTGCTTTGATGTTCATTGCTCGGATGACAGTGGATGATGAATGGCCTTGGCAGATACTGTGGAGTGATGAGGCCCATTTCCACTTGAATGGCGCTGTAAACACATGTAACTGCCGTATTTGGTCTGACACAAATCCCCACGTTCATCAACAAATTCCGTTGCATGCTCCAAAAGTGACAGTGTGGTGTGGCTTCACCTCATCTTTCGTCATTGGTCCTTACTTCTTTGAAGAAAATACGGCCTCGGGGCCAATGACATGTTCTGTTACTGGCTCTAGGTATGCATTTATGCTCTGGAACTTTGTCATTCCTTTGCTTCAACAGAGAAATTGTCTTGACACTACAATTTTCATGCAAGATGGTGCACCCCCGCACATCGCGTTGCCTGTTCAAACATTATTACGGCAAAACTTTTCGGATGACAGAGTGATTAGCAGGTCATTTTCAACATCTTGGCCGCCTCGGTCACCCGATCTTAACCCTTGTGACTTTTGGCTGTGGGGATATTTAAAGAGCTGCGTTTATAAAGGCAATGTTCCGAACTTAGCAGTCTTAAAAGACAGAATTTCGCAACATGTATCCCACCTCCAAGCGAATGAGTTACGTTCTGCCGTGGAATGTGTTGTGCATCGAATGCAATTTCTAGAGCAAAGAGACGGGGGACATATCGAGCCGTATCTGTGATGATAGTGTGGTTCCACATGTGATAGCAATAAAGTTATTGCACAAATCTTTTTTTTAGTCATACCTACTATCCTACGGTATACTGTAATTTGTAGTTAATTTAGTGTGATTGCAATAAAGGTTATTGCATGTTAAAACACTTTTTCGTTGTTAATATTAATAAATTGCCTGCTCCGCAGCGCCATTTCCTCCCTTAGCGGGCGAAATATGAACTCAATGTTTTCTTTCAGAAATCAAAACCGCATACTCAGGAGAGCATGTGTACGATATTTAGGTGAAATTGGCCAAGTAGTTTTCCCAACAGAGAGGTATGAACACCTGTTTAATTTGGATCACCCTGTACATTAAAATGCATCAACAGTTTGCGCTATCCATCCACATAGCAGTGCCTGTTAACTCTTCATTGAATCTACTATCAAAAATATAAAATTATATCCCTGTAAAAGACAGGATTGCCAACAAGACTCAACAGTCTCTCCCGCTAAAAGGACTTCTCACGTCATAGATTATATGCGAGGGTATTATAACAATTTGACGCTTTCCTAAAATTTGAAAAAAGTCGGCGTCATCCCAATTCATATATCAGGAAAAGATTTCATTATCCAATAAAATTACACACTAATCGACCTTCTCTCTTCCTCAGCCCAAATATCTGGAAGGTCACCCTAAATAAGCTAAATATTTGCCTCAACGAAAGCAATATTATCACCTTCCATCAATTTATGTTTAGAAGCCAAGAACTAAGGAACAACAGCTGTTTGATTGATTAATAACCTTTGTTAAAGCACACAAGATAACCACAAATGCCTTACTATCAATCACAAAGGACTCACACAAACTTATCAGCCTTAAAATTTCAAGATACCTCATTTTTTGATTGCATCATGCATGCATCAACGGAAGAAATTTCACTATTAAAATCAACAATATATTTTCCATTGAGAGGCACTGAAATTATCAAGAAGAACAAAAATTACATCAGAACAAACATAGACATGTGGGCAACATAATAAGAAGGTCTCTGTAAATCCAACACTCTTGTTCCGTCCACCTTAATCTTATCTTCTACAGATTTCATTAATTCACGAATTTTCTATCACTCGCCAGTTGGTTTATTTCCTTACTCCCGTTCTCGAAATTCCTTTATAGATTCTGGCGTATAACGTAAAAAAATATTAATTAGAATAACGAAACCTACAGTAATTTTCTAGAAAAATTCTAACCGTACAGACTACTAAGAACCAATCAGAATTGTATTAAACCTAGCATAATCTGTTCATTAAATAAAATATTTATTATTATTAGATTAAAAAAATTCTATTTCATGCTGCAGAAGTTAAGTAGCTTGACCTCGATAAGGCTCTCATTATCTCTTCAATTTAGGGAAAAGGTGGATGAGTATTTTCCCAAGCAGTTTCCAAGCTAAAACGTGTTCTAATTACGTAATTTAAATACCAAAAAAAAATAGTTACCAAAAGCTAAGCTTTGCAATTCAATTTAGAAAAACGTGAGTATTTATGAGATCCTTCTCTGATAAAATTAAAAGAAAATACATATCACCACCAATATATAAATATTTATCAGTTCATTCGCAGATTAAAAGGGCGTTCTATCAAATTAAATTTCAAGAATTTAACTACTTCACTCATGTTCAGAAATCCCTTTCATGAATTTAACTATTATATATGTATAGTTTAACTTTACTAATTCTAAAAACCTATTTTACATTGTATGATATAATCCAAAATTTAATATTACAATCATCCATAGTTTTCCTGCATTCAAAATATGCGGTCTGTATTGTCCGTGAGTGCAAAAAAAAATTAAATGTCTCTTTCAAGTGCTGGTAAGATCCCGACTAACACAATCACCAAAACTTGTTGGCCCAACAATACATTTCGGTTGTCATTATTGGTATTGGTTGGGAAATCAACAAACATCAAAAATGGATGTATTTGTTGAATGGGACAACTATGGCCCTCCCTTGACCTTCGGCAGCTAGGCCAACTATGATAAATACCGTTTGCCCTACTGCAAATGCTATAGTTAGTCCAATTATAATAAAATTTGCAATTTGACAAGCGATAATTACACGAGAAATTAATGGAGAAGATAAAGGACATGATCTTTGCATATATTCTCCTTACTTCCTACATATATTACGCCCATTAATGGGAATTTCTGCATGTTGTAAATAAAATGTTTTTATATTTAGCCAAGGAGAAAATACTTTATATTATCAAAACCGCGTAACTGAAACTACAGTTCTCAAACGTGACATCAGCTCGTGCCTTCTCCTAGCAACCGAATGTAAGTTATTTAAAAACACGTGTGGCTGTGATATTTGCCATTATTAACGCGTATTCGGTAAGTGCTCCTGTTTTATTACCGTCTTTTATTATACGTAGGCCGGTAATTAAGCTTTTAGAATCTGGCAACACAAAAGACCACAGCTTTCATCGTTGACGATTTTTTAGAATTTAGACTTGCACGTGAACATTGGGTGTTATAGAACGAAAATTACCATAAAATTCTTTTTACGGCGTTTGTTTTGAAGTTAATAAGGTAGCGAAAACGCATGGATTTAAGCCGAGGTGAATTTCGAGCCATGGTTTTGTATGAATTTCGACAAGGTTTGACACAGCAATGTTTGTCGATCGTATGAATTCGACTTTTGGTAATGAAGCACCATCTAAAGCAACAATTTACAACCACTTTAAATAATTCCATTTTGGACGTAGGAGTCTTAGCGATGAGTTTCGTGAAGGTCGACTAAAAACTGTTGTGACCTCAAATATTGATGCTGTGCGACAACTAATCACTTTAGATCGTCATGTCGCATCTGGTGAAATTGAGGCATCTTGGAATATTTCAAGGACCTGAGCGCATTCAATTTTACATGATCATTTAAACATCAAGAAAGTATATGCGCGTTGGATACCAGGCAATTTAAATCAAACTCAAAAGGATGCTCGTGTCAAATGATGCAAGGAAAATTTAAAAAGATTCAATTGTGGTGCCTCAAAACATCTTTGGCATTGTAACAGATGATGAAACCTTGATCTATTACTATGAACCCAAAACAAAACAACAATTTACTGTTTGGATGTTCCAACATGAACTACATCCTACAAAAATCGTTCGTTCACGAGGTGCTTCAAAGGAAATGATTGCCTCGCTTTTTGGTAAATCCGGCCATGTTGCAACCGTTGCATTCGAAAATCGTAGAACAGTAAATGCTGATTGGTATACGACAATTTGTTTACCAGAAATGGTTGCTGAAATCAGAGAAAATAACTCGAAATGTTGCATCGTTCTTTATCTTTATGACAATGAAAACTCACATACTACATTTCAAACTGTCAATTATTTGAAGCATGAAAACATTGATTCATGAGTCATTGCCCTTATTCACCTGACTTAGCACCCAATGATTTCTTTTTGTTCCCAACGATCAAAAATAAACCGTGTGGTCAACGATTTAACAGCCCAGAAGAAGCAATTGAAGGTTATAAATCGCATGTTTCTGTTATACCAACCTCTGAATGTTATAGCTGTTTTGAAAATTAGTTTATTCGAATAAAAAGGTGTATTAATGGTAAAGGCGAATATCTTGCAAAGCTATAAAACAATTTTTTCGATATGGAAATATTTTGTATATTATTTTCTAAAAACTTAAGTACTGGCCCCCGTACGTTGCCACATTCTTGCTAGGATATATATTAATGGAAGCGCACTTCACTAACTTCAACAATATTTACAAATATTGGTCATAAAGTGGGATAAGCGTATATCAAATGCACATAATTATTACCCCTATAGTATGACGAGTCGTACAAAATAGCTACAAATATTATTTCCTTAGAAAAAAATGTTTGCCATAAAAAAGCAAAACAATTACGCATCACTGATTTTTTTAATATAAATTAAAATAGGTGAGGATTAATGTATTTGAAATGGTTATAATTTTTTATTGTTAATTTTATTTATTTTGTTCTTTTGTACTGAACCTCTAAATAATAGCCACCTCCGAAGTACAGTCACCTTTGCAGAGTCCCGCGGGTGACCGTTATTCGGAGGTTTTACTGTATATACACTTAAAAAAAGATCAAATAAAATGTTATTATGAGCATTTCTTTAGAAATATAGGGAGAATGGATAGTTTAATGAAATAACTGAGAAATAAAGGTAGTCGCGAACTAGTTATTATATTTTTTATTTACTCATCACTGACTTCACACAAGTGCTAAGATGCATTGCTATATATATAACGATTTTATACGTAGATTGCTTATTTTCTGTACTGCTTTTTATACATATTGTATCTTTAAATAACCTTGTAATTTCTATTGGTCGTTTTTTCTGTTTATATTTATGATGATTTCACATAATGTAGTGAAATGGTATAAATACCATGAATAGATAATACTAATAACATAGAAATGTATATGAATAAAAATGATCCTTTGTATTATTTGAAACAATGAAGTGTATTATTTTTATTATTGTTTAATTTATAATTTTACTAAGTACTGTATGTCTTAAAGGATGTATTTTAATTTTAAACTTAAAGATAAAAATTTGCATTTCCTTAAGATGAAAATGCAATAAAGCCATATTTTATAATTTCAGGCCATTGCCTCCAAAAACAGTGGATGGCAGCTCCTTTTATCTGAAAAACAGATTTATTTTCTTACAGCAAAAAGAAAATTGGATGCAAATATATATATATATATATCACTGTGTTGTACATATTGTGCATAAATTACTTGAGATTTAATTAATTACGATGTTGAATGAATAATGCATACTGAATTAAATCCTTAAAATTTGAGTTTAAAGGAGCAAGTAATGTTAAACATGAGGCTCCAATAAGGGATAATATGAGTTCATACCATATAAATAGTAGTGAGTAGTTTGAAAAATTTTGTATATCGTCTTATTGATCTACTTATATACGAATTATATCTTCATACATTATCTGTCTATATAACAATAAGTGCTAAACAGTCGATTTTAAAACAAAAAATGGAATTATACCCGCGACTAATCTCAACGATATACATGCACACGATGAGATTGACTATGTTTTAAACCCAGCGTAAACCCACTGGGAAGAATGGGATGCGCAATCGACATAATGGACAAGTGTGTTCGATTCCCCTTTCTTCCGTACGTAGTCACCTACCCTTCCTAATTCGTTAAAAATTTTACACGATTCTTGTTTAAATCCAAAAGCTCAGAAAATAAAATTATATTACTTATCCAAGCCTGTTGAATAAATTGGATTTAATGCCTCAAAGAGAAAAAAGAGAAAATGCACAGACGAAACCACCATAGCGGTAGGGCAACGGAGTACATGTTCAGGGCCCCGAGACTGGAAATTACGTTTATTATATACACATTATATTTTTTTATTGTCAAAATTTGGGAATTTGAAAGTTATTTCAAAAAGGGCAGTAAGATCGATTAAATCCAGGCCTCAACGTAGAGTTCTTAAAATTATCGATGGTCCAAGCACATTTTATGTACGTTTATACATTACAGTATATGTAAAATCGCAATTTATTTCAGATTATTGGGAGATTCGGGCCCCATGGGGTCCATATAACTACGCCTATTAGTCCAGGACTCCGAATGCGCTGAGACGGCACTACGCACAAAGCAGGCCGCAATTAACCTGCTTTAAACGCAAATTCTAATATCTCTAAATCATTATTCAACTCCAACCAATGACACAGATGTTATTTCTATTATAAAGTGTATGCTCTTACCATAAGCCGAGTTCATGAGGAGGTTACCGGCTTATAATGGAGGGTTACAGAGTTACAACTCCATATACTTATAGGTATATATACAAAAAATTTCATTGCAATGGGGTTAAAAACCCTATCAACCCCCACTGCGTACGCCAGTGACTTTTATGTAAGAATGACTCATAATATCTTTAGTTAAAATGAAACAATATGTGTAGTAAACGTTCTATTATCACGCAAGGGCTTCACTTAAAAATTCTAAGCGTTTTACTTACTTAATTACCAAAACGATATTTCCTTTCACAAAAACTTACCAGAAAGAAACGGAGATAATCTTCAAATAAGACCTCATAAAACGACTCTGATATTTTTTTAAATAAAGCATTGAGAAATGTCTGAACCCTGAAACGTAGAGCCATATTTCAACGACAGGATTTAGACGAACACTTGCCATTGTATCCACTACTTACACTGATATTTAAATGTTACAAACATACATAAAAAATGTCACCTGGTATTTGACTGGACTCCATTTTCCATGACAAGTCAATTTGGTACATTTCAGTACCTAATACTCGTTTTGTAGTCACTGTGTAATATATTATACACTACACCTTACTCATATACGTACCTTTCTTGACGTTCATGATTTCTAACACTAGCTATTACTGCAGTACCCCGATTACCCGACATAAAGGGGCAGGTTCCATTTCGGATTATAAAAATATTTCGTATAATCTGGAAATTTAATTTTTAATATAAAGATGCAAAGAAATTACAACATTCATCCAAGAAACGCGTTCAATTCTATATTACAAACAGGGTTTAAGCTGCAGTCGCATTTTTCGCAAAATGCGACGAGTTGCTCGAAAATGCGAAGAAAAAATTATTGCCCATCGCGAAAATGCGACAGGCATTTTTAACCACAGTTTATTCTCTGAAAACAGGATTCCTCGATTCCAGAATATCCGTTTTGCACTTCAGCGATCTTTTCTTGTTCCTTTTCGTTTCCTCTTCAAAATTCTTAACAGCACCTGTTAAGCATCGTTGATATAAATAATTTCATTGATACGATTTTTCGAGCAACGAAAGCAACTAATATTTTTTAGCATTTTGCTACAACTTTTTTCCCATTTTAGCATTTTTGCGACAGCATGTTTCGAGCCAGCTTAAACCCTGATTACAAAATACCTATATTGATAGTAAAAAATATTACAAAGTAAAAGTAGGTACTAATTTATTAACTACTTTTTGAAATGGTCCAGTCTCTGTATTCGATACATAAAAAATAGATATCTATATTTTTATATGTTTATATGTTCGATATCTATCAGTTGTGCATTGGTTTCTTTCTTGAAGCCAGAATTCCCGCTAAAAGATAGACGTTTTTGCCGAAACGTTGAGCTAAATTCTGCTAAAAAAGTAGTCATAATAAAAACCAAGGGTAACAGGACATTTCAGTTAGGCAAGTACAAATAAATGAGATTTTACTCTGCGTTGACGTTTAATTATATTATTAATGTATACGTAAAAAATTTATTATTAATATTATTGGATTTAGGGCGTAAATTTTAATAATTATATGATTCAAACAAATGTCTCCAGACTCCATTTTTTGTATACGAATATATCAACCGATTTTACAAAAGCATTTTATTTAAACCTCCATTTTATGTTGATGTTTTTGTTATTTTTAAAGCTGTAAATATTCAACGCGTGGTTTAGTTAATTACAAATATATTCATGCCTTAAAATTATTTACCGTTATACGGAAGCGTTTTTAAAAATAAAATTATTCCAAAATTATGAAGTATATTATGTTTTTTTTTTGGTGAAATGGTTAAAAGTGTTTAATTGTCGCATATTCTTTTCCTGCATAGAAAAATAATGCATAACAATCACTCTAGTCCGTGCCTCATAGTAAGGAAATTACTTTTAATAGTTTATGGTAAACAACGCTACGGAAACCGATTTTGATATGTAGGTAACATATGTTGTTTTTCAATATGCATTTAGCACTTTTTTAGGTAAAGCTACAATGTTTCGGCAAATATATTTAATTTTTTTCTTTATATGAGATATATATCCTAACAAAGAAAATTTAGAAATTCAAGGATTTAAATTTGTGGATATGTTTTTCTTTATTAAAACTTGTATCTGCTCTTTTTTTCCGAAAACGAGAATACATTCCCCAATAAGATTAATCGTAATTAATGTTATTTATAAGATAATTAATAACCCTAAAAGTGAATAATTGAATGAATTTGCCGTCCATTATGTCTTAGTGGCCAAATCAGAAGTGTAGCAGTCAAAAATGGCTATGTGTTGTAGCCTAATTATCATTTATACGGTATCGTATATATTTCGAATAAGTGCTGACAAGGGAACCCCTTTCGCTGTTCACTGCACTTTGAGATCAGACCTATAGGAGATGATAGTATTAGACTTCCTAATCACAAGTATGTAATCATTTGTCTGCTAAAATGATATGACAATTTTTTATGAATATTTGAAGTCCAAAAATTACTTTTTTCGCCAGGTTTAATATTTTGTAATCGCACTGTATGTGAGCAAAAACAGGTTTGAAGTCTGTAAAATTATGAAGAATCATCGTATTTAACGGATAAAAATAAAAAGTTTTGTTTTAGCTGATTCAAACCGCGTAAAAAATTAATATGAAAAATGAGCTTTTAGAATAGATACTTGGCGAAATTGAGGACAATTTTGAAGGCTACTCCAGGTTTTCGTTCGAGGTAGTTATTTCGTATTATCGCAGCCCATGTCAAGTTTCTTTTACATTTCTTTTTCCAAAATATTATCTCATGAGGAAAAGAAGCACATGAATACATATAAGCATGCATACATGAGAATGAATGAATATATGAGTATTCATATACAAGATGTGTGAATATGTGAGTAAGAATAAATGAAATGTATGAATATATGAGTATGAATAAATGACGTGTATGAATAATGAAAAGTTGCTATATTTACACAACCTGGATGTGGTCATTGCATATCACATGCTGTTGCAACCATGGAATTTAAAAAAATTGTGAACAAAACTTAATAGTAGGCTATTTGAAAATGCATTTATTGTAATTAGAAAAAATGTGAACAAAATTTCATGAAATGTATTTTATTTCATGAAGTTATGTAACCATAAATTGTGGATTAATTGTTGAATTATGCTCTTTATTTAAAAATGAGAAAAATTAAACTGTGTACATCTCAGGAATGTCGTAAAAGTGTTACAGTACAAAAAAAGAAAAGAGTGAAGCAAAGCAATTGATCACAGTGGGCACATTTTAAGAATGACAGATTTTTGCAATTATCTCGGCTACAATTGTTGTATTCAATTTCAAAAGAAATTTCCTCAACATTTTTGAATTTTCCGGGATCATGATCGCTATAACAGCACCTAAACCAAGCATATTGTAATATAGGGCGATATTTTTTAGACTGTAATTGATTGTGAACCAAAGAATGCATTTTTATTATCTCATTTCGATGTCGTATGTCAATATCCATTTCATCGATTGCTATTCTGTTGATTATTTTTTTGTACAAATTTTTTATTGTCGAAAGAAATAAACATCCAGCGGTTGTATGAGGGATGTTGCTTTGGGGGGTATTTGCAAGGATATACAATTTTCCGGAAAATCTTAATAAGTGTTTGGGTCTGTACTACCTGTCCATGAGTTTAGTAAAACACAGGAAGGAGGAGACATGATGGGTTTCATACAACATTCTACCCACTTTCTCATTTTGATTTTGTCCATTTTTTCCGACTTGGAGCATGTAATATATAAGTTTGGAGGTTGAAATAAATTCTTCCTAACAGTCGGATCAAATCTTCCCGCAGCTTCTCTTAAACGAAGTAACATTTTCCCTGTCAGTTCCCCATTCATTGATATTATTGGCATTATTGTATATGAATGTGTTCTGCCAAAATCAGACCCTATTAAAGAAAATGTCTGTTTTTCACCTTTATGCGATAGCTGCCTTTAATTTGGAAGAAAATAATTAAAACCACTTTGATCAGAGTTAAAAATTTGTTGGGGGATAATATTAGCAGTAACATTTCTCGTATGCAAAATAAATTCTACAACAAACAGTTATTTCGACACTGGCGTAAGGTTTAAAAATACGACAGCCAACTGCTCCCTTTGTCAAGTGAAGGCATAAATTCTGTCTTCACTTGACAAAGGGAGCAGTTGGCTCCCGAAACGTTGTGTTTTTACACCTTATGCCAGTGTCGAAATAACTGTTTGTTATGGAATCTCCTGGTGAAACTCTGTATTGTTTTATTAATAAATTCTATGGCACTATCTTCTATATTACCCATATTCTGGGTGTATATTTGAGTGATATATTTTGTTACTTTCCGCGCAACTATTTTGTTTTGGCTCTTAAAATTATCTATAAAATTATCGGAACATTTAAAATCCCCAAATCCCAACTCTTGGGATTTCAGGATCGCCCATCTTTTCAAATCTATATCATGAACAGGTAAATAATTTTCCATAACTTTTGTAAATCTGGCTAACATTTCATTTTTTATTATTTTATACTTTTCTATATTTGTGCCCATATTTGATATATATTTTCTAAACCTCGAAATATAAGTAGGGTATTTTACTGTTGGATATCTCCTGTTTGTTTTCTGGAATTTATTTTTTTGACAACTGTCAAAATACTGAACAATTGTTTGCATATTTTCTAAACTGAATTCATTTGCCAATTGATCGCCCTTTACAGTACAGTTATAATATTCGTCACCGACTATACTAATATCACTTTCTTCGTCGATACGGAAATCACAATTGTCTTCAAAATCTAAACTGATATTTTCACTGACATTGTTATTAAAAATTATGTTTTCGATTTTCGACAATACTTCCCGACTTTCCTTAAGTTCTTGATCAGTTATTAACGACGGAAGCGTGTCGTATTTATTAACGACCAAATTCAAAACGGATTGAATTATGTTCACTATATTTTTCATTTTCTCACAATCGGAAACTCGTACAACTATATTGACGTTATACTTGCGGACGAGTTTATATAGCTAGTGGAATGCGAAACTTAAATGTCCCGCCAACTCTTCAAAATTGTCGTCAAATTCGCCAAATATCTATGCTAAAAGTTCATTTTTCATATTAATTTTTTTATACTGTTTAAATTAGCTGAGACATAATTTTTTATTTTTATCCGTTAAATACGATGATCCTTCATAATCTTACCGACTTCAAACCTGTTTTTGCTCACATACAGTGCGATTAAAAAATATCAAACCTGGCGAAAAAAGTGTCATTTTTGGACTTCAAATATTCATCAAAAATTGTGATATTATTTTAGAAGACAGATGATTACATATTCGTGATCAGAAAGTCAAGCACTATCATCTCCCATAGGTCTGATATCAAAGTGCAGTGAACAGCGAAAGAGATTTCCTCGTGAATACATTTTCGTTCCTTACCAATGGCAAAAATCGTCAGATCAACTGTAAGGCTGAAACGTTCATTTCTCCTCCTTTCGGTTGAATGCCAATTTTTACTCGCCTCTATTTCAAGCACATAATCTAACAATGTATGCTCTAAAAGATATATATAATCTTATTTAGAGTATTTTTCAATACCTACATTTCTGTTAGTCACACAAATTTGATTTCATGCTAAGTTGATTCTATGTATCTATTCTTGCCAATTAGCTTACGTACCAAAAGTTTCGAATACTTGCATGAATTTTTTTAGAAACCTATAATTCTTGTCCAATAGACTAACAACGATTTTATGGTCAAGATATTTGTATAGATTAAAAAATTTAAATTAATTGTAATGTCTTAAACTAGTAATAATAGTAGAAATATCACTTTCAAATTCTACAAATATCACTTTCAAATTCTACAAATACCACTTTCAAATTCTACAAATATCACTTTCAAATTCAACAAATATTACTTTCAAATTCAACAAATATCACTTTCAAATTCTACAAATATCACTTTCAAATTCAACAAATATCATTTTCAAATTCAACAAATATCACTTTCAAATTCTACAAATACCACTTTCAAATTCTTTCTAATTTCACCAGTTTCAAAGATAATTGCTTGTTCTCCTCGTTTAATAACTTAATTTGGGTTTCTATATTTAATCTTACTGCACTTTTCTTTCCCGTGTGAGAAATTTTGGACTTTATTGACATTAGTGGAGTTTAGGAAAGTAATGTTTAATATAATACCATTATTAATGTGGATAATTGATCACCCCTTCACTAATTATGTACATGAAAATTGTAAGCCTCTTTATTTTCATGTTGTACACAGCGTGGTCGTGATCCATATCCGTTCACACCCCATGGAATCTTTTTAACTATAATACTGCCACTTGATTTCGTAAAAGTAAATTTTAAGTTAGTGATAATCTTGAAAATTTTGAAATCAGTAATTATCGTCGGATCGCGATATTAAGAAATATTCTTAAAAATTATAAAATTCTAGATAACTTTAACAATTTATATAAAGTCAAATTAGAAAGAACATAGAAAAATGTCGATTATATAAACCTTCAATTATATAAACCTTCAATTATAGAATCATACTTAGTCCTGTGGAAGTCATCGTCATCATTATTAAAAATGTAATGTTGTTATTTTAAAGAAATGTAGTAAATTAAGATAATTGCATATAATTTTTGTAAGAAATATGTTTTTAAAAAGTGTTTTTATTTAACACTTTCTTTCTTCATCTGATACTTACTTGTGCAGCAATTTGCAACCTTCTCAGCTGGCGCTATTGTGGAGATAAAATTGTTAGTGCACGACTCATCAATTTTAAAGAGGGGAATTTTATCATTCAATTGGGCGGTAAGTGCTATTTATAAAATAAAATCTCATAACTTGTTCATTTACCGCAAACAATTTTCCATTATTAACTTCTTTTTATTATTATTCTCTTTTTTTCATTCATTCACGCTCTCTCTCTCTTTCTCTCTTTGACCCTTTACAAAAACCCGCGGCATACCTACGATTCTTTTGCAGCACGTCTGCAGGTGTGATTGAACAACGTTCCACGACACATTGGCTAAAAATGTCTATATCATTTACATGGCGTACATAGAAAGTTCATAAGAGGGTTATAGTCTCAATGGGGGCTATAGAGCTACAACTACATATATTTATAAGTACATGTACAAAATTTCACCGCAATGGGGGATTAAAGTCCCCATCAACACCCCCTGCGTACAGCAATGGTCTGTATTAGAATGTTCGCGTGCATTAATTTTCGAATATCCTAAATAAGCTCTATCTCAATTAATTCCGATTTTATTGAGGCTCTGCTATGCTTCACATATGCAATTCAGTAATTTTTACTTATATACTCTGTTTTTCATAGCTTTATTATAGGTGTGTTTATATCAAAAGCTATTTCTCTTATCTTAAATTATTTTCGTGTGTTTATGATATTTATAAAGAATCTTACTGAACCGTCCGATACATGAGTGCTTATCAGAAATCGAAATAATCTTTTGCGTAAATTAAAAAAAAATAGAATACTATATACGCCCATGAATTTAAATTATATGGGGATGGGTTTGTGTAATAAATTACCTGCAAATTTAAAATTATGGACTTCATTAAGTAATTTGAAAGCATATTATCTGAATAAGTCGTTCATTGTGATTTTATAAAAACAAATATATAAAAATATCTGAAACGATCTTCCAAGATATAAAAAGATTGGTTTAGATATTTTTTATCTATTTAATTGTTTGATTGAAGAAGGGTGGAAAATATATACCAGAAATATGTTCGCCTGGTCACCTAATAGTTGGTATCTTGGGCACGTCAGATTTTTTTAAACTATCTTTTCCTTAAACTTTCTCAAGCCAAGAAAATAAAATAAATATATACTATACAGGAAATTGTTGATACTCGTATACATATTATTAAAATAATATTATTTCAACTTTGACAGATTGTGAGTTTATATATGATACATTAATGAATTGTAATACACTGTTTAATGGTTACAGTGTAAATAATTAACGATTACTTTTTAATACAACATATACTCATTCCCTGTGACCACAGATACGTAATAAATTAATTTTTACCATGACCGTAATTTGGACCATTATTACTTATTTTAAAAAAAATCAAACTAAATGCTAAAAAAAAAGAAAAAATTTTGCGATAAATTTTAAACTGAATTTCACTAATTTTTTTAGTACTATGCATTATTATTCACCAATAAATATTTAATATTGAGTGTAATTAAAGATTTTAAAACGTCATTACATAGTTATCTTTAAAATAATGCTAGCGATGTATTATTATTATATTGAATATTGAAAATAAGAAAATTTTAACGCACTTTTTTTGCAAATTATAGTTAAAAATAAGCTATTATTTTATTCATCGATTTTTTTAACCAATTTTGATCGATTTTTTAACCGATTTTGATCGATTTTTTATTTTTACGTAGAACACATAATTATTACATAGTAATATTATTAAAACTAAATGTGGAAACAACGTCATATATTTATTGAACTTTTCCTATCATTTTTATTTTTTAACCAATCTCTTTTAACAAAATATTATTAAAATAAACTACAATTTCACTCACCTCTTGTGGGATATATTAAAATGCTCTTAGTTTTTCCATCGATATCATTTCTGTTATCATTACTAATATCGGTTACTACATTGTCATTTCCAATGCCCATGATTCGTGCTGCTTGTCTAAGAGCCTTCGCGGAAGGCTTCGGTTGATTCGAACATGGTGGCCTGGGCATTTTCAGTTTACTCAAAATTTGTTGTTTGACCACCTCAATCCTCAACAAACGCAGTTCCTCTGCTGTAAGATTGGCTTTTCGTTCTGTGCAGTCGTGACAATTTGATTCTTCTTCGGAGTTCTCCAATTCTTCTTGCAGTTTTTGCTCAATGTCATTAGGTAAAGAATCCGAATCGCTGCATGGATTCTGCGCCGTATTCTGCAATGAATCTTTCTCCACGATATCAGCACTCCTATTACCCAGAGGAAGCTTCGTACCATAACTATGAGAAGTTAAATATAATAGCATGAAGACAAGAGGCGTAACAGCCATTTCTACAGATTTAGCACAAATTTCTTTGACAAAGAAACAGTGATTACTTATGAATAAAACCAATGACTTGTTCATAAATTAAACACACTATCAATTTCTTGTTTCACCAGCTGAACGTTTTAACTCTTGGAATTGAATTTTAAATCTACTATCAAGATTTTTCAGTCACGAAAAGTTCGGAATGAATTATAAATAGCAGTTAATTTTTTTAGACCAATTATTTTAGACTTGGTTCGAGTTCCAGTCATATATTATTTAGATCATTCCAAAATATCATTTTGAATATCGTTTTTGAGTCCTTGCATATTAATGAGGGAAAGGTTCTCCCAGTTCAATGTCAAGTGAAAGATTGGCGCTTATCAATTCTTCTACTAATTTTTGTCAGACACCGGCTTCTCACCCACAATCAGTAGTTGAAGGATAAACACGCCCCTAAATGCAGAGCGACCCACGCCATGACATAAGCAGATATCCAATCAAATTTGAGAATGATAAAAAGATTACATTTTTAGAGGAAAACAGCTTCCATTTTATAATGATAAAGAATGTAAGAAAAACATACATATTTAGATTGCCTCGGATGTCGTGGCGACATCTGGTGAAAATGTCTGTTAACTACACAGTCGAATATTCGGCCTTTGAAAAAATAAGACTCTATTATTTAAAAACAGTTTCGTTAATTATTTGCTAAAAAATTTCTTAATTTTCCCTCAGTTGAAAACTATTTTGAAGCGTCTGAAACATTTGATAATCAAATATAATGAAGAATTAATTAAATAATTTAAAAAACTAATTAATTAATAATAATAATTAATTAATTAATTAATTATTAATAATTAATTATTAATAATTAATTAATTAATTTAAAGACTAATTAATTAAAATAATAAATTAATTAATAATAAATTGATTATTAATAATTAATTAATTAATTTAAAACTAATTTTGAGCAATTACAAAAACTCATAACTGAAGGAATTGCTTTGCATTAAATGTCCATACTCATTTTTGATTTATTGCTTCATTTTAATTGTTTAGGTTGGTTTAGGGATAATGATGGCATTAGTCACTGGAAAAAAGTAGTGATTAATAATTACAACGAGTTCTGAACATGATTAAATTTTAATTGGCGATCGTTCGAAGTTCACCAGTAGTGTGTTATGGATGACTTAATGAATTCCTGTTTCCTGAAATATACCTGATGTTTGAATTCAAACCAGAGTGACTGGTGAGTTTGACCTATCTAGGACAATGATCACCAATTCCATTTTGATCAGGTCAAAATGATCTTCAAGCTGATGCCACCATTAGAACTTAATTTCTTCGAAGCCTTTTTTTATCCTTCAGAATCTTGACGGTTTATTGAATGACACCTCCTTAGGTAAAATCTGCTTTGCGTAGATCCAATTTTTAACCTTAATTTACTGCATTAATGTTTAAGTTTAGTTTTCTTTTTTATCTTCAGTTAACTTTTTTGACACCAGAGGACAGCAAAAGTTCTATCCCCCGTTACTAAACACCTGTTCTTCACCACCGCTTTAAAAAAAAGCCCATAATACGATTTGATCCTGCTGAAGAATATGGCAAGGTTAAGCCATCGAAAACGTTGGCAAGTTTATTAACTTTTACCTGTGCCATTTGTAGTTCCAATTTTAATTTGATATTTTGCATCATCTGGTTATCATCATTTGGAAACACCTCTTACTTTTGTTCAGGTACAGTAGTTCTTTTTATCACCCATCCCTTCAAAAATGATTATTTAAATGTATTTTATTTTTAATATGAACTCAAAAGAAAAGAACATTTTACGGAATCCCGTCAAATCACAAGACGCTAAAGTTTGCCAGGATTGCCTCACAGGACAGAAACTGCCCACGATGACCGAAATACTGCGCATGTGCGTGGACTTTAAATGCTACTAGTAATGCCGAAACACGCTATAAAATAGCTAAATGTGCTGTCATCTGGCTAGATATACAAGCGATGGTGTAGCTCCCTATTGATATCCCCGCTAATATAGTATTTTGATTATGAATTAGCATTTGTTTTAAATAAATCAGTACTTACCTGAATCACAGAGACCGAACTGGGGAGGAGACCCCCCAGACTTCCTCCGCTCGTCGCTTCGCGACTCGTGCCGTTTCGATCACATTCGATGTGCGCTGTCTGAATCAGTAACTGTTGAATCAATATATGTTTATAAGTATAAATTATAATTTTCCCCTTGCCCAGGGATTTATACACTCCTTATTGTTATGTAAACACACACAAAATCTAATTCCACACCACATCCTTTTTGTCAACAAACATATGTGAAATAAACACGCATGCACATAATGCGACAGGAGAAACTATTGCGTATAAATGCGGCAGGAGTAGCTATTTTCTCCTGTTTTTCTAGCCAAGTAAATGGAAACACTTATAGGAATTTTCTTAAGTCCACGCACATGTGCAGTAGTTTCGGTCATCATGGGCAGTTTTGCTCCTTTGAGGCAATCCTGGCAAACTTTAGCGTCTTTTATTCAAATCCTCTTTATTGCATTCGATCCTGTTAAATGTAAAATTTTTATCTGCAGCACGTGAAACAGTTTTTTCTAAATGTCTACTTTTCTTCATTTTAAAAAATATATACTGAGATTTCTAATTAAAGAATTGATTGTATTAAAATTTGCAATAACATCACTTTAATACTAGAAAAGCTGCCACAAATTTCCCGTTTTTTCTGACGTCACATGGATTCATTAAAGCTCCTCCGTTGGAATCCATAATGAAATTAATTTTTTTAATTTGGCGCTTTTGGCTTCAAATCAAGCGCGATCTAGGGGTTTGGTAATGAGCCATAGCCTTCCTCTTGGAATGTTGATTTTATCATGGACAGTGGAATGAAAAACAGAGGACACTGGCTGCCAAAATAGGAATCGGAAACAATTTTTTAGAGGTTTAAAAGTGGCTTTATTTAGTACGATTGACCACATTCAGGTTCTTCAGCAAATAATAGAAAGACACAATGAATACACTTTACCACTATGCATTGCCTTCATCGACTACGAAAAACTTTTGACTCAATTTTCAAACCATATATTTTAAATGCACTAGGTAACCAAGGTGTGAACCCAGCTTATGTTAGCTTACTCCAGTCCATATTTTATAAAGCAAAGCGACTATATCTATAAACAGACACAAAGTTGAAATTAACTTTGAGAAAGGTATACGACAAGGAGATACAATCTCGCCCATACTCTTTTCAGCTTGCCTTGAGGAAGTTTTTCGTAAATTACACTGGGATTAAAAGGGCTTAAAAATCAACGGAGCGTATTTAAACCATCTAAGATTCTCCGACGACATCGTGTTTTCGCAAAAGATCCAGAAGAGCTCCAAAGACTCATTGAAGATCTCAGAATGAAAGGAGAAACATCTGGCTTAAAAATCAACTTGAAGAAAAGCATGATCATGTTTAATAAGTTTATACAAACTAAGAAAATCTTTGTTTTGGGAGAAGAAATACAGCAAGCTGAAAATTATATTTACCTTGGTCAACAAATTACGATGAAAGGCGACATAAATCAAGAGATCGAACGTCGTATCAAGCTTAGCTGGCAAGCATTCTACCGGCTACAAATAATTTTTAAAAAAAAGCTCCCTATTTCTTTACAGAGGAAAGTTTTCGATCAATGCATCCTACCTGTTCTGACTTATGGTAGTGAGACATGGACATTGACTGCCAAAGGTATCCAAAAGTTACGAGTGGTACAAAGGAACATGGAACGGCAGATGCTTGGTATCACGCGACGAGATCGAAAGACCTTCAGTTGGATAAGAGATCAAACAAAAGTTTGTGATATCATTGCGAAGGTAAAAAGTTTGAAATGGAAGTGGGCAGCCCATATTGCTAGAAGAACTGACAACAGATGGACCAAAAACATCCTAGAATGGATCCCACTGGACACCACACGCCCAAGGAAAATGCCAAAGACGAGATGGGTGGATGAAATAATTAAATATATTGGGCACAAGTGGCAGCAAAATGCACAAGATCGACTTCGTTGGAAAGATGCAGAGGAGGCCTTTATCCTGCAGTGGATTGACAACGGCTGAAATGATGATGATATATTTATATATATATATACACACAGATAGATTGATTGCTCTGGTTTTTATAGGCGCAAGAGCATCTGGGCTATACTCAAGGATAGATAGATAGGATAGATAGATAGAGATAGATAGATAGATAGATAGATAGATAGATAGATAGATAGATAGATAGATAGATAGATAGATAGATAGATAGATAGATAGATAGATAGATAGATAGATAGATAGATAGATAGATAGATAGATAGATAGATAGATAGATAGATAGATAGATAGATAGATAGATAGATAGATAGATAGATAGGTGGATGGATGGATGGATAGATAGATAGATAGATAGATAGATAGATAGATAGATAGATAGATAGATAGATAGATAGATAGATAGATAGACAGACAGACAGACAGACAGATAGATAGATAGATAGATAGATAGATAGATAGATAGATAGATAGATAGATAGATAGATAGATAGATAGATAGATAGATAGATAGATAGATAGATAGATAGATAGATAGATAGATAGATAGATAGATAGATAGATAGATAGATAGATAGATAGATAGATAGATAGATAGATAGATAGATACAGGGTGTCCTGAAATGGGAACCCCAACTTTAAACAAAAACAATGGAAAAACGGTTAATGATAAAGCATTTATTCTTATGGCATATGCATGTGATAGGGAGTAAAATTAATGTAAAACGTGTCCTGGTTTTAGTTACAAATACTAATAATAGATGGTGCTGCATTTAATCCAACGCACTTTATAAACTGGTAACTTGCCAGACATCCTGTGGTCCGCCTTCAGGTGTGGAACATGCAGGTATACGTTAAAAATGGTGTATTCCTTAGAGCAACGGGTTTTCATTGTGCTGGAATTTCATAGGTTAAAAACACAACCCAACGGAAACAAGGCGAAGCTCCAACATAAATTTAATGTGGCGAAAGGACTTGACCAGAATACAATAAATTATTCCAGAAATTTGAAAGGACAGGAAGTATTGCAGATGATTTTGTTGGAAAGGTAGGCCGCCATTACAGAACCAAGTATACAGGTTGTAGAAAAAATTATTGATCTCAGTCCTCGCAAATTGCAGCTAAGGCAGTATTGAGTAAAACAGCAACGTATAAAATGTTGAAAACGTGCCTGAACTTGTTTCCGTATAAAATTCAAACCCATCAGCCACTGACTGTTTCATTGGTATAACGAAGACTGGTGTTCGCGAGTACCATGTTACAAATGACTGATGTTGACGACTGACGTTAATTCCATATTCGGATAAAGCCCATTTTTATATCGATAGATACGTCCAGTGGTGTAGCTCGATATTTTGCCGCCCGGGGTGAGTGTTCTTTTGCAGGGGGGGGGGAATGGTGGCCGCCGAAGGTGGCGGCGCTGTAATCCCAGACAGGACGCTTGAACAGCGTAATCAGCCGCCGAGGCGGCTGAGGGGGAGATGGATTGCCGATCAACACGGCATTCATAGATGCACGTTCACGTAAAGTCGTCATTCAACGCACACCGAAACCAGCTGCCGGGGGGCCGCCACGGGGAACGGCCACGGCCCAGGCAGCAGGACCGGAGACACCCCCATGGGCCAGCCGAGTAACCTACAGGAACCGGCCAAGACCGGAAAGGAAGGTGTTTAGCACAGCCACGGAGGCAGCGCGAAGGCGGGGGGATCCAGGAGGTCGGACAGACCTGGTGGCGAGGCGAGGCCTAAACGGCGGCGGGCGAGAAGGAGCTCCTCCCTGAGGTAGCCGTAGGCCGGACACCGCAAAAGAATGTGTTCCAGTGTTTCGTCAGCACCTTCCTGACACTGGAGACACACAGGCGACGGGAGTTGCCTAATGCGGTGGAGGTACTTGTTGGTGAATGCACAGCCAATTCTGAAACGATGCAGCCTGGTCTGTGCCCCCCTTGGGAGACAATCGGAAAGAAAGTATGGCGACTTTCGCACCTCGAACTTTGATCGGAAGTGCCCCGTAATGTCTCTTATCAAGAGGTTCACCATGTCACTTCGATAGGTGTCCTTCAGACTCCTGATACGGCAGGAAAGGGAGGG
>QLNU02003225.1:86593637-86607508 GCA_006491805.2 Dysdera silvatica | reverse complement strand
TGTTTCATTAAGAAATTTTATTTGTTTTTAAAATTAATTGTATTTATTTTGAATAAAGATGCCGGCGTAGCCATCTCAGATCTTCCGGGGGCCTAATGGGTAACTCACTTGTGAGATTCCCCTTAACTCATTACAAATCCAAACTTGTTTATATTTGGCCCAGCTAAACCTAGCATATCAAAACTTGGACTTTAAAATCAAACTGCCCTACCGTATCTTCTCATTCTCTCTACCATCAGTTCCATCCCATACCTAGAGGGGATAAAACGTTATCACGTTAGGTGCCCCGGAAGACATGGGAAACTAGAACTACTATTGTAGTTAATGAAGTTTTATTTTAGTTAAAAAAAATTGTTGTAGTTAATATTGTAGTTAATAAAGTTTTATTTTGGTTAAAAAAATTGTTCTAGTTGTGTTTTTCATATCTTAATATATCTTTATAAAAACTTTTAAAAAATATGTCCGAAATGTATAAACCTTTTTTTTTCTTTTCTTTAACAGTGAATGAACATTATTGGTTGATTACGAATTTATGGGGCCCCTAAATTTTTGTTACGTCCCCATGTAACATAAATTAATCTTTTTTTTTTATAAGAGGAAATGGAGAAACTTTTCTTATATCAATCCTTTATTAAATTAACATTTACTTAAAACTAAATATTCATATGTGCTTCCAAAAATTAAAAATATGAAACTTCTATTTATATTATATGGATTACAAAATTTATATTAAAAATACACTTTTCTTGCTGTTTTCTAAACAAAATTATCAGTTATTTTCTCATAATATCAACTAAAACATCTTTTTCTGTGCAAAATAGCTAGACAGATAATTTTTTACTGACTTAACGAATTTAATAAATTTTTTACTCCTCATATCACTGAAAGTAATCTTTCTCCAGTTTCATTTGAAGTGTTTTCAGTTTTTACTATGCAGATTCTCCCCTCCCCCCCCACGCAAAAAAAAAAGGCAGAGCCTGTACTTTTTTTTAAAACGTTGAAAATGTTTTTATGGAGGTCAATTGAAAAAAAAAAGTCACTTTTTTCGCTACACTTTTTCATTATTTTTTTTCGTCACATTATTTTTTTCTGGGCTGGTAATGAGACTACGACTATGATATTTAACATAGGAATATATGAGTTGTAGCTCTGTAACCCCTCCCCATATGAATTTTCTGCTTAAGCCTATGATGCATCACTTGAAATGTGCCCCCATCCTTTTACTAGGCTACGACTAGGATATTCTGCATTCAGAGTGGGTGTGTGAGGGCACATGAAACGTCACATGTCAAGGCCGTATCTGAGTGCCTGAAGCCCCCATACTTTTACTGGGCTGCTAATGGGTCTACGACTGTTACATTCCACATTCAGGGTGTGTACTTAAGGAGGGCACTTGAAATGTCAAATGTCAGGGCCATATCAGAGAGCTAGGAGCCCTCTCCACCCATCGTTTTTCTGGGCTGCTAATGTGGCTACGACTGTGATATTCCGCATTCAGAATGTATACATTTTCAATGTTCTAATATTCAATAATATTGAAGAGGGGCTTTTTTTGCTTATACTATAATCCGGCCCAGGGTTTGCAGTGGTCTCAAATGAACCACTGCCTTCCCAATGTCAAATTTGATGCTAATTAAGACATATATTTTTATTATATTTCAAAGTGAATAACCAACTCACTGGGTTATTATTAATAAATATAGAATCTTGAATTCTCTTGTAGAATTTAATCTATTATTGAGGTCATCTTGAAAGTTGGATTTGTTAAATGTAAAAAAAAAATGGCTTATTTCCCCAATGCACTTATACAGGTTACAAGGAATGGTAGTGCTCAAAATGTTAAAGATTTCTATGCAGATAATGTGTTTTACCTCCTTTTGCATTCTGTCCAGTTACAAAAATTTTACTAATCACTCTTACATATTTAACTCAAGTCTTTTTTTTTTATTTTAATATTTTTTAAATGATTAATAAAATTTAAATTACCATTAAAATTCATTTTCTGCAATAGCCGTATAAAAAATTTCTCATGGTATGTAATGATGGACACCACTGATACAGATCATCTCTTGAAAGTGTAAAAGAGTACAAATAACACTTGCTGAACGTAGTTAATCATTTCAGCAATGAAGACTAACGATCTCATATATACAAACTCTAAATTTGAATAAACTTAGATGTTTGTAATTGCAATTCAAGACTACAATGAAGAATTGATTTCTCTCAGAACCTTAGGAACCCTACACAAAAGAAACATGTTTTGTAAAATATTATTACCTTTCTCAGGGCTAACACAATTGACAGATAATAGTCAACACACAAAGCCACCGAGGCAAATTTTTGGTGATTTTTCAGGGTGGGGGAGGATTATAACATATTAAACCTAATCATTTTTAACACCCACGTTTGAGCTCAATTAGAGCTTTAGGAGAAAAAGAGACATAGTCCCCGACCTACACCTCCATGGGCCGGACATGATTAAATGGATAAATTATATAATACACTGCTCAAAACATTAAAGGATATTGGTTTTTTATATATATTACGAGTTTTGGTGGCTGATGATATATTATCTACAGACATAGTGTGCCATAAGAAATGACGTCACATATGAAAGAAAAATGCATTTTATTGAGGCTTTTTGGTAGAAAATGAAAAATATACAATTTGTGTTATTGAGAAAAACAACCAAAAATGAGATTTTTTTTTTTTGGTAGAAAATCCATTTCAATAGGGGGTGTGGTTTCCCTTGACTAACAGCAACATTGAACATCTGTTAGGCATGGAGTGTATCAGGTTATCAATGAGGTACTGGGGTATCCCGTCCCACACCTCCTGAAGAGCTCTTTCCAGCTGTGGAACTATTTGTGGGGGACATAGGCGGGCAGCAACTCGTCTGCCCAGCATGTCCCAAACATGTTCTATTGGATTCATGTTGGGAGAACATGCTGGTCAAACCATTCGTATGATTCCTTCATCGTAAAGGAAATCGTCCACCAGTGCAGCACGATGTGGCCTGCAATTATCGTCCACTAACATGAAAATATCTCCGATCACTCAAGCATCAGGGACTACAAAAGGAGTAAGAATCTCATCTCTATACCGCTGTGCCATCAGAGTTCCATTTCTAATGAAGTGGAGGTTGGTGCGACAATTAATGGAGATACCACCCCAGACCATCACTCCACCACCTCCAAATCTGACACTTTCTTACACAAATGCAGGATTGTTTCGAGTCCCACATTCCCTCCAGATGTAAATGTGTCTATTATAAGGATGAATTGCAAAACGGGACTCGTCGCAGAAGAGGACATTGCTATATTCATGCCTTCTCCAATTGACATGCTCTCCTGCCCACTGTCTGCGGGCAGTATGGTGACGTGCTGTTAATTGAACACATACCATAAGTGTACGAGCATACAGATCTACAGCGTGGAGTTGGTTTCGGACGGTTTGACTCGATACTGTGGTGCCAGTAGCCGAATGAAGACGTTATTAGAGGAGAGTGGCATTCATCGTTCAGTTTCTGGTCAACGTCAGCCCTAAATATCTGTCCTCATTTGACATTGCTCATCTACGACCTTGGCCTGGTCTTCGGCATGTATAGTCTCCAAAAAACGATTTCAGATCCTGGAAATCACACTTTACGATACTCCCATGGAATCTGCAACTACGGCTTATGTTTGGCCTGCTTCTAAGCGACCCAATAATCCTCCAGACTTGAGTAAATGATTTCGTTTAGACCTCGCCCTCATCGATACAAAGCACAACGATCATTTCTTTTCACCTTTTCCAGTAAGTACGCTGACAGCCTATTTTCATTCGCTGTCACTCACACATGATTTTCGACGTCACAGATAAAATTTGCATATTTCCACATGTTCCAACGTCTGAAAATTTGCATTTTTAACACTACGTTTACATTTTGCTAAAAAAATTTGATTATATCATTGTTTTAACCAAAAACTGACAATATCCTTTAATTTTTTGAGCAGTATATTATTTCCCTTATAAAGGGTCCATACACATTTCCTTACATGAAATTTAAGGACCAGAAAAGAAAAAAAATTAAGGACTTATTAGCAAACAGGAATCGAACAAATCAGATATAAGCTATGAAAATGACTTTATATTTATAATAACTTTTTAATAATAAAATAAAAGTTAGGGTGTGTTATATAATTAAACATAATCTCAAATTAAGTCAAGTGAAGGCAGAAAAATCATTCTGCCTTCACTTGACAAAGGGAGCAGTTGGCTCCCGAAACGTCGTGTTTTTAAACATTACGCCAATGTCGAAGTAACTGTTTGTTACATCATAATTAAGTATATTTTTATTTAATTTTGAAACCAACAACTTTAATACTGTGTACTATCAATATCTATAAAACAATAAAGTATATTAGTATACTATGATTTTAAAAACATATTGTTTATAATAATTATTAGTTATAACAACTGAATCTGGAGGTTATAACTGATTGTCACTGTATGAGTAACGCGAGTGCCCACATGGGTACTTGAAGGACAGTGATGGACACAGGCTTTCATTTTTTTGGTGGGGGGTAAAGGAAAGAATTTGTATTGGTCTAATAATACAAACCCTTCATTTATCATGAAAGTAAAATTTTTACAGTGAAAAATATATTTGGGAGGGTAGTCATGAGCCCTGTGTCTGCCCTTTGTTAAGAGTGGGGGGGAGGCTGAGAAAATTACTTCTTATCAAGGCTGTCAAATGTTTTAGTGAATGTACAAGGTACTACAAAAAATAATTGATACTGCTTGACAATTAGTAATGAGCTAAAAAGTACCTTATTTTAAAATGTAACTATAAAACTTTTGAAAGTAAATGCATAGCAGGTTCGGGCAAATCAAATTTTTAAACGGCTAAGGGGAGTGGGGGGGGGGCAGCTCAAGCCATTCTCTGCTCCCGCATATGAGCACCCATGATAAGTAACAAAAAAAAAATGTTAGTTGTATTTTTATGATACAAGGGTCATTCTATGTTAAACAGGGTGAAGCCATACATACAGCTTTACGTAACAAAAGAAAATGTGCAGAGCACTGCAGTATGTTAGTGGTTAAAGTGACAAACAGATAATGGAGATCATTAGTTAAGCCCAGCTTACAGCATGCCTCCTGTGCTTTTTCTAATTCTTGTAAGTGAAAACAGGTTCTATTTAAACTAAAATCAGGCACTACAAAAATTACGTTTTTCTTCAAAAGCTACAAAACTGATGTTAAGTGACAGAAGACACTGAATTTCACTTGTAGCCACTGAAGTTAAACAAATACAAAGAAAAAATCAGCAAATTTAATCAAATGTTGATACACATAATACAGCGCAATTCACTTTAAAACATATGAAATGACATAGCATATCACAAAATTACGTTTTCTGTTAAACAGTAAAACTATTCAAAGAAAAAATTCGCCTTATTAAGCTTAGAATCTATACTTTCACATATTTGCATTGTTTTATCAATTAAAATATAAAACTACTGACAAAATAAATTACTCCAAAGCGAACAGAAAAGCCATATGATCCAGATTCTGCAAATAAATTTTTTAAAAAAAATGGCAGCATAAAAACAAACAGCTTATTGTCAAATGCCCTCAGCCAAAATCTGCTTTGTAATTGACAGTTACGAATATATCAAGAATCTTCACAAAACCGAATCTGTAAACTTAAAGTTTGTTTCATATAACTGATCAGAAATAATCACCAAATTTAACAATTGGCTAGTTTGCTGTAAATTTAAATATGACTATTAACAGTAGAGATTCTAGAAAATTTAGAATATTGTCATTAATGAACAGTTGATCTAGCTTGTAATGCAATTATTCTTTGCTGCTATCCTCTTTCAAAGAAACGGTACAATTGAAAACCAGCTTATCCTTGGCCGAGTCAGGATCGACACTGAAAAAACCAAGTCTTTCAAATTGAAACTTATCGTACACTTTAGCCTTTTTTACGGATATGTCAATCAAAGCATTGGGATAACACTTCAGGGAATTTAGGTTACAGTCAGAAAGGTAACCATTTGATACTTCTTTCGGATCTTCAGGATTTGGGTGATTAAACAACCTTTCATACATACGAACTTCACACTGCAATGGCTTGGATACCCAGTGGATGAAAGCTTTAGGCTTAGAGGCATCATTAACTTGAATGATATCAGCTTTTATTTCCAAAATGTTTCCATCAGCAGCCTTGACAATGTCTTTGAGAGACAGCACATAGCCAGCATGCCTTAAACCCACGGACTGATTACTCGTCAATCTCCGATACTGCTTATCAGCAGGCCCTTCTCGAAAATCAGATTTTTCGATATAAATGACATTTGAGAACAGGATTTTATGTGTTCCTTTTGAAGGTTCAGCTGGGAAGTTAGGAACATCAATTTCAATAGCTTGATCATGGGGAAAATTTAAGATCGTCACTTTCAAAGGATCAATTACCGCCATGACACGAATGGCAGATACATTAAGCTCATTTCTGACATGAGCTTCAAGCATGTGAGGATTGACAACAGACTGAGCTCCAGTGACGCCAAGTTCGGCACAAAAACTCTTAACAGCTTCCGGTGGAAACCCTCGACGTCGGAGAGCTGTTAAGGTGAAAAGTCTTGGATCATCCCAATCTCTAACAATACCTTCTGATATTAATTTGGCAATTTTACGCTTAGAGATAACCGTGTAATTTATGTTTAAACGGCCATACTCCCACTGTACAGGACAGTAGATATCCAAAGCATTACAAAGCCAGTAATAGGAAGAGCGGCGGGACTGAAACTCTTTAGTGCATAAGGAGTGTGTAATATCTTCTAAAGAATCACAAAGACAATGAGTGAAGTCATAAGTTGGATAAATGCACCACTTGTCGCCTGAGCGATGATGAGTGAGAAATTTAATTCGATAGGCAACAGGATCTTGCTTCCCTTCTTCTAAAGTTAACTTCAAACGCAGCGTTGCCTCCCCTTCTGGGATTTTCCCATGCTTCATATCTTCAAATAGCTGTAAGCTTTCCGACACAGGCCGATTCCGCCATGGTGAAGGTGGTGGGTTAAAGCCTTTTATTTCTTCCTGTGACTGATGGCATACATAGGCAAGGCCCTTAGTTATCAATGTTACGGCAAAACTATAAAGCTCATCAAAATAATCGGAGGAATGCGTGACTTTATAGGGTTTATACCCTAACCAACTAACCATCTCAATAATTCCATTAAAAAAACGTTCCTCTTCCTTTTCGGGATTTGTATCATCAAATCTTAAAAAGCAAACACCATTGTGTGCTTCAGCATAGCCAAAGTTTATGTTTATAGCCTTAGCATGTCCAATATGTAAAATGCCATTAGGTTCTGGTGGAAACCTTGTTCTAACTTGCCCACCTGTCCTTCCTAAATGTTCCTGCATTAGATACATTGTATTTGGCGTAACAACATATCCCAATGTCTTGTGGTTTTCTCCAGGCTTATGAAATTGCAGTTTTTTCATTGTTTCCAGAATTGAGTGTTCCTTTATTAGTTCGCCGTTCACCAGGGGCTTTGCAGTTTCCGTAACTATTTTCTTGGCAACTTTACCTTTTGTTGGTTTGCACATATCATCTGCGGTCTTAGGACCTAGCAAATCTAAAACTTGAACATCAATTTCGTTCTTAACAGATTTTCCATCAGCAAAAGGTAACAACTGGCGTACTTCCGACATTAGTGGGTACATGTTGAACTGATACCGTTTCTCTAATAAACTAGACTTATATTTCGCCATTACATTTTCAACAGCTCTTTCAACTTCCTCTGGAGATACCACAACACCTACTCCACAAGCAGAATGAAATTCGCTTGTAACAAAACTTTCATTGAAGACGTGGTCCGACAGATATAACATAGCCGCATTAAGCTTAATTTCAGAATCTATTTTCCCAGAGGCAACATACTCACATAAAAGTTCCAATTTCTTTTCATCCTTCTGTTTGAATTTTGAGGCAATGTGATATAGCAAGTTACCGGTAGACTTCGATATCCCATTTGGAGAAAAAAGATTTGCGAACTTCACAATTTCTACTAATTTTAAACATAGCTGCTCATTTTTCATAGTTTCTTTAATTTTCACTTCATTCAACCCGATACTAGCCAAACTTTCAAAAATTAAGGCATCCATTGATAGCTATTAATGTTTGTACGAGACTAGAAAACGGACAATGTAATCAACAGAAAGCTTACGTCAAGAGAAAACAACGTGGGCATGGAGAATATCGATTATTATTATTATTATAATAATTTAAAAAATATTATTTATTATATTTTCAAATCATGTTTTGATAGAAAAAATGTCTTGATCAAAACGGTGGCTACTTCTGTTAAAGTTTCTCATAGATTTCTGAGGCAATATACAAAATAATGAATTAATGTTACGCTATGAGGAAGTATTTTTCCATGTAGCCCACATTTATATTTGCTTTATCATTAGAAATGGTTAATAATAAATATAAAACTTGAATAAGCAATTGTAAGTGATTTGGATAAATCTATCCTACAATTTTTCAAAGGCATGAAACTTTATTAATTTATAAAATTTACCGTATAGAAGCATTGCCTTTATTTGTCATTCCTTGCTGTGCTGCATGGTTTTACTCCAGTTCAAGCCATTTTTTATAACGATCTGAACTGCATCCTTACATTTATTTTCTTTATCAAAGAGCATCCATCTCTAGTGAAACCTTTTTCTTCACATAAGTGTAGTCTCTCTCTCTCTCTCTCTTATGTTTTTTTTTCATCAACAATTTCACCCAATCCGTTTAGAATCAAACTTTCACTCCTAGAAACTCCGTTCTTGGAACAGTTAATACAGCGATGTATCTTGTGGCCATCCTTTCTCCCTTCACACAATCAGCAACGACAAATATTCCGAAAAGAAGAAATCCCGTGAATCATCATCATCAGAGAAGCCGCCTTTCAGCTATCGTCCATTTTGGATTTCCACGTGTTAGTCGTGCTATAAGATTGCAATTTCATCCGTAAAAAATGAAGACCTTGTTAGCATCTCAAATGGTAAAAATACCTAAAGGTGTAGAAGTCAAAGTAAAATCGAGAAAGGTTACCGTTCGTGGTCCTCGAGGCCTTCTGCGACGTGATTTTCGCCATGTCCAGGTTGATATGGAAGTCGTTGGAAAAGACAAGCTCCAGGTCCAAAAATGGTTTGGAATCCGCAAAGAATTGGCTACCGTTCGTACAGTCTGTTCCCACATCGAAAATATGATTCGAGGTGTCACCAAGGGATATCTGTACAAGATGAGGTCCGTCTACGCTCATTTCCCCATCAACGTGACCACGTCTCAGAATGGATCCTCCGTAGAAATCCGTAATTTCTTGGGCGAAAAGTACGTTCGACGTGTGAAGATGCAACCTGGGGTCACCTGTACTAATTCCACTCAACAGAAGGACGAGCTCATTCTTCAAGGAAACAACATAGAGTTGGTGTCCAGATCGGCGGCCTTAATCCATCAATCCACGCTCGTCAAGCGAAAGGACATTCGAAAATTCTTGGACGGTATCTATGTGTCAGAGAAGACATCTGTTGTCCAGGAAGAATAATCTGGCTGTATCAATGAGTATCAAATAAATATTGTACCAGGTTAATTATTTTCTTTATCTAAATTTGTTAAGAACTAGTTTTTTTATCATAATTGCGTCGTGTTCTTGTAGTGTGCTACAATAGCGTTGTGTTAGACTAAGCTTTGCTTAAAAGTTCGGTTTCGTATAGCGTCTAAGGATAAGAGTATCAATATATGTTCCACTCAACTACGATGAAGCCTTAAGTAAAACGAGTGATGCTATAGGGCGAAGCCAGAAAAAGTAACAAAAGGGATCAAACAGGTGATAAATTGTAAGAAGCTCCAGAAAAGACTTTTTTAGTAAGCATTAATATACTGTTCCTCATAATCTCTACTGTAGTAATTTTTTTTCTCCAAATAAGTATATAAATTCTATGAAGCAATGCAATATTGATAAGTTTGAATTCAGTTGGCACACAGGTAATCCTGGCTTTGCCCTATATCTAGTTTGTGGATTATGTTTAGTTATATCCTCACTGTACTTTTAGATTAGCTGAACTGTTTTCAGCGTATCGTTTTCTTCCTTGTTAAATGTATTACGGTTAACGACCACATTAAGCTGTTTTATTTAAAATTACTAGACTTAAGGCAGGAAAAGTTTAAGCCTGGCGGTTATTTTAACATTTAGTTACTTGAATGGTTTTCGCCTAGTCATTTACTGTTAAATATCTGACAGTCAGGGATGATTTTGTTCTGGGAGTTTCAACTTCCCCCTTCCGGGGTTTCTTTTTAAAAAAATACAAAAAGTTTGTTTTGTTTCCTATAAACTTTTATGTTTGGTGACACTACAGATGAATCCCCTGTTTTGTCGCCAACTCGTCTCCAAAACTGATGCTATACTCTTAAAATGGAGGGAAAGTTTTGTGAAGCGTTAAAAATGTGCATGGTAGTTGTAGTGTCTAGCATCCGTTTGTGAGTTGTAGCGATAGGATAAGCGACCGTTTAAATGGGGGTTTTTTTTTAACAGATTGGAATTTTTGGTATGGAGGGAAAAGGGTGCAATGAGGTGGAATGTGGAGTATCGCAATGTTGGCAATCAAAAGCTGTTGTACTCATATTTCGCAGAAGGTATGGGGGGGCATGGAGCATCCTAATGTCGGCGCTTAAAAACTGTTTGACTCTCACTCCACAGAGTATATGTGGAGGAAATGATTCCAAAAGCCATAAAAAATCAATGCTTAAAGACAGCAGTTTTTTTGGTTAAAAAAATCTAAAAAGAGTATAATAGGTAGTAAACTCATTATAACAGGTAATTACTCCTTAAAAAAACATGGCGGCCAGGAAGCAAATGCATGATGATGTAATCCAGGAAGTAGGTTGCCATGCCAAGGCGACAAATCGTGCAGAGGACACACATGTAGTATAGTCTTATATTCCTTTGAAAATCAATGCCTTTAGCAAAAATATTACAACTTTTCAGGAAATTTTCTGGTTTGGACTTAAAATCACCCCTGTGGAGTCTAACCAATGTCACATCTAGCGGAAATTACAAATACAAGATCCTGGCGATAGTACAAAATATGGTAAACATTGGCGACTTTTTTGAAATGTCACCATTATCACTGGTTAACAATACATTGACTAGTGTTTCATTTAAAGCAAAATATATCAGGACCCAATACTCTGCCCTTCAACTTGTCCACCCTTATGCCTAAATGCCCCTCCTAGCCCTCGAAAAATAACGTGCCATCCTCTCCCGGTGGTAATTCAAAACGCATGATGAAATTTTTGTACTCCAGCATTTCGTTTCCGTAGTCATACTGGTGGTTTTAGCAAAATGAGATCGCTGACAAATGTCCGTAAACAAAGCACTGTTGCTGGGTTGGCAGACCTTCAGCCATGGACTACTCCCGATATACGTTCGCGGTTCCCTGTATTTTTCCAATTAATTTTTTTTAAATCAATTTGTCTACATTTAAGCTTTAAACTAAGCATGTTTTACATCCCTATTTTATGAAGCTTACTTGTCATATAGTATAGGATATTATAGTTATATTTAATTATTTGGCACCAATTCAGATTAGATCCACAAGTGATTCCACCGCCAGTATGGTAACTCACTTCCTTACTTTGCCATTGCCTGTTATAGCAAACATTGGGATAGTTCTCGATTTTGCCGTTAAGCGGGTCTTGGTGGCGCCACTGTTCTTTCTCTCCCTACCCCATGATTCCCGCTCGGCTCTCTCGCCACAGTCTCTAACGGACAGATCTACACAACTATCTCTGACCCCCTTTGTTCGATTCAATGTGTCTGATCAGCTGAACCTTTTTTTTGGAAATGTATGGAAGGAAGTCTATGATTGACTGGTATATGAATCAAGGTTTGCTTGCGAATGGATACATGTGTCCACCTCATAAAATGTATCCTGCCTTCTTGGAGTAGAGGATATCAAAACCATCTATCCACCACAAACGACCGATAAAACTAATTAGGCGAGTTTGGTTTGTAATTTCCTCCTACTTCTCCCTTAATTATTCCTCACTTCCTCTACTTTTCCTCCCTTGATTATTCCTCTGCTCCCTTCTTTGTCCTCTACTTCTCCCTTAATTCTTTCTCCATCTTTCTTCCCCTTCATCTCTACTTTCAACTCTTTTTCCATGGATGGAACGTTGGTTTTTAGGCGTTTTTTGGAGCACAGTACTTGGCGTTATGGCAAAACTATTCCCATACAGAATCTCCTGCTTAGGAAAAATTATTTGGCCCAAAAAACATCTAAGATTCAACAATCCATCAGGGTGGCCATCAAAATGGCCATAGGCGAGCGTTTTGGCGGTTTTGAAAATTGTCACCAAGTGGTGGATCTAGTCTGGATTTTCCCCAATTATTTTGTATGAAGTTGGGATTTTTTAATCTTGCCATCTGGCAACAGTTTTGTTAGATCACTATCATACGTCCTTTCTCCTTGCCTTTCGCATATACTCCGGGAACAAAATAAAACGTCCAAAAAATGCTTACCTGCAAACAAAAACTAAAAAAATTTATTAAAGAAAGCAGTAGTAGGAACTAATTTAAGACATTGTTTAAAGGAGTTAGTAGCAGAAAAGGCAAGCTAACTGGGGATGTTTATGAATATCTGTGTATTTGGATCGCCAAAAAAAAATGGCCTTTCGTCAGGCCGTGCACCTTGACCTAATTTTTTTCCTAGATGAAACACTACATTAACTGCTGCTATTTTGAATATCTTGAACAAGAAGTACTAACTAGATGTCCTCGTAGTTATCTGTGTGTGAGGGAAAAAATAGGTTCTATAGGCTTTAGGAATGCTGGAAACAAATTCTGTGGCTTAGTTGTAGCTTGTCCCAGCATCTTTTAAACTATGGTTTTTGTTTCATCTGCGTAAAAAAGCTATAGTAAAATGATGCAGTGGTAGCTTCTAAAAACGTGAGTTCCGTTTTTCCTAGAAAAATTCTGTAAATTGTAAGTTAAAATTTTGTTATTTTATTAATTTCTGTGGAGAAAACAAAATGATGGTTAGGGTTGCTCTTTGGCGAGAGCTGTTTGACATTTGGTGAAAATTTTGGCGATGTGGCCCATATTTGCAATATTAGCCCTTTTTTAATACTATTGTTTTGTGGGGGGGAGTTCCTTCTCTAATCCCATAGTTTCGACTTAACAAAAAACACAGTTGCTAAGCTCTTGCGGGGCTTCCACCCATTGATGGACTGCAAAGCACATTCATCACAACAGCGATGCCATACGACCTTTGTGGAAGTACTAGACCTAAGAAAAGGTCAGATAAACTACAGTTCGTTATGGCAGCTGTTGCTGATGCCATGAATTTTTCTCATTTGCATAATTTAAAAGAGTTCCGCAGTTAAAAACACGCAAAAATATTTCAGGGTTAACGAAGTATCCATATCGCAAATAACAAAATTGGGATGCTTGAACGTGAGCAAATCAGAGTACTAATTACACAGAAGAAATACTACCAGTTTAACTGATGCCACTTGATTGTTTAATGACCAGTTCTACGGTGAAACCAGCTTAGCAGTAAGAAATACGAAATCCAATATTAAAGTAAAAAGTGCATGAGAAAAGTCCTTTTTATGCAAGATTTTTTATTTATTGATAAAAGGTTATTTTGTGATTATTGTTCAATCCATCCTCCGATCAGGTTGAAAGCAAATAATCGGAGCATGTGAATGTTCCCTTCCTTAAATGCACTAGAAATAAAACCATTTTTCAAAATGGCAGGATCAGCGTGGTTGCCATACTTGATAAAAATCGGTACACTTACCTATTCTGTACTATACCCCA
>QLNU02003225.1:86569437-86585885 GCA_006491805.2 Dysdera silvatica | reverse complement strand
AAACACAATAACCTGAAAGGTGAGATTCCGAGAAGCACGAGTATCGTCTCTTCGTTGTTTACATTATCAAAGTCTTAAGTGTCTCAATGTGTTGGTTTGATTTTACCATTGCAATTTAATAAAATTGAGCCAGTTACATTTTAAATAAATTTTAAATTTATTAAAAAATTGGTAAAACATAATAAATAGTATTCTGACAGCGGAACAATATTTTTTTAATTGAAAATAGTAGTATTTAAAAAGATTTCGTCTGCTTTTTTTTCCCGTAATAATGTTTATTTTATTTATACAAATTTATACTTTTAATCAGGACCGGGGAGTGTGATATCGCAAAAATCGACAATTACAACTATAAAATATATAATAGTAATTATACGAAAAATAATTTTTGGTGATAAGTATTGTACAAAAATACATGAAATATTTAAAATCGATAGTAAACGCAAAAATACCGTACTGAAAAATTTGTTTAGTGTCGTTTTTTCTTTATTGAACTTGTATTTTTTAATGTGTTTATTTTTTGTAACAGGGTTATCACAAGACCATTATGCAAAGATTAAAATTTTTTCGAAGTTCATTTTGCAACAGAAATTTTAACAGACAATTCTGTGGAGTGAATTTTGGCATAGGGAACGTTACAGCAAAGCACCCTGTATGCAAAAGTTTGCTTAAATCAAGAAATATGGCGATTTTAAGTTGTAAAAATCAGATTAAATGGAGTAGGCCGAAATCATTTCGTGAAAAGACTTTATGCCAGATTTGTAACCTAAATCAAAATTTTCACCAAAGAAGTAGGGATGCCTCAAATTTTCCACAAAACAAGTCGCCTGCTCAAACCATGGAGCAGAAAATGAAAAACAGAACATCTTTATATTATTCTATTGGTTTTGTGATTTTTGTTTCTGGTTTTTCATATGCGTCAGTGCTTCTATACAGACTATACTGCCAAGTAAGTGAAACTTATTCAAATTGTAAAAGAGAAACAATAAAATCTAAATGTAAATCAGGGTTAAACGTTATCTGTGTTCTGTCATCATATGTGAACCAAGATCACCATCACTAACCCAAGATTGCTACAGCTCCCAAAGCGTACTAGAAAGAAAGTACCAAGGCATTAATGAAGTTGCTATAATTGGAAACCAGCCATTAAAAAATGGCCAAAATATTACCCTGGAATTGGGAAAGGGGTACTCATAGGCAGGGGTAGACCAAACACAAATTAATTCAGGAGCCAACAGCATGCAATGTATATATATCGAGTGCATGCTGTTGGCTCCTGAATTTATTTGAGTTTTGTCTACCCATGCCTATGAGTACCATTTTCCCAATTCCAGGGTAATATTTTATATAGAGTGGTGTAGTCAGGCGCCAAGTAAAATTTGTCAGGCGCCTTGGATTTGTCGGCCCTTGTTCATAGGCATATACTAAAAGATCATACGTTGGGAAGGGTTATAGGATTACAACTCCATATATATTCATACGTAAATAAATTTCATTGCAATGGGGGCTTACAACCGCCATCAACACCACCCCCACACTTGCTCCAGCAGGGGCACTGGTGTACATAGAAGGGGAGGGGTCGATGGGGGTCATAAATAGGGATTCATTAAACAGTGATTTCAGCTAAATACCGAATATCCAGCCAGCTGAATATTTAATGTATTCTTTTCTTTAGTAAACTTCTATAAAATAAACTCTATAAAATAAATATAATTATTGTATAATACTTTATAGAAATATGGATTATTGCACCATCGAAGATGAATGTCTTGATGGAGAATGATTGGATAAAATTTTTCAACTTAAAACAGGGTCGAATTTGCGATTTGAGAATACTTGTGTGCATGTTATATATTTGGAAATAAATTACTGTTTTGTGAAATTAAAGACTACTCCTTTTTTAGCTGACTTCAGTTAATTTTATGGTTTCTGAACTACCAAATGAACTGAAGTCAGCTGAAAACCTTCGAAATCTGGATAGATTTTAGGTCATCTTCTGATACAGTTTTTTCTTGGTTACATTCTCCAAAATCAGCTAGATCTGGCTAAAACACAGCTAAATTAGTATCCCTGGGCAACATCTGCACAATTTTTTTATTGTACTAAAGTATGTATTGTAAGAATTTGGTAGAAGAAGTACACTAATGTTTGTGGCAACGTTTCATCTAACTGACAGATTTCACACAGAGGGCTAGCCCAAGGACTGAACTCTGAACAGATCGACAAAATTCGCAAGAAATTAATTCATACGTAGCATTACCTCTCTTGAATAGAAAGGCAAGCCCTCTGAAATGGTGGAAGTTTCATGAGAATAGAAGTAGGCTATAAAAGGTGACCATCTCAAATTTAACTGAACACCCCCTAAAAAGTTCTAAGATAGTGTCCTAATCTCTAATAAATTTATTTTTTGGCAATATCTTTAAGTTCCACGTAGTGTGGTTATTTTCTAGTGAAACAGGTCTTGATGATGTCTGCCTCAAATAAAAATTTTCACCACATATACAACATAATTTGAGCTAGGGTTTTGATTTTAATACTTTTATGGCCCTAGTTCACAACACGTCCTTTAGTGATTGTCAGTGGGAAGTGTTTCCAACACGCACAGTAATTGTTACACTGACTTTCCACCATGTTGTTTACATCATGTTAACAACATGGACATCTCGATTCAGCAAAGTTAAAAAAAGGAAGTACTAATTTTTGTTGGTTTTCTTTGTTGGATGTGTGGTTTTTGTGGTGTTTAAAAATGTGGGAAACAAATTTTCTGGTTTATTTTTTATGCCCGTGCTTCCATATTAGGAGTCAAACGGTTTCTCATTCACGACTATAGTTTTCCCTTACTTCCTTCTTTCTCTTCCTTTTCTCCTCTCCTTTCCTCCTCATCCCTTCCTTCCTTTTCTGCCTCTCCATCCCTTCCTTTCTTCCTTCCTTGCCTCCTCCTCCCCTTCCTTCATTCCCCTTTTTTCCCCTGTCATGCACATTTTCACTTTCTACTAATGGCACTGAAAAGCATCATTCAAACAAGGCCTAGCCCACAAACTCATCTCACACTCATACCCAGACGAAATTAATCCGCCTTTCATAACCCACTCCAGCACATTTCTTTTCTCTTTCAACCGAAATTCCATAAAAAATGACATCAACCATTAAGTCATAATACAGTACACACGTTCAAATGTCCTTACACGTCCAAATGCCCATATGTGTGTGATGTCACAAGCGCCCGTATGTGTGACGTCACAAGGCTATGTACTAAATCTAGCGACTTTCCGATTCATTTCAAGAGGATAGAAACACTATGGGGCGTGTTCTGCACCGTTGCCACTTTCACATATGTTTTTGGAGTTGTTGAATACAATGGAATAACTCTCTTTAATATACAACTAATGCTTCAGAATACAATGCAATGATTATGCTAACTTTTAGTAGCAACACCACCAGTACAAGTACCTTATGGTTCTGTTATTTGAGCGGAAATGCTTGAAACAGGCTATCATTGATATGATAATGCTCGAAAATAAATGTCTTCCAAATTCCTATGAACTGATGATGTTGCAGGGCAATATCTGAATATCATGTAGGCCTCCCTCTTGAATGTCAGGCTTTTTGAGTGGGTGTCTCCATCCTAAACTCTTATGTCCAGACATAGGTGTAGGCAGAAAGTTCATAAAGGGGGTTATAGGCTCAATGAGGTGGGGTGGCAGAGCTACAACTCATACATTCCTATGTTAAATATACAAAATTTCATTGCAATGGGGGCGTTATAACCCCCAAAACTCCCCCCCGGCTATGCCTGTGTGTTCAGACTCTTGAACAATGCTCTAAATATTCGACTCTGTACTAAACGTTTACTTTGCTCAGGCAAATGCCAAAATACCACTTCTTTTCCTGATTATTATCCCAGATGACAATGCAAGGGTCTTTAATTTGGATATCATCATCATTTCCTGAGGAACTCCTTACCAACTCCTCAGGTTCATCAATCGACTGTTGTTGAAGAGCTTCCAACATTTAATCCTCATTTGGCATTTCAACAACTGCGGTTATTTGTCTTCCTTCATTTGTCAACGGTATTGTAAAATTCAATTTAAAATCTATAATTGACATTTGGTTAAGCCGGTATAGGCTCTGTCGACATTTCGCATCATGCAGAGAGGTGTGACAATGAAATGAAACTTCAGTACGAAGTATTTGCTTCACTTTTTTCTGATCGTTTGCTTTCTTTGACATATTTCTCAAGTTTCTCAATGGTTGTGAATGTCCCATTCTATGATTTACATGCATGAAGAAGAACACATGCCATTTCCTCTGTTTTTTTGTGCCTTTTCCACTCATGTTATTAATTTACTATTGAAGAGCTTATTCTGCTTTCTTGCTTATTCTTGTTCCCTTCTGTCAAGAATCATTGCACTTGGTTTCTAGCGGTCTTATCTATTAAGTGGACACTAGATTTGTATAATATCATGTCATGTCTTATTCCCTTTCCTGTAAATTTCCGGTTTGAGCAAGCAGCAGATCTCAAAGCTAAGTTACCAAATTTGACTATGTCACATTCACAGTCTAAATTATTCGAAGTTCTTCAAGATGATGTGTGTCAATTTTATGAAGGAGTGTAGCATATGGTTTAACTTCTTGTTCATCAGTGAGTGAGAATACATATTCTTGTCCTCTTTGCACAACTAAGTCTTCGCTTGCTTTCTCACAGAACATGTTCCATAGGGGAACTTGGTGGTTTTAGAGGAAATGAATAATGAACTTGGTATTTATTGAGAGTTTTTAATGAACACATTTTTAAATTAATGCAAAGCTGAGTTAACATTTTCAGAAGTTTCGTTTGACTAACTTGTTCAGCCATGTTCAAGAAGGGCATGATCACTTTATAAGTGAGTCAGGCAAGAACATTTAAACCACAAATTATGAATTCACACTCCAAATAGAGTTGATGATCTTAAATCAACTGATGGTTGTGTGTTGCATCATGCAAAAGTGATTAGTACTCTTCAAGATGATAAATTATATCAGCAGCAGTGTATCCTAATAAACCAAATCTTATTTCTTTATACTGCAAATGTTTCTCTTGCCAGAGGTTGTTAGTTGTTTTTCAAATACTTACCACTGTGATGACATATCTTCTTCATTTGAAACAAGCTTGGTTAGGACTTTAAGAGATGCTTGGACAATGCACTTTCACTGTAGAAAACAGGATTTTAATGCAGTTCAAAGTTTCTTATCTTTCTTATTGGAGCTGAAATTCCCTGAACCTCTACACTTGTTTATATTTTCCAATGAATTAAAACTTTTGTGGTTCGAACAAATCCTGATAGATGCTTGCCACTTAGGTAAAGATAATTGGCATTGCATACTGCTTGATCCTGCTTGTTGATCTTCTTGTAGTTCGTTTATGAAAATCTCTTTGGCTTGCATAAAACTAGCCTGCTATTCTTTCAGCTCTGCCTGATGAGTGCTAGCACCTCTTCAAAATCTGTGTCTATCTGGTCACTTAATAAGCCATGTCGATTTCCTTTCTGGTCGAAATAGAAGTCTTTCTTATCAGTGTCAAATGTACTCGATCAGAAGTTGACTTCAAGAAGTCTAACAAATGTGAATGTTTTTCATACCAGAGTTTTACGTTTTGTCTCTTGTTACCACGTTTCTTTTGCACTTAAGTTCTATATATGGATAGATGTTGATCATTTTTTTCTTTTTCGTCATCAGAGATACTATATGTTTTTTTCTAAAAGCCTTTTGCTACAGCTTCTCAAGGTCACATGCAAATGCGTGCACTACAGCCTTTTGCTTTGACATTCCGTAAGATGGCATATAACTGAGGATTGTCAATACTGATTCACTTATTAAAGGTAATTTGTCCATAAGCACCATGTTCTAATTCAGTCATGAAGAATATTATCTGAAAGCATATGCGTAGGCAGAAAGTTCGTAAGGGGGATATAGGCTCAATGGGGGGAGTTACAGAGCTGCAACTCACATATTCCTGTGGTAAATATACAAAATATCTCAATGGGGGATTACAACCACCAGCAACACCCCCTGCACATGCCAATGTCTGAAAGAAATGCAAAAAAGTGTCAAACAGGCAATTTATAGAATTATTAAGAAGCGACACACACTATGTAAATTTCATGCAAAATGTCTCGATGCATATTTAATTCCTTTCTACACTAATCTAAACATCATAAATATTTCCTACACATTAAGATATACCCTCTAAGTGTTCTCAGTGACCTGAAAAACTAGGAATTGGTATTAAAAATTTTCACAATTTCAGTAATGGCAGAATTATGACGAATTTGTAATGTATCAGAATTTTATACATGGACACATGCCTGCACCACGCAAAATTTAAAGATATATCAAAAAATATATTTTTTTATAGGTCCTGATACCATTTATGCTTATAAGCATTTTATGGGGTGTTGAGTCAAATTTGAAATGGTGACTTTTTGTGCCATGTCTAATGAGAAAAAATTTTCTGTTCTAAGCTGGGGAAAAAGTGCTTAATCACTCCAGCCAGTAGCTTGTACAGTGAGCATTTGTTTTTGATGGCTGGAAATATATATGAAACAAAAAGAAGCAGGCTGTTACCTGACAGTACTGAAGAACTCTATTTTTTCATAACTTGTTCTTACTGAATTTTGACTACAAATAAAATTTTTTGATTTTGTACATTTATCGTCTTTAGGCTATTTAGATACCATGACCAAACATGCTTGAAAGGTCATTTTTAAACAATTAGCACGAATTTTTTCGCAAATTGATAATTTGCAACAAATCATATGCTAATTATCATTGTTTTTAAGTTGGGATTAATCATGCATAATAGTTTTCAATTATTATGAAAATTGATCTCAATTTAAAAGATTATGATAAACAGAGTATCCGTTACTGTAATTTTTTATCATTTAATTCACGTAGTGGAACCAAGCGTGTAGGTATAGATTTCTTATGGTGTGGGTTTAAAGTTGCAACTGGTTTATTTAGGTATCTTATACCCCCCTCACACCAGTATAGGCAAAACAAAATTAAAATGCTTTTCTAATATACATAATTCAGACACAGCTATATAGTGATAGGATGGGGTTCGAAAATAAAAATTTTAAAAATAAATTTATTAAAAAAACTATAAAATCAAATTGAGCCTTTTCCGGCGAGAAACGAATGTATCAATTATCTCCGTTGGAGAAATGATGTTTCTATAACCTGTATTAACTAATGGGGAATGGGGGGGTGAACCTGCTGAACCCCCCCTTACCTACCTACTTGAGTGGAACTTAGATTTTTGCCCATTGAAAAAAAAGAAAAAAGCTATTTACAGTTGGTTAAATCTTTTGTGTTTTCTGCTTTTAAAAAAATGTTTAGCCTACTGATTTCAGTGCTAATAATATTAGACAATAATTATTAAGGAATGATTGACCACAATATATCTAAATGTATAGTTTGATGTACATGACAGTTTCATAGTGATATTCTATCACTTTCTTAAAATAGAATTAATCAAAAGAAGCCTTAAAATTTGTATTAAAAATGTCTAGATATTTCGTCAAACTGGATATTTGGCCAAGTGACCGAATATGGAATACATACTGAATATTCGGTGTACCCCTAGTCTGGGGTTCCAGTAATTTTCTGTATCTGTATCGAAAGTTTCTTTATTAATAAAATCATTATAATACAATCAAAGCCATACACACACACACACACACACACACACATATATATATATATGCATATTATTTGAAAAAGAAAAAAAGTTGATATTTTTCCCTCCCTCCAGATCCAGTGGGTGTGAATACCATATTAATGTACTGATGTTTTTTGTTTTTTTTTTGTTTAATTCAAAGGTAACTGGTAAAGGCGGTCGAGCTATATTAGAAGAGGCTGGAGAAAAAGTAGCGAAAATGCTGCCAAATAAAGAAAGAGTCATCACCGTGCAATTCAATGCTGATACCAATTCCACAATGTTGTGGAATTTCAAACCATCGCAGCCATTCATAAATGTAATGTTTAGTTTTTTAAGAAATTATTATTAGCTTAATTTGTAAGCAAAAAAATGTGGACAAACAATCTTCTAATCTTTGCAAGCTAACAAAAATATAACTAAATGAACGATTTCCAAAATTCTGTTGTAGAATTCATAGACTTGAGTTCTCACTGAGTTGGGTTAAATTTTCAAGATCTTGAACATTTGAAAATACCAAAAATAATAAAAGTCTATTTTTTCTTCATTTACCAAATAAGTATGCATGTTACACATGGATTGATTAACAAGAAACGCAATTGGATTATAATATGTAACATTTCCAGTATGTTTTTTCTTTCGATGTTTCAAATCTCTGAAAACTTATGCACAGAACTTTTAAAATGTTGTTTCATACATCCTTTCACTTACGATCACTGTCATGGTAATGTGACAAGGTATCATTTTTGTTTCTGACCCTTTTGTTTTCTTAATGTAATCCCCCCATGGGGCCATACAGTAGTCTATAGGCAAGGTGTACTGTGCAAAAAAAAAAATCTAGGTCAGAATCTCATTGATAGAGAGTGCTTACTATTTTTTTTTACCAATTGGTAGTTCAGAGTTCAGTGCCCTGGACAATATTGTTACATATCTCTTGGAAAGCTGTGGCTCCTGACTCAGCGCAATCTTAATTCTCATTCCTCAGATATTGTCTTGAGCTGTCAGTCCCGTCTTTAATGGACAGTTTTTAGACATAATGTTAAAAAACCTAATTTTCACATGCAAATACATGGGGCTAATCGTTTCTGCGTTAGGTTTTTCGTAATTCCAATAGTTGTGCTTTAATATCAATGCCTATGCTAGCTTCTCCTAAATATATTTTGCGATAGACATTCATATTACTTCAGCTTTCAGAATGACAGCTATTAATTTCATCAGAATAGAAGTCTGTCCTTCTGCGATTATAGATATTAATTAAAAATAATCCAATGAATAATACCATGTTCTTGCACAAAGGTCTACATTGGACAAACTGGTCACTGCATGTCGTGCCGTAAACAAGAACATGAAAGCCACCTTCACAATAAACAACCCTCCAAATCTGCAGTAGCAGACCATGAGTTACAGAATGGCCATTTGATCTTTTTTGACCAAGTGAAGGTTATTGTTAAAACTGCGGATTGGCCTAGACCAGCGGTTCTTTAACTTTCCTAGACTACGGACCCCCTTCAGAGATCACTCACCCTCGCGGACCCCCAAGAATTAACTCAAAGTTTAAAGCCCAGAATTTGCATCATATGTATTTATTTCTAGTGTTTCATCACTAATTTTCACCATTTAAGGAAGGAATTTTTCGTCCCCTCATAATTTATTCTTAGCATTAAAGAGCAAATGCTCTGTTCTTAATATTTTCCCGAATCTTTATAGATCACTGGGAGGATCTCGCGAACCCCTTGATGCGGTCCCACGGTCTGCCTAGACTATACAGGGAAACAATTCCCAAGCATCCTAACAATTTTAATAAGGATGATGCGAAAAATATTCCCCATCCCTGGTCACCTATTATAATGAATTTATAGCCTTTGCTTTTTATTTTACTATATATTTTATTTACAATTATCTACTGTTTTCCGGTTTTTGTGCTCCCACCAATGTCTTTTATGGTAGCATTGGCCGAACAACTGATTCTCATGGCGATCGCCAAAATATTGTTACCGCGAGAATTACGTTTGTCATCAGTTGACTTCCATCAACGACTGGGACCACTTCTGAAGAGGTTCGCAAAAGGCGAACCGAAACGTCAAGTTGTTTGAGAAATTAAACTCTGTTTATATTTTACACAGCCTGACTTGAAAATATGTTTCTTGTAATTTTTTTTTGCAAAAACAATCCATTTTCTGCTATGCCATTACTTCTATTTCTTTTTAATACTACTACTTTTATATCCATTGAATTATCTGGAACATTTTAGAACTTATGCTTGCATCAATTGTAGATAAGGTCCTGGCTCTTAAAAAATTGTAGGGCTAGGGGAAAAAAGAAGCAATTATAGATATTTCAAAGTTAATGCTGTAAAAGTTCCTAATATTTAACTTAGTCGTATATTATGCACAGGGTTCATAGCGTCAGGTGAAAATGTATATGCTCAGGGGAAATTTACAATTTTGGAGAAAAGTCTAGAAAATTTGAACTAATTAGTTAAAAGTCAGGGAATTTATAATTCTCCGAGCTTTTTTTCGAGTTTTCTCAGCCAATTTGCGCATTAGCACTTCAAAATTTAAGCCATTTTCACTTGTGCAAACTATCTTCTTTCATTTTCAATGGGCCATTGCTATGGTGCATTGTTGCATTTCAGTTGTTCTACAAATGCTATGGTTTTATTTACGTGCTTTCATGAAGTTTTTTGCAAGCTGAGCAAAAAAATTATTTCACAATAATTTTAAATTATTGTGAAAAATAAACTAGACATTTCTCAGCAATTTTTGCAAAATCTATTTTAGCTACCCAAAAACCTATTTGTTTAGTAGTAAAGATGAAACGACACACTGCGCAAAATATTAAATAAAATAAAACACATTAACACAGTTAAAATAAATGCGATGGTTTATAGCTATTTCGGAAGCGCGTTTAGGCTTCCTTCTTCATAACCCTAGTCACCCTAACATGGTCCACGTTAGGTAACTAAGGTTCTGAAGAAGGAAGCTTTAACACGCTTTCAAAATAGCTATCAACCATTGTATTTAAACTGCGTTATTGTGTTTTATTTTATTTACTATTTGTTTTGTTTTCAATATGCCAGCATTAGACAAGCGGAGGATTGCCAACATGATTGCCAACGTTCACTGAGCGGACAGAGTACAAGAAAAAAAAAACATATACTCTGTCCCAAAATGATAAATAAAATGCAAAAAAAATGTATATTTACAGAATTTTTTCATTATGTTTACTATGCTTATGTATACCTTTAATTTAAACACAGAAATAAAAACACTTCACTGTAAGTTTAATATACAGCCTGGAAAAACAAAATGAAGTTGCTTTGCACATGTTCCAAAATAATCCCCATTAGAAAACATATGCACTTTTGAAAATTAATACTTGATTCTCTTACCATTAACTCTTATAACCCCAAAGACACAATCTGGCATTCCAGAAATTAAATTTTGGAAAATCCTGATGGTATATTTATACCAACGTTGATAAATTTATTTTTTAGTTTCATAATGTTTGAGAATTGGTTTCTTCTGCATACAGCATCTTTTCTATTGTACCCCAAATGTTCTCAGTCGGATACAGATCCGCATTTCTAGATGGCTATTTCATAACTTTAATATTATTATAAGAGAACCACTGTTTTGTTAAGTGTATATAGTGGCATTGTCTTGTTGAAATATGCAGTCTGATCCACCAAATATATGTAAACGTGGACAGAAATACTGTTTTAGTAAATACTTGTAATCCAGAGTGGTGTTTGATCCAGATATTGTCATTTTTGACCCTCCATTTAAGCCAAAGCAAGCCTAAACCACCACAGGTCCCAACTGCTTGATGGTGGTGATCCACCCTTGACGACGACGAGATGGGTCTAGATGCATTTTATGCAGATATTTTAGAAACTAAAAAAACTTTTCCATTTTGTGGGAAGAGATAAAATTGTGTCTTCTCTTTTCCCATGGAAATGCATCAGTAGAGAGTGGTTTTTCAATTAATAAATCTATTATTATTGAAAATCTACAGGAAGACTCCCTTGTTTGCCAACGCAGGGTATATGATGATGCTTTGAATGCTGGAGGCATAGTGAATTCATCACTATCGACAAGAAAATGCTTCAGTCAATTGGGCTAGCCCACACAAGATACAAAGAGGTTTTAGAAAAAAAGAAGACACACCACAAAAAAATCAACTGATCGAACAAATTGAATCCCTAGAAATTTCACGAAAAAGAATTGCTAAACAGGCACGTATGGAAGAAGAAATAACTGTTAAAAAAAATGTAAATTACAAAGTGAAATGAGTTGAATTTGCAATGTGCTGTTTAAACTTCTTTACCTGGTGAAAAAGATATAGTTACTACCTTTCCATGATTCTGATATATTTTTATACAATTAAAATCCTTATGTTTTTCTCTACCCATATTCTTGAATAATTGCAAAAACTTAAATAATTTGAATAGAAAATTGCCATTTATAAGGCAATGTCCTTAAAAATTCTGAATTTTTAGAACATTTAATTATAAAGTGATAAAAAGTCATGGCGAGGTACAGGTTTCATGACGTCTCTTCATTCTACAAAAAATATTAAATAATTTCCAGTCATTTATCCTCTGTGGATCGTTAACAATAAAAAAAAAGATAAAAGTAGTATTTTATAAATATACATTTTATTTATGTAAAAGGTTTTGGAAAAAGGATGATTGTGGTATAGATAAATAATTTTGTGGTCAGGGAAATTATTGTGTCAATTTTGCTATGAACCCTGTAAGCATAAAAAATAAAGAAAATTGTATCTGTATTTGATTTATTTCAATTGGCTCACAGGTCTCTCCTGGAGAAACAGCTCTTGCATTTTACACTGCACGTAATCCGACTGACAAGCCTATTACTGGTGTTGCCACATACAATATTTTGCCATATGATGCTGGGAAATATTTTAATAAGATTCAGGTATTTAAATTTCTTGCTTTAAAGGAGAGTCAAGTATATTATGAAAGATATTTCAAATAACTAACTTACCAGTATATTTTTTTTCTTCTAATGATATATGTATATATTACTTAGTATGTTTTTGTTTAAGACTTTAATTACTTATGTTTTAGTGTTTCTGTTTTGAAGAGCAACAACTTAATCCACATGAAGAAGTAAGTGATATATTAATTTTGATTTAAAAGAATTATGTTTTAAAATTTTAACTTTAATTAGGTGTTTCCGAGATTTTCATTACTTATTATCTTATTGATAATTTCTCCAAAATAATCAGGACATTCCATAAATATCTTTTCATCTAGTTTTCCATTTAGGTAGGCAGTCATAATGTCAAATTGGTGAATTTTGCTGTTAAGGCCCCAATAAGACGAATGGACCCTTGGTGCAAATGTTTCACCAAAATCTGTACCTGGTCTCTTGTTAAAGCCTTTGGCCACTGATATAGCCTTTCTTTTCAAAAGTGATCCGCTGGGATTAAATTTATTGGTTAGAATAAGTTCGCTTCCAATATACTTCCTGGAACTAGGTCTATCAATGAGTTCAAATGTATTATTTTTCAAAACACCTTTTACCTCGTTAATCAATGCCATATACCATTTGGATGCATTCGTTCCTTTTAATGTGTTTCGAATGGGAAATTCTGTGCTAAAGCACAAGACGTCATCATTATGGGACATATAACTTGTTGTTGGGCATCGTTCTATCTCCCTATTATGCAACGAAAGTGTATTTTTTTTCCACAGTGTCGGAGCTAAATCACCAAGACTATTGGTCTCCCCATTATCGCCAGTATCGTTAATCAGGAAAGTTTCAACTTTGGATTCACGAGACGTAAGGTCAACTTCGATGAACGGTTTTGTTACAGCTCTGTTCTGTAAAAGTGACACAACTTCATTAAAAGATGCCATTTCTTCCTCGAAAAATTTAACATTATGAGAATATAAAAAGTTACCTTCCTCGTGGAAATAAACTCTGAATGCTTTTCTAGTATCAGAATATCCCATGAAAATGCCTTTTTTAGAATGTTCAGCAAATTTATGCTTTGGTCCATTATTTGAACAATAGGCAGTACATCCAAATGTTTTTAAAAAGGAGACATTCAGAGTAACGTTATACCACAGTTCAGACGTCGTTTTTCCATTAAGAGCTTTAGTTGGACACCTGTTTCGTACAAAATTAGCAGTGTTTATGACTTCAGCCCATAACTTTAGGGGTAACTTCGATTGGGATGGCAGACACCTACCCATCTCTGTCAAAGAACGAAGCTTTCTCTCTGCTATACCGTTCTGCTCAGGGTAGTATGGGGTAGTAACATTTCTCCCTATTCTGTTTACCTTTAGAAAATCATCAAATTCCCTGTTGATGAATTCACCCCTGTTATCACTCATGATAACTTTGATTTTGGTAGATTTCTAATTTTCCCACAAAGCTTTTATCTCTTTAAAAAGCACTCAAGGCTTTACTTTTCTTCTTTAAAAACTTCACGACAAAAAATCGTGAGAAGTCATCAATAAAAATTATATAATATATTGATACACCAATTGATGGCGCTCTCATAGGCCTACACAAATCAGTGTTAATTAATTCCAGTAATCCGGAAGAATGTTTTGATTTTTTTGGAAAAGGTGCGCACGTTAATTTGCTAATAGCACAGACTTCACAATTGAACTCACTTGGATACTTTTCTATGTTTAGTCCCTTTGTGTTTCCCTTGCTCACTGAATCCACTAAGTCTATCATGTTAAGATGGCCCATTCTAAAATGCCATTTCTTCAGATCAGCTCTTTTATTCTTAGAACTATCCATGGACTCATTCGCATGCTTCGTGCCATGATTAATGGATTTTGTGTTGTGAAGATAGTTCAAATTATCTTTTCTTTCGGCAATTATTTTGACCTTGGTCTTCATATTTTTTATTTCCATGATGTTTCATTTAAACATAACAGTAAACCCTCTGTCACATATTTTTGCAACAGATAACAAATTAGTTCGCAGTTCTAGCACAAGTAACACGTCATGAACGTCAACGGTTTGGGGTTTTTCATTTACTTTTGTGTCGATAGTAGCTTTCACGGAACGGTTCACTGCTGTTGTTGCATTGCTAGCTAAGTTCACAGTTTTAACCTCAGTGTTGTGGATGGTCGCGGATTCATTATTACACAGATGACGGGTACATATGCTATCAAGGCACCGTGAGTCTTTAATTTCCTTTTCAGCTGTAAAGAAAACTTTGTCTTTTGAAGGCAACTTACTGCTTAGGAATCCAACACTTTCTTCTTTACGTCGATCGTTTACACGTTTTCGGTTATCAAGCTGAGCAGCTCGATGTCCATGCCTTTTTCATTTAAAACATTGATCCCTGAATTTTCATAATTTCCAAGGTAGCTATTTGTTGTTACATTTTTATTATTCCGTGGGGGCTTACGTCGAACATGGCTGGCAGTGAACGCTCCGTGATCACGTGAACTGTTATGGCATCCACGGTCATGGTGGCGGACATCACATTCCTCCACAATTTTTATTCGAAACACATCCGGCTTTGGGAGTTCATCGTTCGACTCGATGGCACAGCGAAAGTTCTCAAAATGTGATGGCAGGCTGTACAATAGCATTACAGCCAAGAACTCTTCATTAATCTTTATTTCCAGCTTCAACAGTTTATCAACAATGTCGAAAAACATGCATAGATGTTGGCATGCGTCACATTCTTTATTTTCTGCTGTCTTGTGTTGAATTAGCAATTTCAGCAAAGAAGCTTTCCTGGACGGCCTTTCGACTGGTAAATCTCTTCCAGCTTTTTCCACACGTCTCTCAAGGTTTCACATTTCTTTACTTGCTTCAATTCAGAGGGTAGTATTCATAAGAGGATCTCTGATTTTGCTTTTTCATCCATATTGATCCATTTTTTGAACGCCTCGATAGACTTTTTATTCGCTTGTAAAACTTCAGGCTTTACTTCACTTTCTGATACAAATTTCGATGAGCTATTCTTAATTAGCAAGACCATCTGGATTCGCCAGGTCTCATAGTTATCCCTACGCTGCATTTCTATTCACGTAGTTCCATACGTCGCCATTTTGTAATCACAGTTTTTTATCCTACTAGATTCGAATTGCGCAGTGCTAGCTGGCTGTAGTCCATAACCTGTAGAGTTAAGTGATAGCAGGTACACATATGGTTAGAAAACTCTAATGAGAACGAACAAAGCAAGCCAAAAAATTAAATGGAATCGAAAGCCAAAAGAATACATATATCACGAGAACTCGCACAGAATTACATTGAAAGAAGATATCCTTCAGCGCCTGCGCAGTCGAACATAGGTGGCGCATGTAAGACGAATTTTTCCACTATAAGAAAGGGTGATATCGAGACAGTGTAATACAGATATATTTAATAATCCAACACTTTTGCCCCTCCCCCCCTCACCTTTAAGGTAGTGCAAAACTCACAACAGTGCAAAATTCACAACACTTTATATAAACTAAACACATTTTAATGGCGTTTAATATGCAATGCATACTCCAGGAAAATTAATAAATCGTAAGTTGGGGGTAAGGATTTGAATTTCTTTTTAAGTCCCTTCAAATAAAGTGTCAAAATAAAGGCATCCTATCCTTTCATCTTTTCAGGGACCCATTTTTTGAAAATTTGTCATAATACATATTTCAGAAAAATAAAGCATTCTTAGTTACATTTTAATTAAAAAAAATTGAATAAAGCACATTCATTTATTTTTTGGGAAAAGTGTAATAATTTTAATGGCATTCAAT